>NEWO01000718.1:31220-47160 GCA_003013225.1 Phalaenopsis aphrodite
TAATCAAATGTTGAAATTCATCAAGAGTTTAGACTTTTAAGAGATTATGCCAACCTTACTGTAAATGAACTTCATTGCAGTGTTCAAAAACCTACTGTAATGGCTAATTCATTTGAGCTTAAATGAGTTATGATTTAAATGGTATCAAATAATTAATTTGGGGGATCACCCATTGAAGATCCAAATTTACATCTTACTAATTTTTTAGAATTATGTGTTACATTTAAATATGATGGTGTTTTAGATGATGCCATAGGACTTAGGTTATTTCCTTTCTTACTGAGGGATAAAGCTAAGATGTCGTTGAATTTGTCAGAAACTGGACCTATCAGAACTTGGGGTGATTTAGCACAAAAATTTCATGCTAAATATTTTCCACCATAAAAAACTGTGAAGCTTAGAGATGATATTACATCTTTTAATCAGTTGAAGTGAAATCTTATCATTAAGCATGTGAACGATTTAAAAAACTCTTAAGAAAGTGTCCAAACCAGGCTATAAAAGATTTGTTAATAATTCAAACCTTTTATAATGGATTAATTGGTTCTCTTAGATCTATTATCAATGTCACTGATGGTGGTTCATTGATGTCAAAACCATTTCATGACGCTTATGTTTTAATTAAGGAGATGGCTACCAATAATTTTCAATTGCCTTTTGAGAGGATAAATCCAAAGAAAGTAGCCAACATTCATGAAACTGCAATTTGAAGGAAGTTAGACCAATTTGGATTGAATTTTCCTCAACCAATTTCCATGATTGAAGAAAATTCATTAGGCTAAATGATAGAATCTCAAGCATCATTAGAAACTTTGAATGTTATATATAATAAGCAGAATAACCCATATTTCAATTATTATAACCAAGGTTAGAAGAATCATTCCAACTTTAACTGGAATAACAACTTAGGTGGTAATAATCAGCAATGTGGGAACAACCAAGGAAACCCATTGATAAACTGGAACAACAAAGGGAATAATAATTATAGATCTACTCATCCTCCAGGTTTCAATAGTAATACACAATTTAAGAGTAAGAAGTTGTCTATAGAAGAAGTGGTGTTACAAATGGGTAATCAGTTACAAAGTCAGGAAGCTACAAATAGAAATATTGAGAATCAACTTAGGTAAATCGCAAGTTCATTAAGTAATAGATCCTAAGGATCACTTCCTAGTAATACTAAATCAAATCCAAAAAAAAGAAAAAATAGCAACTTAAAGCCGTAAAACTTAGAAGCGGAAGAGAGTTGGAAGGAAGGGTTCAAAAATAGATTAAAGTAGAGAGAGAAGAAATTAAAGAATAAAAAATGGATGCTTCCAAAGATTTTGAAAGACTTATTTGTCTGCTAAAAATTGATTTAGAAAAACCACCATCTCCATTTCCTCAGAGATTTCGACAACAGAAGTTGGATAAGCAATTTTCAAAATTTCTGGAAATATTTAAGAAGCTTGCAAATAAATATTACATTTGCTGAAGCCTTAAAACAAATGCCAAGCTATGTAAAGTTTATGAAGAATATTCTTAACATAAAAAGGAAGTATGAAGATAATTAGACTATTGCACTAAGTGAGGAGTGCAAAGTTATAATTCAGAAGAAACTTCCTGAAAAGCTTAAAGATTCTGGTAGCTTTACAATTCCATGTGCAATAGTAGACACATTTTATGAGAAAGCTTTTTGTGATTTGGGTGCAAGCATTAACCTTATGCCATTATCAATATTTAAAAGATTGGGATTAAGAGAAATAACCCCTACTATTGTAACTTTGCAGTTAGCAGATCATTCAATAACTTATTCTAAAGGAGTTATAGAAGATGTCCTAGTGAAAGTGGATCAATTTATCTTTCTTATTGATTTCATTGTGTTAGATATAAAGGAAGATAAAGAGATACCTATCATTTTGGGGAGACATTTCCTAGCCACAAGAATAGCAATGATAGATGTTCAGAAAGAGAAATTAACAATGTGAGTCAATGATCAAATTGTTACTTTTAACATTTTAAAATCAATGAAATACCCTACAAAAGGTAAAGATGATGAATGCTGCAGAATGGATGTTATATGATATATGAGTGCCATTTCAAGACTACTTATGAAAAAAAAATCTAATGAAAAAGATTTAGAACACGAGTAAGAAGAGGAATTAGATAAATGTGTAAATCTTTTTAAGGAAGATTCAAGTTATGTTCAAGAAATTTTTGAAATTTTGGACAAGATAGACAAAGATAAATCATTTTGTCCATCTATTGAAAAACCTCTTGAACTTGAGTTGAAATTATACGGAACATTTGAAATATGCCTTTTTAGGAGATTCCTCTACTTTGTTATAATTTCCTCAAAGTTAACAAAGGAAGAAGAAAAAAGCTGATTAAATTCTAAAAAAATTTAAAAAAGCCTTCGGATAAACAATTGCTGATATTAAAGGAATCAGTCCTTCAATTTGTATGCATATAATTTATTTGGAAGAAAACTGCAAACCCCGGGCTGATCCATAAAGGAGATTAAATCTTGTTATGAAAGAATTTGTTAAGAAGGATATTTTAAAGTGGTTAGATGTTGAAATTATCTACCTTATCTCAGATAGTGCATGGGTTAGTCCAATTCACTGTGTTCTTACGAAAGGAGGAGTAACTGTAACTCTGAATCTATAATGAGTTAATACCTACTAGAAAAGTTATGGTGTAGCCAATATGCATTGATTATAAAAAATAAACCTTGCTACTAGGAAAGATCATTTTCCACTACCCTTTCTAGATCAAAGGTTTGATAGATTAGCTGGGCATAAATACTTTTATTTTTTGGATGAATATACCAGTTATCACCAAATTCAAATATCTTCTGAGGATCAAGAGAAAACAACATTTACCAGTCATTATGGTACTTTGCTTTTAGAAGAATGCCCTTTGGTTTATGTGATGCCCTTGCTACTTTTCAAAGATTTATAATGGTATTTTTTGTGATTTAATTGAAAAAGGGGTTGAAGTCTTTATGGATGACTTTTTAGTGTTTGGAACTTCATTTGACTCATGTGTAGAACATTTATCTAAAGTTCTTAAGCACTGTGAAGAAACAAATTTAGTCCTTGACTGGTAAAAATGTTAATTTATGGTAGTAGGAGGAATTGTATTAGGTCATTAAATATCAAAAAATGGTATGGAAGTAGATCTTGCTAAAAATCAAGTGATCGCTAATTTACATTGTGCAATAAATGTAAGGGAAATTATGAATTTTCTAGGACATGATGGATTCTACAGGAATAATATTAAGGGCTTTTCTAAGATTGCTAAGCATTTATGCCATTTAATGGAGAAAGATACAATTTTCAATTTTCATGACTAATGCCTAAAAGCTTTTAAATCAATAAAATAAAAATTAATCACTGCACCTATTATAGTTTCACCAAATTAGAAAAAAACCTTTTGAACTTATGTGTGATGCAAGTGATTATGTTATTGAAGGTATTTTAGGACAAATATATGATAAAATTTTCAAAGTTATTTACTATGCTAGTAAAACTCTTAATTAAACTCAAATTAATTATACAACCACTGAAAAGAAGTTATTAGCAATAGTATATAAATTTAGATCATATTTGATTGAAACTCATTGTATAGTGCATACAGATCATTCTGCTATTAAGTACTTAATGAAAAAGAAGGATACTAAACTGAGACATACAAGATGGATTTTTCTTTTACAAGAATTTGATTTTGAAATAGTAGATTGAAAGGGAACTAAAAATTAAATTGCCAATCTTTTCTCCAGACTTGAAATAGAAAAACCACTTTGTTTTGAAAATGAAATTAATGAACATTTTTCAGATGAAAAATTGTTGACTTTAAATGAGTGGCGTGTTCCGTGGTATGCCGACATTATGAACTATATTATTAATGATCTTAAACCCTATGGAATGACATACCAACAAATGAGGAAATTTATTATTGAAGCTAAGACATAAGGAAAGGATCTGATCATTCGAAGATGTGTACCATTAGAAGAAACTTATGAAATTATCCAAAAATATCATAATTCTGATTTTGGTGGACAATTTGGTGTTGATAAAATAACATATAAAATTCTACAATCTGAATTTTATTGGCCTACAATTTTTAGAGATGTTAATGCTTATATCAAAACTTGTGATAGATGTTACAGAGTAGGCAATATTTCTAGAAGAAACGAGATTCCCCTCAATTATATGTTAGAAGTTGAAACATTTGATGTTTGGGATTAGATTTCATGGGACAATTTATACATCTTTCGAAAATTTATATATTTTGTTAGTAGTGGACTACGTATCCAAATGCATAGAAGTTGTTGCTTTGCCTCGAAGTGATGCTCAAAGAGTTGCAAAATTTTTGGAAACAAACATATTTTGTAGATTTGTGATGCCGAGAGTTATCATTACTAATGGGGAAAGTCATTTCAGAAATGTCATTATAAAGAAGTTATTAAAGAAATATCATATAAATCATAGGATTACTACTGCTTATCATCCTTAGACAAGTGGTTTGGTTGAATTATCCAATCGGGTAATTAAAATAACTAAGGAAAAATTTGTGAATCCAATAAAAATGGATTGGTCAGTCAAACTTGATTATGCTTTGTGGGCTTATAGAACTGCATATAGAACTCCTATAAGAATGTCACCATATAGGCTAATATTTGGGAAAACTTGTCACTTACCAGTTGAACTTGAGCATAAAGCATATTGGGCTATTAAAGAGTTCAATTATAATTTAAAATATGCTAGTGAGATAAGACTCTTACAATTAAATGAGTTTGAAGAGATAAGGAATGAGCCTTGCCAGAGTGCTAAGATTTATAAAGAAAAGATGAAAAAGTGGCATGACCGAAAGATTCATACTAAAAATTTTCAGTAAGGGCACTAAGTTTTGCTATATAATGCAAGTTTAAGATTATTTCCATGCAAACTTAAGTCTAGGAGGATGGGCTCAGTTGTTGTGATAAAAGTTTATCCTTATAGAGCTATGGATATTAAAGATGTTTATTCTAAGAAAATTTTTAAAGTGAATGGACTGAGACTGAAACCTCAATAAATAGGCGATCATCATAAATATAATGATGGAATGATGTTGGGTCAACCATAATGAGCACTGGTTACGTCGGGCTAACAACGTAAAACCAAGCGCTTTATGGGAGGCAACCCATAATTATCAGTGTGTTTTTGCTTTGATTTTTGTTTTGAGTCTAATTAAGAAATTTGGGTTAGTATTTTTTAGTTTATTATGTGCTAGTAATGATTTTTAGACTTTATTGAGTGATCTAGACTTGTTAGAATAAGAATTTGGACATTAAGTTGACTAGTGCAAAAATGTGCACTAGTGCTTACGCGCTAGATCGACGTTTAAGCGACAACTTAATCACAAGTGCAAATTTAAATTTCTAGAAGGTGTAACTACAATTTGTGTTGGAATAAAGGTGTCTTAGTAGTTTCTAGTCATGCTTAGAAGTTATGAGGGGGAATTATGCTTATAAATAGAAGGGGTTTGTGAAGGAACTTGACCACGGATTATTTTAAGCCCTAAAAGTCTAAAAAATAGAGAGATTTATAGAAAATGTCTTCATGGGAGATGGATTTAAAGAAGAAGGAAGAAGCAATGAGGAAGAAGTTCATAATTCAAAGTGCAGAGGAGATGTATAACAATTTCTTAGCCATTAGTATTGAAGGGATATCAGAGAAGATTAATAAGATGGAGAATACTATATCTGTATAAGAGACCAAGGTGCTTAAATTGCAAGCTCATCTAGAACATATTGAGTGGCAACTTAAGATGCAATTCAGCCATATCAGTTATATAGTGGAAGCAGATAAGGCGATGTTCCTTAAGCAAAAGTGGATCAAAGATGATAGTATTAGATCTCGTCAGCACCGTCCATTTTATCAACTCTATATTCTTGGAGAGTCTACTGAGAGACAAGAATTCATTCCTTCTAATGAAGAGTGGCTTAGGTTAAGTGTTAGGAATTGTGTGTTTGGAGTCATGTTTTTAAGTGTTTAGTGTTTTTGTCTTGTGTTTAGTGTTTGTATCACTTATTGTAAAACGTGTGTTAAGTGTTTTGTACCTAGGAAAATTTTCTCATCCAAGACTATTTAGAGAAAGAAATAAGTGTTAAATATGTTTGTACTTGTTTTTGAATTAATATGAGTTTGTTTCTGTGAAAATCTATGTAATTTTTAGCCTCAAATTGAATTAAATATTATGGAGAATTTTGAGAGAGAAGGGATTTATAGGAAGTAAAAATAGTCATTTAAGTGCTATGAGACCATTTAGGGGCAGTTTGCTTAGGGTAATAGTGCATTTTACTTAAAATTAAAAATTGCAAAAATTGTGCAATCACGCCTAAGCGCCACATCTTGCGCTTAAGCGTGACCCAACCCGAGAGGCAGGCGCCTAAGGGCCACTTACCCGCGCTTAAGCGTCGGTTCATGAAAATCGGTTTGCGGACGGTAAAAATTGAATTTTTTAGTCCAAAAATACCATTTTTAATGCCTTCTATCGTCTTCCCCAACTCAAGTTCATGATTTTGAGGGCTAGGGCAAGTTAAATTTGGAGATTTCTTGGTGGAATCAAGTGAGATTTGCTAGATTCAAGTTACTTCAGGTAGGAGCTTTACTTATATGCCAAATTTTTCGATTTTCACCTTATATTTTAAGCACATTTGGAAGATTTTGTAAATTTACTATTCATGGTGAAAAGTGGAGAAAATCTATGGAAATTGCTTGGGAAGTTTAGTTAGTGCTTTTGGAAGTTTAGTTTAGTGATTTAAACTTAATTTTTAAAGTTTTTTTTGGAATTTATCAAATTTGTAGAATGACACCAAGAATGAAAAGAAGCAGAGGAAAGAGCCCATCTGATTAGAGCAAATTTGTCAGTACAAAAGCTCAAGATCGATATAGTGATGCTCTACAGTCACAAAAATGGATTCAGGAGTAATGTTTTAAGAGTCGAGGTAGAGAAGTGGAGAACCTGATAGTCCACCGATAGTGGGAACAGTTATGTTGTTCCTCTACTGTCGCGGTGATTTCTGCTGTGAGGGAGTTTTATGCAAATTGCAAGTTTAGTTTATGCTAAAAACGATCGAGTTATGGTTTGAGGGAAGTTGGAACCTCTTACTCAAGAGGTAATCAAATTGTTTTACCATTTACCACCAGAGAGTTTATGTTTTTATGTGAATTATATTCCTACGGAAGCGAAATTAGACGAGATTATTTCATACTTGACTATTGGGAGAGGACTTTGGATGATTACCAATGAGAGGAGAGTAAATTTCTCAACTTCAAAGTAATGTACACCTTTAAAGGCATGATACTATTTAATTTATGCTCATCTTCTTCCGACAAATCATCTCAGTGAAGTGACCAGAGAGAGTAACGTTAAATTATTACATTCAGGAAGGATAGCCCATCAACATAGGGACTTTGATCTATCACACTATCATTAGTTCAGCTGCTGTTGCTACTATTGCAGGTATGGGATTTCGTTCATTCATATTTTCCTTATGCGAGCAGGTTGGAGTAAAGTATGATAGGTGGGAGTAAGTTTTGTTACCTTTAAAGCCCATCACAAAGGTGAATGTGAAGACTTATTCTGAGAATTAGATTTTTGGCTGGAGAGGAGGATTTTCCAGAAGTTATGGATTAGAGACGTCTCCTTCATCATGATCTAGACCATCTACTTCATGTGCTTCTACATCTAGACGTGATTCTACTAAGAATCAGGATGATTTACTTCAGAAGTTAATGGATAATATCAATGTTACTGCTGATAAGGTACAAAATTTAGAGCGTTTTGCAGATCATACTAATAGTTATAGTAAAAGGAAGAGTGATTATGAGGATTAATTCCACTCAACTTTAGAGAGTCTGATTAGAGGTGAACCAGGAGTGCAATTTCCTCCATATCCTTGATATCCTGATTATGCGCCTGCAGAAAATGATACAGCGGTGATTCTGAGGATGAAGAGTAGAGCTGAGAGTTTCATTTTATGATTGTAATATGATGTGAACTATGCGGTCTGAGTTTGCTACATTTGCATCTGCGTGTTGTTTTGGACTATGTTGTGTTTTGTTCGTTTATGTTTTATTATTATGACGTTTGTGGTAGCTAATATTTTATTTTTAAATTTTAGGGTAGTAACTATTTTTTTGTATAGTATTGTGAGTTAGTTTGCTTAGAACTTAACATAATTTCATATCTGTTATAAAGTAGAAAATTTTACTAGCTTAGATCTTAAACTTAAAATTCAGAAACTGCTGTCATGTATTTTCTTTTATCATGTTAGTGTTTGTTTGCTTTTATACCCACTATTTAGAAGTCTATTGAATCTCTACATGTTAAACTAAAATGGAAATATAAAAAATTTGATCAGAAATTATATTTACTCCAGTCTTCAGTTTTACACTTGTATAATTAGGGTTTAAAACTCCTTTTAGCATGTTATTTTTAAATTTTCATTCCCACCTATATAATTATATGATGCTAAACTATTTAATCTATTAAAAATTTAAGTTTGGGGGGATGAGAAATAATTTCAAAATTGGAATTTTATTTGTTCTCAAATATATTATAGGTGAATTTGATTTTAAAAGAAAAATTGATTATGTATATGAAGTTATATTAGGGATGTAAATTTTGATTTTAGAAATGAGTAAGAAAATTTAGCTAAAATTTTAAATAATGAAGAAAAACTTTAAGTTAAAAATTTTTAGTATCGAAAATTATTAATATAAGTGACTATCTTTAGTAAGAAAATTATATTTTTGAAAAATTTTGATAATTTAGACTTTTATTTTTAATACTTAAATTTCTTATATTAAAATGATTTTTCAAAACTATTATTATATTAATAAGTAAAAGTTTTATATCAAGACTTTACATTATGAAAGGAGAAGTGGAATTCAAAATCATTAAAGACCTATCCATATATAGTAATCCTTGTCTGAAAAAGAAAAAGAAGAAGAAAAACAAAAGATAAAGAGAAGAAAAGAAAAGATGAGAAATGTAAGGGAGAAGAAACTTGAGGATTAGTGCCTAATCAAAAATTGGTTCTATATTTGATCTTTTTAAGAGTATAAGATTTGATAAAAATCTTAAGCTTATAAATATAATATAGTAAGTAAAATTATTTTTAATAAAAAAATTTTAAGTAGAGAAAATAGAAGAACTAAAATTTAAATTTAGAGAACTTACAATATTTCTGAATTAGATAAAAACTCATATTTTCATAGTTCTTAACATTAAAAATTTTCAAACTTTAAGCTGGTCTCATTTACTAATTTTTTTTTTTCTAGATTTGACTACAAAATTTCTAAATCTAAATTTTAGTAACTCCTAAAGAAACTCATATACATATCATACATATTTGGTTTTTAAAGATGGAAGTGTCAATTGAGGACAAGTAACAATTTAAGTTTGGGGGATTTGATACACCTAAAATATATAGTATTTTTATACACATTTTTATACCTATTTTTCAGATATTGTGCTTGAATGGAAGGTATTATTTTGTTTATCTTGCAGATAGAAGTAAGAATGGAAAAAAATGCTTAAAGGAGTGAAAAAGGATCAAATTTGCAGCAAAAAGGGGAAAAATGGTGCAAAGGAATTTTGGCGCCTAAGTGTCAGATCCAGCGCTTAAGCGCCAGTTAAATTGAGAAGGCTGCACCTAAGTGTCGAGACCCCGTGCTTAAGCACCAGTGGCATTTACTAGACGAGTAAAATTGGTTTTCATGAATTTCAAAGAGGTTTTTGAGGCACCCATTGGCTTAATAGATGGTTGTAATCACCATGAACAAAAATTATCATAAAAGGATGCTTTTTTTGGGGAAATACATCAAATCAAGACACATTCTGAGAGAAGCCAAGGCACCTCTTGGAAAACTATAAAAGAAAGAAGAGTGGACTTAGAAAAGAGTCCTAAAAATATTGGCAAGTTTTGAAAGTTCTTCTCTGGGGAGTTAGTTTGGAGAGATTTTCTGGAATCACATTTTATTTACTTTAACCTTTTTGTTTTTTTTTGAGTGATTGTAAAAGAAAAGAGATTCAAAAGAACTTCAAGAGTTTGGTGGAGAACTTGAGATAAGTTTTTATCTTTTTGTTTTAGACTACCTGTGGTTTTAGTTTAGACTTGTTGTTGGTTTGATAATGATTTCTTCTTTTAAACTAAAGTGTGGTTTTGTTTTCTTCATGGATTCTAAGTAGTTTTTTTTATCTTTCTTCTTAAAACGATATGTAATTATGTTTTGGATGGAAGTTGTGGAGAGTATTGATCTTTAATGATTGAAGAAGTTGTGATGATTTAAATTCATGCACTTCATTTACTTCTTCATTTGGCCAATCCAGAGAATCACATGAGGTTGTATGAATGAGAATATAGTTCATATGACTGAGTGCAAATAAATAGGGAAATATTCATTGAAGGATGTAGAGTTAGAGGACTTTAAACTGATAGGTTAAAACCCCTAACATGGTTTATTGTTTTAGTTATGATACGAGAATGTTAGCCCCCAGGTGGTGGAAATCGATGGATCTCTAGAGTGAGACCTAGTATCTTCCCTGCCTCGCCGGTCTTCAAAACAATTCAAACTTTAAATTAGCCAATGTTCTTTATAGCATCTCTAGTAAGGGTAAAGAATATTTTTGCTCATATTTGGCACAACACAATTTGCATACTTCCACAACAAAATTCCTATACTTCTTATTGATTCATGATAAGAAGATAGTTATTTTCATATTAAATACTTTTCTTCTGTAAAAACTTTAGTTATCTTTTTATGTTGTTACTATTTAGTTAAAATATCAAAAATACTAAAAATATTTAAATTTAGAATTCCTACAAAAATTATTTTTAGTTTATGAAATTATCTTTTTAATAATAGAAAAATTTTCTAAAAAGTGCATATTGCATTATCTTCCCTATGGGTTTGATATTAAGGTTTTAATAAAAAGTCTTATATTATTTGATAACGATACGTATACTTGCGTATTATCCCAATATAAATATAAATAAATTAAAAAGTTAAATTCTTATTTTTCTTCAGGATCAAGTTTTTTATTTTTTTGGAAAATAAGGAAATGTAAGTGAAAAATACCATCAGAACTATTGCTATATTGTGCATAGGCCATTGAGTACGAGATCACTTCTCCAAAATATTCTAAGTGTAATCCCCTTGCTCTCAGCCACTAATAGCCACCGTTTAGAGCCAATTGCTCCACTGAAATTTGCCTTAAAACCAGGACAAATCTCTATACTCCACCACAGTGTAGCAAACTTCAATTAATTGTACACACATCATTCCTATAGTGAGAGAAGTTAATTCCTCACAAAAACCCCCTATGAAATAGCCTCTAGCATAGCTCTAAACCAACACCTTAAATCTACCTTGATCAAGTTCATACATAGACAATTCACTAAGTCTTAGGACTTCATCTGGAGGTTTGTTGGACCTAATCAAAGCTACCACAAGAATCTGATTGAGGCCTTCCGTCTCAGACGAAGGTACTGATCTCTAATCCTAAATCGAGCATGTTTTGATTCTCCATACGTATTTACTACATTTTATATTGTATAAGCCATATAAATATGCTCTTCTTGAGTAGATGAAGGTTTAGGAAAAAACCCCATGAGATTTGGTTGAGCATAGGCAGAGATTTTAAGTTTTTATTGTGAACTGCTCATAGGTTAGGTCACCTGGGGACGATAATGGAGAGCCATCCAATCATGTCAGTATCCAATGGATAGAGGTGATCAAGCTAGACAAGTTCTTGGAGCATAAGGCGTGGTCCATGATACACCAAGAGTATATGCATTTTTAGACCTATAGTTTATACTCATTTGGTGATATTGTACTTTAATGGAAGGTATTTTTAACGTTTACTTGCAGGTTGCTGAATTTTAGGACTAGGAGCAAAAATGAAGAAAAAAGGATGAAATTTGGAGTTGAAATGGAGAATTTGAAAATTTTTACAGTGCCAAAAGTGCTAGACTAGGGAACGACGGAGCGGTTCGGTACCAGTGTCGGTTCAGACCCTGTTACTAGAAGATTCAACAAATTTGGACACTTCTTAAAGAGTTTTTGGATGCACCTATTGGAGAACCAACTCTAGTCTCTATTTGAGGCTGAAATTTACCAAAAAATTGACTAATTTTCGTCATTCCTCACCACCACTCGTTCTCTTACATACTATACACTTTTCCTTCTTTATTCCACCACCATTTTAGAGTCTATTAGTGATTTGTCTTGAAGGATTTAGAGTTTTTTGTTGAGATTAAGTGTGAATCTTTCTTTAAGAGTGTTGGAAAAGGAGAAAAGTTAGAGATTTATTCTTCCTATATTTCCTAGGAAAGGCTACAAGGGATTTGCTTTGAGAAAGAGTTCCAGGTAAGTGTTGTTCTTTTTATAATGTTTTATGAACTTTCTTTTATATATAAAATTTTTGTTTTGTTGTATCTTTCTCATGAAGTTTGAGTATTTTCCTTTATCTTTCTTCCCACTTCATTTACTTTTTGATCTGGCTAATTGCATTGTTAAAATTTATTATGAAATATATGATCTAAGAAATGGAGTATGAGTTTTACAATAGAGTAAGGATCACATTTGATTCCATGAATGAGAATTTTGCTTATAGAATTATGGGAAAATAAATAACAAAATATATATTGTTGGGTGTAGAATTGGAAATTTTAGGGTTACAGATTAAAATCCCCAATTTGGTCTTAGTGTTTAAGATCTAAAGTGAGAGTTTGCCTTCGGGTAAAGGGAGATGGGATTTCTTGAGTGGGAGTTAGTATCCTCCTACTCTAGCCATGGATTTAGGTACTAAACCTGTGATTACTTAACGATTTTCTATAACTCTGTTTAAGAGTAGAGAATTAAAACTGGTCTTATTTGGCAAAATACATATTAAAACAATTTATCTCATCTAATTTTACCAAAATCTCATTGTAGTGGGAAATATACTTTTTCACATAAACATGGTTTAATAGTTTAGTAGTTACTGTTTAAACTTTGCATTTCAGTTTTGTTAGTGTTACATAATTTAGTTCGGATAATATCTTAACTTTCAAAATTAGTGACAATAACTTCATTTTACTTTCTATGAATTTCCTGGTTAATTTTTCATTTCAAATTTAAACCTTCCCCGTGGGATCGATATTTGGGGCTTAAATAGAAAATCCTTTATCACTTGATAACAATACGTATACTTGTGTAGAATCCCAACATTAATTTCTTAAATTTCTTATTTATCCAAGATTACAACATGTTTTTGGCACTCTTGCATAGCGGAGTCAACTTTATATGTTTGACACAACTATACTTCATCATGGATCAAGTTTTTAGTGTCGTTGCCAGATGAGGTAACAGTAAATTAAATAGATTTTGTAAATTAGGGAATTTAGAGATAATATAATTAAAAAAAATTAAACAAAAATAAGAAAATCAAAAGAAATTTTTTTTATTTAAGAATTATTTTTAAGAATTTTTTATTTGTTTATTATATTTGTTTATTATATTTGTTTATACGAAATATTGAAAGTGAAGATTTAGTACCTTACAATTCAGAATTATAACGTACTTTTAGAAAATTTTGAAAACAACAAAAAGAAATTAAAAACTTAAACAAAATAGGAAATAACTTAGATAATCAAATTAATGAAAATTGACAAAGACCTTTAAAAGATTATGTTAATCTGTTAGTATGTGAACTTCACTTGACTATTCAAAATCTTGTTGTTGCTGCTAATTTTGTTGAGCTTAAACCGCCTATTATTCAATTTCTACCAAATAATCAGTTTGGAAGAACACCTACTGAAGAGCCTAACTTACATCTTGCTAGTATTCTTGAAATTTGTGCTACTTTTAAATATGACGGACTGCTTAATGATTTTATTAGGCTTAGACTTTTTCCTTTTTTATTAAGGGATAGACCTAAGAGCTTGATTAAATTCACCAGCACCTGGTTGTATCAGAACTTGGGGAGAACTATCACAAAAACTATTGGCTAAATATTCTCTACCCTTGAAAACCGTTAAGCTTAGAAACGATATTGCATCTTCTTGTCAGTTTGAAGGTGAAATAAATATATGAAGCTCGGGAAAGATTTAAATATCTTCCTAGAAAATGTCCACACCATGCTTTACCAGATTGTTATTAATTCAAACATTTCATAATGGATTAGTAGGATCACTTAGAACTGTTATAGATGCTGCTACAGGTAGATCACTAATATCAAAACCTTTTGATAAAGCATATTTTTTTAATTAAAGAAATGGATATTAACGAATTTTAATGACCCAATGAAAGGGTAAACCTAAGAGAGTGGTTACTATTCATGACTTTGATGCAATGTCTATTTTGGCATCTCAAATTGCAACTATTTCAAAAAAGATTGATCAAATTGGAGTGAACTATTCTCAAAAACCCCCAATATTAGTGGAAAATTCACTAAGACAGATAATTGATACTCATTCATCTTATGGAACTTTAAATGTTATCAATAATCAAAATAACAATCTGTATTCTAATTATTATAACCCTGGATGGAAGAATCACCCTAATTTTAGTTAGAATAATTATAACAATTAGTTGAATCCCTTCTGAAAATTTGAGCAACCAAGGAAATCCTAATTATTGACCGTATTATCCTCATGAATTTAACTTTAACCCTAACTCATAAGTTAAGGGAAAGAAGTTGACAATGGAAGAAGTAATGTTGAACATGAGAAATCAAATACAAAATCAAGTGACTGCTATTAGAAATATTGAAAATCCATTAAGACATATTCCTACTGCACTTAGTAACAGACCTTCGACAATTCGTCCTAGTACTCTGGAAGTTAATCCAAAAGATCAAAATAAGGAGCAAATTAAATTTATTCAATTAAGAAGCGGAAAAGAATTTGAAACAAGGATCCAAAGAGAAACTGAAGTTGATGAAAAGAAGGAAGAAATTGGAAGTGACCAAAATGAAAATGAATAAACATAATTTCCTTTAGAAAAACTATTACCTTTGTTTCCTCAAAGACTGAAGCAGAAGAATAAAGATAAACAATTTACAAAATTAGTGAAAATCCTTAAGAAGTTAAGGATAAACATTCCTTTCGTTGAAGCTTTGGAGAAAATGCCAAGTTATGTGAAATTTATGAAGGATATACTAAACAAGAAAAGGAAGTTTACAAATCATGAGACTGTTGCACTCAGTGAATAGTGTAGTGCTATTATTCAAAAAAAGCTTCTTGAAAAATTAAAAGATCCTCGTAGTTTTACTATACCTTGTGCTATTTGTGAATTTTTTTTTTTTGGAAAAGCTTTATGTGATTTAGGAGCAAGTATCAATCTTATGCCTTTATCATTTTTTAAATGTTTAGATTTAGGAGAGATTTCTCTTATTACTGTAACTCTTCAGTTAGCTAATCGATCAATAACTTATCCTTAAGGAGTTGTAGACGATGTATTAGTAAAAGTGGATAAATTTATTTTCCCGATAGACTTTATAGTATTAGATATGGAGGAAGATAAAGAGATACTTATTATTTTGGGGAGACCATTTCTTGTAACAGGAAGAGAAGTGATAGATGTGCAAGAAGGAGAATTAAAAATGAGAGTTAATGATCAAAAAGTAACATTTAATATTGCTAAAGCTATGAAATACCCTGCAATAGAAAAAGATAATGAATGTTTTAGGATGGAAGTAACAAATTATCAGAGTAATGAACAGTTTAAGGAAGAGTTTGTAAAAAGATTAAAGCAAGGATAAGTTTTTGAAAATAAGGACGAAATAACTAAAGAAGATTTAGATTATATTTAGGAAAAATTTGAAATGTTAGATTTGTTGGAAAATGATAATAAAAATCTTATTCCTTCAAGTATTAATCCACTTAAACTTGAATTGAAAATATTATCTACCTATTTAAAAT
>NEWO01000718.1:51156-63524 GCA_003013225.1 Phalaenopsis aphrodite
TCCATAATTTCATTTAGACTATGGGAAGCCTCGTCAGCAATCGTAGGTTATCTCCTTCAAGGGTTCCCGATCATCCAATAGAGACAACTTAATTTAGCTGTAGTTGTTGTTTTGTGTGATTTTTGTGATTAAATTTTAAGTTTTTTTTTATATTTTGAATGTTGTAGGGGTGAATTTTATCTTTATTGATTTTAGTTTTAGTTTTGGTTTTGGTTTTGTGGCTATCCTGATAGTTTTATTTTTCATGCAGGATGACATCATTGTTTAGTATACAAGTTTTGCAAGTATAAAAAGCACAAGAAAGAAAACACTGTAAACTATAAAAAGCGTACCTGGTGAGTATTCTTGTTCTACTACCTCAAACTTAAAATTCATGTGAGGGCAGTTAATGTAGAGACAGAAAAGTAAGGTTTTGGTAGTTTTCTTAACCTTATGTCATATCTTGGTGAGTCCTAAAGAGTTTAATTAAGGATGATTTTGTTAAAAAAAGCATATTAAGTTTAGTAGACCTCTGAGGTATCCAACAGGTTAGGAGGAAGAAGCAAGTCCATGCTTCCCTCTTATCACCTGGTGAAAAGCCTCGAGCTCATTTAAACATATAATGTTGCTTACTAATTCATCATATGAATGCCCTACTGCTCAATGAACATTGATGTCCTAATTATCCCCAAGAGTAGGGTAATTATTATTTTTAATTTAATTTTAAAGATTATGTGAATGAAGACCCATAAAAAGGGCAAGCTAGTGTTGTTGGAACACTTAGCAAAATTTTTCTCCTAATTGGACTTGTGGTATTTTAAAGGTCTTAAATTTTAGCTATGTTTGCTTTTCTAATCCTCATTTAATCAGTCTTGATTTAACTTAGATCACTACTAAGCCCTTGAGACCTAGGTGAGTGTCTTAATTAATTTACAAAAGGTTAAGTTTTATGTGATAATGATTCATTATTTGAATTTCAATTGAAAATCAAAAAGGGGTATTAAATTAATTAACTATTAACTTCAAAATTCATACCCTTAAGTCCTAGGCTTATTTAATTTTATTAAACCTCCAAATTTGAATATTTTAGAAATTTATTAATTTATCCTTTTTATTTGGAAAGTGAGGTTGGTTTTTACCAATTAATCCCTTTGTAATTTCAATCATCCAAATAAGCTGATTAAGATCAGAGGTTGCTCATTTTCCTCCTTGAATTAAGCCTAAATGTTAATTAAGGTCAAATTCCTAAAATTACACTTTTGCACCTAAGGCTCTAACACGTCATAATTTGTCAAATTCGAAATAAAGGACTTTGAAATTTTTATTCCACTTCATTCATGAATCAATTAAGACATCTGAGGAGAAAATACAATTTTTCAAAATTTAATTTAATTTATATAATTATTTTCATGTAAAAATGAGATTTTTAAAAGAAAATTTGCTAACTTGCCCAAGGTGAAGCCTAATAACTTGAAATTTCTACTAGAGGTGTACCTAAAACAAAGAGCCATTTGGACAAAATTTCATGATTTTTTTGAATTTTTTTTGAGTTATTAGAATTATTTTAAATTCTGGGGTGTTTATTAAATATAAAATATATTAAATACGAAAAATAAAGTTTTGTATTTTTGAAAAATCTCATTGAGGTCAGAGAACACAGAGAAGCAAATTTTTTATTTTTCTGGTTTTTTTTTATTTATTGGAATTATTTTAGTGGAAATCCACTTTTTAGCCTTTATTAATTATTTTAAGCTTCAAAATACAATATATTTATTTAGAAAATCAGGAAAAATATTCCAATTACTTCTAAATTCTTCGAAAAAAATTAGAATATTTCCATGAATTTAATTATTTTTGTGATTTTTAAGAATGTTTAATTGTTTAAATATGTCACAGAGAACTCAGAAAATAAGTTTTCAAAATTTTTTGAGTTATATTTTGATCATTAAAATCATTTTAGTGCTAAAAATGATATTTAACTTGAAAAATCAAATAAGACCATCAAATGGACTCAAAATGCTTTAAAATTTTTATGGAGAGTCTGTGGATCATAAAAAATAGTGGAGATCAGAAATCAAGTCATTTTGATGTTTGTATTTTTAAAAATTAATTACCTTAGTGTTTAAGGGTTTAGGAAAATTAGGTTTCTTTTGAATGACTTGGCTCATAAGAAATTTTTCTAAAGGTTCTTTGGTCATCATAAAGCTTCCAAAATTTTCTTGGATTTTTTTAAGTAACATGCTAATTATTATGATTAATTTAAGCTAATAATGTACATAAACTTGAAAAATATGGATCTCTGTCTAGAGGTTTTTTCTAGCATTGGAAAAATCAAAGAATGTTCTCCTTGACAGAGGCTACAACATGTCAAAAATTTAAGCTATGATGAAATGCATATATGCATGGAGAGTCAAAATACTCCTAACCCTAATTAACTTTTTAAAAATAAAATATGCATTACATGGACACAAAATTTAATCCACATTATTCTCCTCTATTCATTGAGCAATAGGGTATTTTTATTTAATTTTATTTTTTATTTTTTTACACCAAGATATCGATTTTCAAAGTTAAGGGTAATTTTTTGAATTTTTTAATCCCTTATTTATCTATTTAAACGTGCGGTGCCACATCATCCTAGACATCTCTGAAGCTCCACCCGACGTGCTCCTGTTCGATGCCACCATCCACTTCAGCAATGACTTAGCACGTAGTTTATGTCCCGAAGCGCTGTCGGGCTTCATCTTGACTGTCCATCCGATACACGCTTGATGGAACGACTTTCCGTCATCATCCCCGATAGCCTAACCCTAGAACCGTCCATCTTCCAAGCTTAATATCTGCCTCATTTCTTAACTAAATTAAGTGAATTTCTTTTTAAAATGCTCTTCTAAACTAGAGAAACATATCCATACAGTTAAGATGCAACGAAATTAAGCCCAAGCAAATGAAGAATCAAATGAAACTTGGGAAGAGAAGAAGTTCAATACATTGGCTCTAAGAGGGGAAGCTTCAATTAAAGATGCTCGACTTGTTTGTTGAGGTCCAAAAAGGCTAAGAATTGAGCATCTTACTGTGGTGTAAGGTCTACGTATGAATTTGGCTAAGCTCAATTTCAGGTGATGGTCTAGAGCTATGTTATGGGCTCTTTCAGAGGGGTATTTGATGGGGCTTTACTTTCTCTTACTGTTCAGAAGGTGTGAGAACTAGTAAATGGAGTTTGGTGGAGTTTTAAAAGATGTCCTACCTAATTTTTGAGCTCAAAATTAGGGTTACACAGGAGGAATTAGGGCAATTCAGTGATTGGATTGCACCATGAAGGTCTTATAGATGCTTACAGAGAGATTTGGAGGTCTCCCTCTAAGAAAATTTCAACACCCCTCTCATAGCCGTGGGGGGGGGAAGCGTTTATTAAAATGGCCAAGGGGTGGCTATCGTGGCCAATTGAGGGGTGAAAAATGGTGCTTAGGTGGAGGGCAGAGAGGCTCTAACATCTCATTTTGGTGAGGTAGCCTCTTGGTTTGATTTGGGTGAAGTTCAAGAGGAGGTGGTCCTCGATTTTGGCTTCTCCAGTGACTATGTCGGGGGGAGGTGGCTATAAGCTTAAGGAACCTAGGAGAATATGTCACAGCAATTTAATGGGCTAAGGTTTAGTTTTGGCAAAAAGATCTTAAGCTTAAGCATATTTGGAAAACATATCCCTTAATTTAGCGCACCATTGGTCCATGGCTCACATAGCTTAGGTTAGGTGAGTTTTGGCTCAGTCTTAGGGTCTAACTAATGGTTGTGGAGTCATTAATTTGATGGCTTTAGGGTAGTTAAGCTACATTTAGTGCATGGGTCCAAGTGGGTGCAAATGACCAAACATTGGGTTTGGGCTAGGTTAGCCATGTCAATTGGTCCAAATAAATTTTTCATTTGGTGTAAGTGATTGTAAGGAACAATTTTGGTGAAGTATGAAAAGGGTTTTGAGTTCAATTGGAGGGTCAATTTGAAGGAATTTGGAGATTTGGTCAATTTGGGCTTGTTGGGCTAGACTTGGGTCTAGATTGGGTTAACCATTGGCTAAGTCCAAATTGATGGTTGAAAATGGTCAATAGGAACCTGATGAAGAGTTTTTAACTTGAATTGGGTGCCAATTTTGGGGTTAAGGCATTCAATATTATAAGATTAGGTCAAGTGGCCAAAATTGGGGCTTTGATCTAAATCAAAATTTGGCTCAAAGCATAGACCAATTAAGCTTGGATTTAGTTTCTTTTTATCACATTGGAGGTGAATTTTAGTTTGGGATTGAAATTCGGGGAGATTAAGATCAAATTTGTGGAGATTTGAGTTGAATTTAGGGAAATTTGGGCCTTTAAAGGCAAATTTGAGGGTCTTGGTCAAATATGGTCAAGTTGGCAAAATTTGGTCATTTAGTAGTTGAGAAAAATGAAATTGGGAATACTTGGAATATTTTGGCAATTTTTGGGATTCTTTAGAATTTTTGAAATTTTGGGGCCATAAGGGGCACTTTGGTAATTTGACAATCTTTCGTGATTTAGGGTAACTTTGGTGTTTTCAAAAGGTTTGAAATGATTTTTGAACAAGTTTGGATATTTTTGGATAAATGTTAGAACTTTGACCAAATTTAAGGTTTCAAGTGTACTTAGGTAATTTGGGGGAGTTTAGGGGCAAAAGGTCAGCTTGAGTATTTTGGGTCAAATTGGGGAAATAACCACCAAAAGTAAGCCATGGACCATTGGAAACCCGATTTGGGTCCTCTATGTACTGGTCTTAGCTAAGGATGGTATGTTTAGGGGACCATCTACATGATTTTCACAAAGACTCAAGCGACCAAAGTCAAGAAATTGTTGGTTTAGGGTAGTGAGTGATTGTGAGTGAAGTGAGTGCCTTAGCTCTAGACCAACACCCAAGGTCAACCATAAGGTCAAATAGCCCTATACGAACTATCCTTGAGCTCCCCCATAATGACCTCACCTACTAAGTGCTAGAGGTTACGACGAATATGTGGAACTTCGAGTTGAGTAAAGAAGAGTTTAGAATTTCTAATGGTGAGGGTGCTTTTTTCTAGTTCTCTAAAAATAGTCAATAGGAAAGTCCTATGGCTAGACCCTAAGGCTACTGAAGAGAAAGACTACACCTCAACCAAAAGTGAGGTCAACAAAAGGGCCCCAATAGGTGTGGTGTGCTGGACAAGCATACCGCGCATATTGGCTTTGACGGACAAGTTCAACAAAACCAATACAGACTCTCAAGTCAGCAGACGTAGAAGAAATGTGTAGAGTTGTGTGTGCTATTGACTTCCACTAGAGAATTAGCAGGTAAGCATTTTGATTGAAATCAGGAGGTAAGAACTTTTGTTGGGGATTAGAGAGTGGGCTTTAGTGTTTTCAGATTTTAAGGGTTTTTATACGATGGGAATCATCATGTAAGTGCTGATCCCGAAGTGGGAATTTGAGATTTAGGCATCAATTTCAGAAGGGAGTCGGAAGTTTGGGACCAACCCTGAAAAATTAGAATCATAATTTTGGCATTGATTCTAAGGTGAGGATTTGAAATTTAGGTAATGGTTTCAAGAGAGAAAGTAGGCAGTTATGGACCGACCTTAAAATGAGAAAATCAGAAGTTAGGGCCTGATTACAATCTAATTATTTGAAATTTAAGTATTGTCTCAAAAGAGAGTGTTGAAAGGTAAGGAACAACCTCAAAACAAGTGAAGCAGAAGTTAAGGATTGATTTGAAATGAGAATTGACAGGTAAGGTTCAATCTTAAGAGAGAGCGTCGGAAGGTAAGGACCATCCTTGAAAGGTAGTGGTTGATTCAAAGATGAGAATTGATAGGTAGGGGTCAATCTCAAGAGAGAGCGTTGAAAGTTAAAGACTGACCTCGAAAGGGGTGACTCAGAAGATAATGACTAATTCGAAATGAAAATTGACAAGTAAGGGTCAATCTCAAGAGAGAGCATCGGAAGGTAAGGACCGACCTCAAAGGGTAGTGAATCAGAAGGTAGTGGCTGATTCAAAGATGAGAATTGACAGGTAAGGGTCAATCTCAAAAGAGAGCATCAAAAGGTAAAGACTGACCTCAAAAGGGGTGAATCAGAAGGTAGTGACTGATTTGAAAAGAGAATTGACAGGTAAGAGTCAATCTCAAGAGAGAGCGTCAGAAAGAAGGACTGACCTTGAAGATAATGAATCAGAAGGTAGTGGCTGATTCTAAGATGGGAATTGACAGGTAAAGGTCAATCTCAAGGGAGAGCATCGGAAGGTAAGGACCGACCTTGAAAGCAATGAATCAGAAGGTAGTGACTGATTCAAAGATGAGAATTGACAGGTAAGAGTCAATCTCAAAAGAAGAGCATCAGAAGGTAAGGACCGACTTCGAAAGGGGTGAATCAGAAGGTAGTGACTGATTCATAATGAGATTTGATAGGTAAAGGTAAATCTCAAAAAGAGAGAGTGTCGAAATGTACGGACCGACCTCAAAAGGGGTGAATCAGAAGGTAGTGACCGATTCAAAATGAGAATTGACAGGTAAGCGTCAATCTTAGAAGAGAATGTCAGAAGTTAAGGACTAACCTTGAAAGGGGTGAATAAAAAGGTAGTGACTGATTTGAAATGAGAATTGATAGGTAGAGAGCGTCGGAAGGTAAGGACCAACCTCGAAAGGGGTGAATCACAAGGTAGTGGCTGATTCAAAATAAGAATTGATATTTCTAAATATTTTATGGTGTTGAATTCAGAGATATGTGGCATGTGAAGAGGTTGACATTTTTTTAGGACGGTATCCAAAATTTTGTGGGGTTTTGTGCAGAATGTGCAACTCCAATGTGATGCAAAAAGTTAACGCAGGCAAGGATGGTCGTGCTGCGCGAGCAAGGAGTAAGAAACTTTGAAATCGAGAGAAACCTCTCAAGAAATTTATTTTCTTTTCTTGTTGTTTTTATCACATTTAATTTTAAAAAATATGTTTTTCAAATATTAATTTTAGTTGGTTGATTTTTCAAAAGAGACTTTTTTTACTTTAAATTTATCATAATTTATATTTTTCTCATCATTTTTTCATTCGAAAGTTTCATTTTTTTTCATTAAATGTTTGTTGTTTTGTTCTCTGTTCATTGTAGTTGCAAATTAATGCATGGTTCAATGGCTTTGAGAAGGGCAATTGAACTATGAGAGAAATTTTTAGAAATGTATTTCATTAATTTGCTTCAATAAAATGTTACACATGAAAAGTAGGTCAATACCTCAAAAAGAGTACAATAAGCAAACTGTATGAAGGTACATCCAGAATGTGTCATGTCGAGTACATATCATGGACTGATCATGTCTGATACATATCATTTTTGTAATGCAGTAGTGAAGAAAGAGAAACCGTTTAAATATCTGTCCCATTGCATAGTGAGCTTGTGATCAAGCTGACCTTCTGAGCCACGTTCCAGGACAAGAGTTCCCTTCATGTGCACCTAAAGGTGCAACCTTCCATAGCTCATACAATAGCAGTTCTTCAAGTTTAGGATTCGGCTGAAATCCAAATGGTATTTTATTGTTGTTCATTCGTCAGAAAGTCATAGACACCCTACGACATTATACTTCGGGAATGTAGTGCTTGGCAATACTTGCATCGTTGCTTTTTAGAATAAGCACTTAACCTACCAACAAAGGAATCTCTACAGATCCTTGGAACTTGTCGGGGCCGATGACATCAACTTTCTTCCCAATGAGAATATTTCTTTCACTCATGAATGAGACTGTGCAGAAGGGTCTTACGAAATCATGATGATCAATGTGAGGAGGTATGCAGTCTCCCTCGTCATATATGCGGATGATGCAACTATTTGGAATACAGTCGAATGACATTATGTTCCATCAAACCATTCATTTAATCATCCGTTTGATAAACGGGGGCATGAGATCCACTTGATCATACCTGAGAATCCTCGGAGGATTTCCTTGCCTGTCTTTCGTGAATTTGTAGCAGCATCTGCAATGTATTGTGATCCTTCCCTTTCGTTTCATTCATTTCCTTAGCTTAGAGTAGGTTCTTTCCATGAGCAAGCCTGCTCGACCTCTGTATCTTAAGTCAAAGATACAATCTAGAATGCTTTTTTCATCTTCTTCTGAAAAAAATCCTGGTATACAATTCCAGTCTTTGAATATATTGATGAGTTCTCCACGGACTTCTTCTTAGAACTCAAAGCTTCTTTTATTGACTTTGCTGATTTTATAATACTCTGTTGTGCTAAGGACGGGCAGCTAGCACGGGCAATTCCCTAATTTCATTATTGATACGAATCCAGATTGGTGCTGGTGTTTCCTCTAACGGGATGTATGACTCAGTGTCCATCGGAACATACAACTCAGTATACCGTGGGTCATATTGTTTTGTACCCATTAGGATATATGCCCCCTCTATCTGGCAATCGATGGTCTGAGATTGATCTTCATCAGAGGCATATTCTTTAAGAGTGCTGAAATGCTCCAAGCGCAGGACATTACAGTCTGGACATTCGACAAAAGCTCATGTAGCTGACGCTTGTGGTGGTATTTCAAAATTGCAAGTAGAGCAACATACGCAAAGTTCATCCAAGGCTAGCGATACTTCTGGCTCTTGAACATACCCAGGCTCCTCATTTGTGGTTGGCAGGCTGGAAGAAGTTTCCTTCATATTTAGATTATAGATGTGTCCCTCTGGAATAGAGATGAGTTGGTTTTCTATTTGTTGTTGACGTCTCTTTTCTTCTCTTAAGAGAGCCCTGAGCTTACGTCGGTTGGCATTTCTCCATTGAGTCCTCCGTATCATTGTTAGCAGCAACCAAGTTTCTGGCCAGAGTAGCTACCATGGATGGTAGACGGCCGGTTCCTTCCATGAAATCGTATTGTCTTATCACCTTTTCCCATTTTAGCGAGGGATTACTTTTGGATCTAAATTTCAAAAGAAAGGGCAATCCCTCCTTTTCTTGTCCCTTGAATACATCTATTAGAGGACCATTATAGTTCATGTTGATTTCATTGAACTCCATGTCAAAGTCAATAATGTCACCTTGTGGTGTCATCTCCTCATTAAGTGCGAGGTTCCAACCACCCTTGAAGGCAAAGATCAGCTTCTGACCTGACAATTTTCTGCAGACGACAGAAAAACATCAGTGAGCTGAAACTTAGCATGAACAAGAAAAAAACAAATTTTTTTAGTTAGAGAAAATTTTAATTTATTTGGGTGAAGAAATTATTTATTTATGTATTTATTTAGTTTAATTTAGTAGAATATTAAATTTAAACTTAATAGTAGAAAAGAGAATTTCAGCGTGTAATTTGCCAAATTCTTCATTAAATTGAGGTTAATTACAAAATTTTTGGACCAGGTCACAAACTTTTGGCCACATAGAGAACCCCCAGAAAAATCAAAATTTTACATTTTTAAAATCAAGCAGCAATAAGCAACGCCAAGTTGCGTAGTATGTTTTCAGGTATCGTCCATTGATTGGCAACATGGGTCATTCACCCCAAAAATCTACTAATTTATAGGCTCCTCCTGTGTAGACCTTTTCAACGACAAATAGTCCCTCCCAAGTTGGTTTGAATTTTCCACCAATCTTGTGGCGTGCAAGAATATTCCTTTTGAGTACAAGGACGAGGTCACCAAATTTAAATATCCTTGGGCAAACCAATTTATCGTGAGCTTGCACCATCTTTGCCTGATAAAGCTCCAAATGTTGTTGTGCTTCAAGTCATTTTCCTTCAAGATTCTCTAGTTATTTAAGTCTGAGCTTTGCACTTTCCTCTATTGTAAGTTGATTGGCGACTACGACTCTAAGGGACGGCATTTGAATTTCTAACGGTAACACGACCTCGGACCAGTACATGAGCATGTAGGGTGTACACTGAGTTGGAGTCCTTAACGTCATTTGATAGGCCTAAAAAGCTTCTAGCAATTTGTTGTGTCAATCCCTTTTGTTTTCATCTAATGTTATCTTCAAAATCAATACCAATGTCTTGTTGAAGGCTTCAGCCAATCCATTGGCACTAAGATAGTAAATTGTAGAGTATCTCTAATATATTCCGTGTCATTTGATGAAGTTGTTGATTTTTGTACTTTAGAATGTCGTCCCATTGTCGGAGATTACTCTGCACGGTACAAAAAAATGGTAGACAATTTGGCTTTTGAAGAATTGAAGGACATGATGTGTTATAACCTCTCGTAGCGGTATAACCTCTGCCCATTTAGAGTAGTCTGTAGCATCGAGAAAAAAAATTTTTCCTTTAGAAGATGGAGGGTCTATCAGATCTATTATCTTTGTGCCCCAATACTCAAATGAACACGAAACAATAGTTTGTTGTAGCACATTTTGAGGTTGGTGCAACACCACCCCATGCACTTGGCACTAGTGACATTTTCTAGCTGTCTCCATGCAGTCGGACATCATTACTGGCCAATAATATTCGAGTCTTTCGATCTTCAATTTCATCTTTGGCCCTGACCGGTGAGTGCCACACAATCTGACATATACTTCTTTAACAATAATTTGTGCTTCGGCTCTGCTTAAGCACCGTAGCCACATCTGATCAAACAATCTTTTGAATAGGACATCACTTACTAGAGCATATGACATAGCCTTTTTTGTGATGTGATGTACTTCAGACTTATCTTCTAGTAGCTTTTTAGTATGCAAATATTCAATCAATAGTTTACGCCAATCATCATTGATATTTGCAATAGCATTTATTGTTTCTTCTTTTCTGAGCTTGTGTAGATTTTCAAGGTCAATTTGAGAGAAAACTTATCTTCCTTATACTGTGATTTCAATGAAATCCTTCAGGGGACATGCCAATTCCCTAGCGAATTTTGCAAGTGCATCAGCATGGGCATTTTCTCCCTATGGAATCTGATAGGAAGTCACATTGGGAATCTGTTCCAGAAGCTTCATCGTGTAACGGTGGTATTCTGCTAGTCTTGGTTTAAAAATTTTGAATTTTCCGGCAACTTGCTGGACGACAAGTTAAGAGTCACCGTAGATGGCAATATTTATTATGTCCATTGAAATTATCAACTCCAACCCTATGATTAAGGCTTCATATTCTGCTTCGCTGTTAATGAACGACTCTGTCAGGTGGTATGAGAACCTCAACATACCTTTATCTGATGTTATAAAGATCAAATCAATACATGTTTTGCCTTGTATAACTATGTCTGAGCCTTTGTATTTTCAGGTTGATGAAGCACCGTTGAAGTACATTTCCCAGCATTGCGCACTAGAGAATTCCATTTGTAGTATTTGTTCATCAGATAGTTCGACGTTGAGAGGGGACAAGCTGGCAGTGGGTGTGCAGCGAGAAAGTCCGCTAGAATTTGTCCCTTGATAGCACGGAGGGGAAGAAAATTTATATCAAATTGCAATAAAATCACTAACCATCTTGCTAGCGTCCGGAGAGTGTTGGTCAGGTCATCAAATATTGCAACGCATTCACTTTTGAGATTAGAGTAATTTTATGAGAGAGCATGTAATGACTAAGCTTTTGGGCGGCAAAAATTAGTGTCAGGCAATGCTTTTCAATAGGTGGATACCTCATCCACATCGGTATTGGAATGATGAATTAAGTAGTAGAGTGTGTTTTCTTTAGCCTCAGCTTTAACTTGGGCTAAGTGGGCTCCAAGAGAGTCTTTTAAGGCCGCGGTATAAAGTATAAGAGTTTTCATTGGGATAGAGGCTGCCAAAACAGGAGGTATTATTAAATATTAGTTAACGTCCTCGAAGGGCTTCTAGCATTTCTCTTCCTAAATGAATTTGGCATCCATTTTAATTAATGCCGAGAAGGGCTGACACCAACTTGAGAGATTAGAGATAAAGCGTCTCAGATATGCCAACTTCCCTTGGAAGGAACATAGTTGTTTCAAAGTTTTAGGAGGAGGCATTTACAAGATGTCTTTAATCTTATCCAGGTCGATCTCGATTCACTAATGATGGACAACAAATCCTAGAAATTTCCCAGAGGTAACGCCAAAGGCGCAATTTTGGGGATTAATTTTAATGTCATATCATCGTAACTGTTCAAACATGATCCTCAAATCGTACAAATGGTCTATTTTTTGCTTACTTTTGATGACCAAATTATCCACGTAGCATTCTACTTCATTGTGAATGAGGTCATAAATAATATTTGTCATTGCTCGTTGGTATGTAGCTCCAACGTTCTTTGACCCAAACAACATCATTGTGTAGCAGTAAATGTTGATAGGCGTTCTGAAGGTTGTAAGTGCTGCAACCTTGGGAGCCATCTTGATTTGATTGTACCCCGAAGATGCATCCATGAAGGAGGAAATTTCGTGTGTAGAAGCGATATCCACCATCATTTCTGGTATTGGTAGCGGAAACTCATTTTTCGGACAT
>NEWO01000718.1:64689-77804 GCA_003013225.1 Phalaenopsis aphrodite
GTAGAAGGGTGGCAGAAGATCGTTGAAGAGGAGTTGAATGGTCTCCTTTTGTGATTTTTCTGAATCTTCATTTTTGTTTGTCGGAATCTCGAGGGTGAAGACAATTTTCTTTGGTGGCGCATAGTAGACAACATCTTCTTGAATACTGACTTCATGAATTGAAAATGGTTGTAGATCTCCTTTGATGCAGTATTCTTGTCCTTCTTTATAGTATTTGAAGCACTAATGTAGAGATGATGAAACTATTTCTTGTTCATGAATCCACAGTCGATCAAGCATAGTGTTAAAATAGGTCTCGGCGTCGATGATATGAAATTTAGCGGTTGTTGCTAGTTCTCCGACCTTCATAAGTACTGTGATCTATCCAAGGGACCTTTCAACTTTTTAGTTAAATCCACTTAGCATCATTTTATCAGGCGTAAGCTCTTAGGTTTCGATGTCCAAATAGAGCAATGTCCGTAGACTCATCAAGTTTAGAGATGCTCCTGAATCTACCAGAACTCTAGATAATTCGAATCTTCCGATGTTGACGGAGATGTAGAGTGGTCGACTGTGGTCGGTGGTACCAAGCAGCAAATCTTCATCTGTGAAGGTTACCCCTAACTATTCTTTTAACAAGAAAACTTCATCTGAGAATGTGCTGGCTAGCTGAGCTAGACATATCTCTTAGTCAAGCAAAGCTATAATCAGATCATCTCTCATCTCCTTTGACAGGATCAGAGCATCATAAATGCTTAGTCTGGCCGACAACTTCCTAAGATCAGCTAGAACATTGTAATCCACTTTGTATTTCCCTCTAAATTTCTCTTGGTTATGTGTTTCTACTACTTATAGAGGTGAAGGTAGTTCTTCTCGAGTTACCATTTATTTATTTTTTTGTATGCAGGAACTATTGTTGGGGGCAACACTTTCCCACTTCTTAAGTTTATTTCCATAATTTATTCTTCTTGAGGTATCATTCTTGAATCTTTCGGTGCTTCTTCTCTGTCGGAAAGATCTAAGTTGAGGGCGAGTGGTGTGTCGTAGTGTTCGAAGATTGACTCCTTGCTGCCGGTGTTGTCGTAAGTGGTATCAATGATGTCTTCTTTAGTATTGTTAGCGAGTTCATCGGACTCAAGTACGATTTAAGGACTATTTTGGGCATCAAGATTAGAGTTAGATTGGTCACAATTGATTACATCATCACTAGAAAGAGTTAAAGTGTAGCCGAAATAACAATCATTATATTCATCAGCCCCTGAAAGGGTAAAAAGATAATCATACAAAGTCAGAGGTTCGAAGATTTTCTTCCCTGAATCTGAGACAACCAATCTAGTAGAGGCAGCCTCTATCCTACCCTCTATGTTATCAATCTTTGTGATGACATTCTTCTTTTTCTTTGACTTTTATGACGACGGCTTTGGCAGTGAAAGCTTCATCTCAGGCCTGGCGGGTTGAAGACTCTGAGCGGTAGTTTGCTTTGAAGCGTTTTAGATTTGATTTAACATCTTCTTGGATGATTTGCTCTGAACTGTATCCCATCCATCATTTGTGGCATGTGGGAAAGATTGTTTTGATGAATTTTGTATTTGTTTTTGGAGCCTGTTAAGCGTATTCAAAGTTGTACTCCATCCATCTTCTCTAGTGAACGGATCAATCGGAGAGATTGGCTCGACCGAAATTATATTTATGGAACCTTTTTCAGGTTCTTTTAAATACTCTTTCAGGATCATTATATTTCCTTCTTTGAGATTTTCTCGAGCCAATCCTTAAAGATGAAACGTTCTTCTATTGTATGTCCCAGTAATCTGGGATATGGGCAATAATTTGGTTGATCCTTCTTATTGACATCTTCAGGTTTCTTTGGGTCTGGTAGTTTGAACTCGGGCTACTTCATCATACTTCTGAATATTTTTTATTCAACTTCATCCTTGAAAGAGTACACCATATTTTATCATTATGTCAAAAATATTCTTTTATTCTGAGATGATCCAACTTGAGTCGGTCGCTGGTTAGACTGGCTATACTGTTTTGTAGCCTGCTGTGACAAAGATTGACGAGGAGTTTTTGCATATATCTTTATCGGTTGTTTTCTTTTATCAACAGTTGTGACTATTATGGATTTCTTTTAAAACACTATGGTTGTTTTGGATTTCTCATGAGAATCCATATGTTTGAATTCTTCTTGAAGACTGCTAGGCTTAGTTATTAGCTTCTCGAAAGATTTGATAGTGAGTCCCTTGAGTATTAAAGCTACTGGTCCATGAATGCTTTTGAGTAGGATCTCAATCACATGATGATCCTGTAGCTAAGGTTCGCACTTCATGCTAAGGTTTCTCCACCTCAAAATGTAATCCACTAAAGTCTCGTTTGGATTTTGTTTCTCCATCATGAGTTATCCTATGGAAACATGATGTTGTGCTCTGGAAAATCACTTTAAAAAATAGTTGCTCCAACTCAGTGAACGTCTTAACCGATTCGCTGGGCAAATCAACATACCAGTCAAAAGCAACTCCTGACACGTTGTTGATGAACTGTTGGCAGAGTAAGGCTTTGTTATTTCTTATATCGCCACAACTACCTTCGAAATGTGTTATGTGTTGTCTGGGATTTCTAGTTCCATAAAAAATTTCAAAGTAAGGGGCAACAAAACCATTGAGGAAGGGTACATCATCAAACTCTTTCAGGTAAGGTCTAACTTTTAAAATCAATGCACCACTCTTAAATTGGGTTAACGCATCTCCAACTTGCTTGACCATCTATTTAAATTCCTTCTCTAGCATGGCACCCGGTGGAGAATCTTTCTTTGGTTGCTCATCCATGTTTGCTGAGACAACCTCTTGGCCTTAATTACATTTAGGCTTAATTCAAGGAGGAAAATTGGCAACCTCTGATCTTAATCAGCTTGTTTGGATGATTGGAATTAAAGAGAGATTAATTTGTAGAAACCAAACCCACTTTCCTAATTAAAAGGATAAAATAATAAATTTCTAAATTATTAAAATTTGGAGGCTTATTAAACTTAAATGAACCTAGGACTTAGGGGTATGACTTTTGAAGTCAATAATTAATCATTTTAATACTCCTATTTAATTTTCAACTGAAGTTAAAATAATGAATCATGATTACCTAAAAGTTAACATTTTTCAATTTAATTAAGACACTCACTTAGGTCTTAAGGGCTTAGTAGTGTTCTAAGTTAAATCAAGACTGATTAAATGAGGATTAGAAAAGAAAACATAGCTAAAATATAAGACCTTTAAAACACAACAAGCCCAATTAGGAGCAAAATTTGGCTAAGCGTTCCAACAACACTAGCTTACCCCTTTAAGGTTCTTCATTCACATAATCTTCAAGATTAAATTACAAATGATAATTACCCTACTCTTAGAGATAGTTATGACATCAATGTTCATTGAGCATTAAGGCATTCATAGGACGAATTATTAAATAATATAATAAGTTTAAATGAGCTCGAGGTTTTTCACCAGTTGGTAAGAGGGACGCATGGACCTGCTTCTTCCTCCTAACTTGTCGGATACCTTAAAGGTCTACTGTACTCAATATATTTTGCTTAACAAAATCATCTTTAAATAAACTCTAAAGGACCCACCAAGATATGACATAGGGTTCAGAAAACTACCAAAACCTTACTTTTCTTCCTCTACATGAACTTCCCTCACATGCATTTTACGTTGCAGGTGGTGGAACGACAAGACTCGCTAGGTACATTTTTTATAGTTTACAGTGTTGTTGTTGTACTTCTCATACTTGCAAAACTTGCATGCTAGACACCGATGCCACCCTGCATAAAAACTAAAACAACCAGGATAGCCAAAAAACCAAAACTAAAACTAAAACTAACATCAACCATTATAAAATTCACCCCACAACATTAAAAATATAAAAAAAAATCAAAATTTAATCACAAGCATCACACAAAACAACAACTAAAACTAAACCTGGACGTCTCTATCAGATGATTGAGAACCCGTTCGGATGAGGTAACCTACGGTTGCTAACGAGGCTTGCCACAGTCTAAATGAAATTATGGAACTCATTAAGTTGAGTTTAGTAAATTCATTTGGACTAAGTGAATCCAATAGAAAATAGTGGTGCCGGAAAGTGGGAATCGTAGGATCCTATCCGGTGTATCTCTAATCAGCTTTAACATCTCCCATGAAATTTTAAAGAACTACAACCATAGGGCCACCTGATTTGACATCGCAACTTGACACCCTAGAAAAGTCAAACTCGTTACGGCAAGGAGCTTGAAGCTAGCATGGTGAGCAGCACGACCATCTTTAACAACAAAACATGAATTCTCCAGCTAAACCAATTCATTCCTTAGAATTAAACAACCAAGCCATAAGGTTTTGAGGTTTTCTACTCATGCAACATAAATGCTCACCTCATCTTTAGGCAATTGTATAGCTCTGTTGTACAATAGAAGCCCTGACTCATTTTTGGATTATATGGTTGTCGTTCATCGCGACCTAAATCCTCACATCTTCCAGGTTATTTGTTTGATTTCTTCACACAAATGTAAGCCCTAAATTAATAAAATTTATAGAATGAAACACTCAAAAGTAATTTTTCATCTAAATTGAAGCCAAATAATAGGATAAACTGGGAAGTCACCGAGGTTCTCCTCTGAATCCATGACATCCCCTAGTTCTTCCTTCTTTGGATTCTACAATAAAAATATTCCAAATTTGAACCATTCACCTCGTTGTCCGATTTCATTGAAATTCCTTTCCTTTGAATTCTTTGAAGATAATATTTCTTAATTTTTATCGAGAGTTTTCTTAGATGACTTCGGTCATTTAAGATGTAACTAACTATAGGGGCTTGCCCTTATAGGAAGTTTTTCTTGAACCTAGCTTAATATTCACCCTATTTAATTCTTCATATTAAATAGGGGAAACTTTCGGAAAATAAAATGGTTTCGCAACCCAAATGGATACCATATATTTTTTAATTTATTTGATCGAGCCTCATCCTCAAGTCTTGTGTTTATCTTTCATGACAGATACACGTTTTAACGTATAGAACTCTTTCATTTCTACTACAAAAATATGAGGTGAATTTGATTTCATAATTTTCTAAACTTAAACGTCCTTCCGAAGCGGGCAACAAGTTTTCAATTCCGGTGACCGACAGCTTGTTGACATCATTTTTTTGAGGTCTTTCCTTCTTCTTCATAGAGCCTAGGATCTATCTCTAGAAGTTTCCTACTTACTATATTAGAAAAACCAGCATTGGAACCCACCCTGTTAGAAATTACAAACACTTCCTATTTTCTTAAGATGTCTAACATTTATGGTCCAAAACCATTGTCTTATGGACGAGCGATTAAGGACTATTATGTGAGACTCAATGAGAAGTTCCTAATAGGATCCTAAGCCCTAGGAAAACCTCCTCATGAGTTTTTCGTCACATACAAAGACCAAATGCACAAAATTCATAAAATTGCACAAGGTTGGACTTCATATGAGTTTAAAGAATGGATGAAAAATGCTAACTTCTTCGGACGACCTCCAGTGACTAAATGGACTGCTCTAGCACATCTGGAACACCAATTTTAATAGGAAAGGACACCCATATTGCCATATTTTTTACACCAGAAAATTGGCACGCAAATCAATGAATTTGCCAAAATGACATCTGATGGCGAAACGGACCGCGCAAGCGCGTATGAAATTTAAAAAATAACTAGATACGACATCTATATTCGATATGTTATGATGCATGAATAAAACACAAATTTAACTTTTATTTTCTAAAATATTAAATACTTTTTAAACGTTACCCCTAAATTATAATCTCATTAAAACCTAACCCTATTTAGGTTCTCACCTGCACCCTTCACCATCTGTTTGACCCATTCATGGGTTTGAACAGGTGAAGCACTTGGCTCTCCCTCTCGCCCGAGCCCTAGATTCCATGGTTGATCTACACGGCTTTCCTCTGCCGTTCGAGTTTGTGGCACACTCTCTTGTCTCTTCCCCTTCTTCATGTGGCAAATTAGCTGCTCGGCTTTCCAATTGCAGGAGGCGAGTTGGCTGAGGCTTCTCCTTCTTGAGGTTATACATTCTCCTTATTTATGGTGTCAATTCCTTTGCTTGATTGGTTGGCTAGAGCGGCAAAAATGTGGCTTTTCTTTTCGTTTCTCTGGCTATTAGCTTACCATGAGGACTAGAAGAGGGGTTTTTGAAAAATTTTTAGAGTGAAAAGATAATTTTTGAGAGAGGAAGGCTTGGATTTTTTTTTCTGCTGTTGGGAAAACTACTTCTTTCTATTTTTCTATTCGGAGGGAGTTCTTCTTCCTCTTTATTGGCTGATACTCTTATGGTTAAAGCTTACTCAACCGAGAGCTAGAAGCCGTGGGGGCTATTTATGCGAGGCACTCAGGAAAGATTTATGTGGGGTGTTTCTTTAAATTTGCATTAAAAAGGTATTCTCCTCTTCTCCTCTATTTGGCACATGGCATGAAAAATACTTCCTATCTCATGAGAAAGCAAGATTTGGGCATGTTTTGAGATTTAAGCATGAATAAGCTATGAAAATATGGAAATGGAGCAAATTATTGGCTGTTTCCTTTTCTTTTCTTCTTAAGATACATAGAAAGCTTATTTAGGATCAATCTTACATGTCAATCTTTTTTGTTTATATAATCTTGTTATTTCTATATCTATACGTGGGAATTTGCTTCGATGCTTTGGATAATGGTTTAAGATCCTACTTATGCTATTCTGCTTTCTGTTGCCTATCACTGTTCAAAGCATACATATTGAATGCAAATTTTGGGATTTGATGTTGCAAGGAGGATCTGTTTTGGCCCATATGGTGTGCTTGAGTCTAGTTCCTTTTGGACTAAATGGTGGCTGGAAGTATTTCCCTGTTTTCTTATATGGATGTGTTTACGGTTTTTTCCCCTATGTTGAGTTGGGTTTTCCCCTTTGATACTCGATTTCTGCCTCTTCTTTGGGCTCAATTTGGGTTCTTTTTGGTGATTTATGTTTGCTAAAATCTTTTAGTGTTGGAACCATTTCTCTGACTAGGTTTACCCTTTTCTTGGGCTCAGTTTTGGTTATGCTTTTTCTATTCTTTGATGGAGCTCGATTTACTGGAGAGCTCAATTTTTTTTGTTATTCTGAGAACATATATTATGTTTCTTATCTCTTTGTGTTGAGTTCGGTTGGTCTGGAAACTCTGGATATAACTCTTCCTTTTAAAATTTTTGTGGGTAATCAACTTTGTCATATCAAAATTCATAAATTCCGATATGTACCACTATGTGGGAATGTTTAATGTGAGTTGTATTTGGTGTTTATGACCTTTATGTTCTTCCTCTTGCTGTCCCTACTCATAGATCTATTTTATAGTGGCTATGGTTTGCTGCCTCAGCCGTAAGCCTCACTTGGTGTTTACCGCCTTTATGATTTTCCTTTGGTTGTACTTGGTCGTGAGCTGGATTTGAGGCTGGATTGTTTTCTTTGTGATACCGATTGCCTTACCGGTGAGCTCTCCTCTCTTTTTGCTTTCCTTATGAGCTCTCCTCTCTTTTGGCTCCTACCTGTGAACTAATTGGTGCTTGGTTGTGCTCCCAGTCACCTTACCCATGAGCTTTCATCTCCTTTTGGCTTTACCCGTAAGCTTTAACATATGATCTCTTGGTGGAATGGATTGGGTGGTGGTTGTCTCTTTCTGTTACCTTGAATACTTATATGGATAATTTTAGGTTTTTGAGATTAAAACATAAAGAAAAGAGCTTTTGATTAAAGATGGAGTTGAATGGAATTGGTATTGACATAGCTTTTGGAAATTTTGAAAGTTATTCCCTATGCATTATTCTCTCTCGCTCTGTGACATATGAAAAGTTCTTGAAACATTATTTTGAGAAATCATGAATTTAATATAAATTGAATTCATAAAGGGGTTTGGAAATTGATAAAATTGTCATGGGTTGATCCATTTATGAAATGTGAGAAAATGATATCCTTCTAGAATTGATTCAAGGATCTTAGGCTCCATTTTTAGGTCTTTTTGATATGACTTTAAGGATTGCTTCACCCTTTTTCCTTCAATCTGTTAGGTGGATCATTTTCTCCTCTCTCTCATCCCCATTTTTTATTCTTTTCTTTCCTTGCTTCTTGGTTCGGTCTTCTGTGCTTATGTCTGATACATAAGTGCTCATGTATAGTCATCTGTTATATGTGGAAACATCAAGCAAGGTTGCAAGTAGATCAATTTTGTTTTGGGGAGTAGGGCGATAATGACAAAGGCACGCCGGTAGTAGAGTAGAATGATATCTCATTTTACAACACTAGGACTCAATTCCGAAACCTGATGAACTGTAGGATGGAAGTATCATTCACCAACATAAGCCTAGAAGGAGACCCATACCATTTTAGGTTGTTGGTAGTTCTAGGCTCGGAGCCGTGATCGACTTGTGGACAAACCATTTCTTTTTTCAAAATTAACAAAACAAATTGATAAGAAAAAATAAAATTTTTATATAAATATTTTCATTATAAAAATCAAAATTTAAACTATTTTTTTTTATGCTTGAAATACATATGCAAGTTAAAACCTAAATTTTAAAAGATGTGTCACAAATTGGGTTGTCCATTTGTTGATTACCAATCCAGGGCTAAGGAATACCCTCCTAAGTTAGGATAAGTTGGATATCCTTCTAGTGGACTGGCGGGCTTTATACATGCGGGTGACCGAGTAGCCTTCGATGACCCTTGAATACAAATACATATGAGCCTAACCCCGACACGAGTGCTTGCGGTCCCCTCTTTTCAAAATTTTTTTATATGTTTTCTTGGAATTTTTGACAAAGCACTCATGGCCTTTTGTTCGGGATTTTCTCGAGATTTATGATTATTATTTGTCAATTTTTCCTAATCTTTCGTCCTGGATTTATTCATCGATTTTCTCAAAGTTTCCAAACAACTTTTTTTATACAGTGAATAATAGCTAGCTTAAAGGAGCAGCAAACTTCTCAAATTTACAGGAGTGATTTATCTTGCAACATTTTTTTATTTATTTCTTAGCATGCTATATTACTTTCTCAGCATGTTATACTGCCTTTTCTTAGCACGTTATACTCTTCTTTCAACATGTTATACTATCTTTTCTTTCGATTGTACACTATACTGTTCTTTTCTTTTATAATGCATGTTTAGTTATTTTGATACACACTATGCCTTAGTTTAGGAAAACCTAGTGGTTGTAAAGGATTAACACTAAACAGGAGGTGCTACTATGAGGAGCTTGGAGCGAACATTGTGGGTAGCACGACGAGGAACAACTTCAAGGTGGATCTGCAGTAGAAAAACATCAAAACACATCACATAAACATCTCCACATCACCTTTCACTTTATTTAGTTTAAATAACAACCCATAGGATCACCCTTTAGGCTTTTCTACAACTCTGTTGTGCAATTATAAGTCCTAACACTTTAGGAATTCAAGGTTACCGCACGGACGGCGTAAATACTCTTATCTTTTTAGGTTATTTGTACAGTCCGATATTGTGTAAACATAAGTGCTAAATCGTAAATAATTTGCAGGATTGAAATATCTAATTACATCATTTTAAAAGACATAAATTCAAATGTTAGGATAGTTGGGACATCCCCAGGGTTTCCCCTGGATCTGTGATGTCTCCTATTATTAATTCCTTTGAATTTCTTAAAATAATTGTTCCTATTTTGAGCCATTCCCATTTGATTTTCCCATGTCCAATCGTGAAAACCTAAACTTTGAAATCTTGTAGGAAAAACCACCTGATCTTAATCGATAGTTTTCTTAAGTGACCCCAAGTCATTTAAGATGTAATTAACTATATGGGCTTGCCTCTATAGGGAAGCTGGAATCCAAATAAAATAAACCCTATCTAATTTTATATGTTAGGTAGGGGAACTTGTTAGCCTTTTTTATAAAATATTTTGCAGACCAAAATGGATGTCACAAATTCTTTAGTTTAGTTGATTGAATCCCTATGGCAAGTGATATATTTATTCTTCGGGATAAGTATATTACTTGTAGTATTGTATTTAATCATCTAAACGATTTAAAATGTGAGACCCGTTTGATTACACCTATTTTAAAATTAAAATGTTACTTTTAAAAATCAAAAAAAGGTTATATTCATATTTAATTTATTTTCAAAATCACGAAATCATTCACTTTTTCAAATCACAAAGTTAAAAACGGCTAACACAGCTTCTTACGGGCAACTCCTTAACCAAAATAGTGCTGACAGCTTCTGGCGACTCCACTGGGGATAAGCTTTTCTCTCCATTTAAACAAAAAAAATTATCTTCATACATCGGTAAAACGTTCATGTCCCTTATAAACCAAAATGACCCATCTTTTGTTGGCATGCTTTACCCATTTCTGCCTTGGGAAAGTACGATTAACTCTTTAGACTTCAGGACTACCTATTCAACCACCTCTGAACAGAGGAGTTCAGGAGGCCATTAAGGAATCTTTAAATCTTCATGTGGGGTTGGACCCCAATATAGGTGTTGGTGGACTAAATTCCCCCTGGGCATTATATGTTGCTAAATAGGTCCTGCACTGGGTCCTAAACACTTCACATCTCCTTTTCAAGTCTGATTTGCTATTTTGCAAATTAAATCAAAGTTATTTTGTGCTGCGCGTGCTTCAAATTTTCTTTTTTACAAATTCATTTTTTTTCTACTTTAAAATCAACTTTTTCTTAAAAACTTTTTAAAATCTCCACAAACTAAAACTTACCCAGTTTACAAAATAACCTCTATTAATTTTTAGTGCTTACACTAAAATTACAAGGTTTTGGCTATATAGCTAACCCAGAGCTTTCTTCTTTTAAAGCTGCTACAATGGCCCGCCTAACGCTGATTTTAGCCAGTAACTTGACAATAAGCCGTGAAGCCTGCAACATTGTTCCCACCATTAAGTCTGGAGTCGGATTTGATGACCTCGAGGTCATCCTCAGAAAAGCTCCGTTCGTCGTGATGAATGTCACTGCTCCAGAAATTTAGGAGCCATCTGTTGAGTTCAACCTAAACTCTCTTCAGGTCATCCCTTCTTGCAAGAAGGCTAAGACTGCTACTGCCACCGCAGCGCTTGCCGAACCTACCGTTCCCTCTACTGACCGGCGAATTTTTATATGCTTAAAATATAAGATAAATATGGACGTAATAAATATTCAATAATTGTAATGTCACACTTATCAACGCAAGTATACATATCGCTCAAGTAATATAGGGCTCTAATGGAGTCCTAGATATCGATCCCACATGGAGTGGTTCAGAACTGCGAACTAAGATTTTAGAAAAGCAATACTTTAATCATAACAACAAAGTTCAATTTGCTTATCTATCACTAATAGGCAATGAAATAAATAGATAATTTTAATAACTATTAAATAATTAATGATACTAAGGAGGGTTTAATTGTGATATTCAATATATAACAANATTTTAATAACTATTAAATAATTAATGATACTAAGGAGGGTTTAATTGTGATATTCAATATATAACAAAGCATCCTTCTCCTTGCCAAGAAATTATAGTGAATGGATAAAGTGAATTAGTTCAATTTATATTGTCCCAAATAGGAGCATACCTACGCTTTACCCTTTAGTCGAAGCATAAAGAACATTGACTAATCCTACGCTTGCTTATTGAATCTGCGGCTAGGCTGGGAGGATACCGACTCTCACATCGGAGCTCACACGTTCCCCTCACCTGAGGGCTATCATCTACACTTCAGGACCCAAACTATAGGAACGAATAGAGGATTTTAGTCTGTCACTCTAAAATCAACAATTCTACGCCCGATAATATTATTTCCCAATTTATTTGCACCCAACTTCCAAGGGCTTCTAAAACTCAACATATTTTAACAAATCAGTTGGCCAGATTGAAAGTAAATTAAGATCGAGGTGAAAAGATCATCACAATTTCTTAAACATTTTTATGGCTTCACGAGTTTAAATCACCATTTCACAAATCTCGAGACAAGGAGAAAGATAGAGAAAACTACTTAGATTTCATGGAGAAAACACAATTAAACTGAAAATTCATATATAAAATCAAAATCATACAAACTACAACAAGTAAATAACTTATCTCTATTTTCTCCACAAGAACACTCCTCAAAGTTCCTCTAAATCTCTTCCTTTCCTTACACCACATAAAATACCTCTTTGAAGTAGCAATGAGGAAGAAATCTCTCACTTTCCCTCCACTCTTACAATCTCTTGAAGAATTCCTCACAATATTAGAACCTTTCTAATCTCTAGGAACTCTCTCTAGCACTTCTTTTACTCCCTAGATTCTTTCCCCCCTTCTCCAGGCTCTCCAATTTTCGACCAAAATAGTATTTTAAAGTTGTGGATGAGGTTTCCCAAGAGTTGGCTAAGCATCCCTTCAAAATTTGGCCTTATCCAAAGCTTGAGTAGGCATAACAGTCGAGCTCGCCATCGGCGGCCTCGAGGGCACCATTGGCGGACTTCTGAATTTTGCCCTGTAGCCTCGGGAAAAACTCGTCGTCGGTGGGGTCGAGGGCATCATCGGAGGCCAAGTTCAAATTTCCATTTTTTGGTCCTTTTCGCTCCAAATTCTCTCCTGTTTTCATCTTTTTGCTCCAATGACTCAAATTCATCATTCGTGCAATAAAACATCAAAAATATCTTTCTTTAAAGTGTAATATCATCAAAAATAGTATAAAATAGGTATGAAAATCTCAACATATTTTCCTTGGTTAAAATCCCCTAAACTTAACTATTAGTTGTCCTCAAGTAATTTTAGTACTACATAAAAGTTATGATCTACTTCTATAAAGTTTTAATTCAGAAATACTATAGGTTTGATTCAAATAAATATCATACTGAGATTTTCAGAAAAGAAATTCAAGTAATTGAATTAAATCTATAACCACAAGATTATCTAATCATCAAATTTAAGAGTTCTAGTCTTCTATTTATTTTAAGAATGACTATATGTTGCAATATTAAGTCACTTAGAATTTTCAAAAGATAAGAACTTCATGAGAACTCTTCTAGTAAAAGACCATTTCCATAAATATAAGTTCAGGAATGTATTTAAGTTTTCCCTTTAGGTAGGTC
>NEWO01000718.1:81721-93143 GCA_003013225.1 Phalaenopsis aphrodite
CGCTGTTACTACAGATTCCATCGCTACCAGGACCAAAGACTGTCAACCAGTAAAGTCAATACTGGGTCCGAGAATCCTAGATATTCCTAGAAAGGTAAAATACAAAGAGGTTACCTGATATTGTATGTAGTCTACATCATGGGGAGCATACTCTTCCTCCACATACCGATATTGTTGCTAGGACACTCCGTCCTGAGATATCATCTTCCAAGAGGAAAGTATGGATACCCAAAGTTGCTGCACCAATACAATCCAGTGAACTCACAGGGAAAGATCATGGAATGAAGCTACGGTGCAAAATACCTGACATCATCGCAACGATTGCTAGCGAGATGGAAGAACAAGTAGAGGATGTACAGCAGGGACCTGCAGATCTTAAGATTATTCAAGAATCGATAATCAAAGAAAAATTTGAAAAGCTCAGAGTCAAGTTTTCTGAGTTGGCTCAAGAATATGGAGTTTCCATCAATGATGATGATAAAAATTTTGACTATAACGATTACCTCGAAGAAAATTTCATGGATGTTCATGTTATCGAGACCAGGGCCACTGCATCTGCGCGAGACGCTCAACCTTCTACTGAAGAGAACACCATAGATGAGCTGCGTAGGGCTATCCTCTTAAGGGATGAGCAAGTAAGCCTATTGGAGAAAAGAATAAAAGTGATGGTTTCTGCCATGACCGCTATGGACACCATTCAAGGGTAATCACAAGCACCGCAACTAGCCTTGTCGGAGATCAACCAACCAGAAATCATACATACTACAGATGAAAGAAGAGAGGTTGTCTCAGCAAACATGGTTGAGCAACCGAAGAAAGATTCTCCACCGGGTGCCATGCCAGAGAAGGAATTTAAACAGATGGTCAAGCAAGTTCGAGATGCGTTAACCCAATTTAAGAGTGGTGCATTAATTCTAAAAGTTAGACCTTACCTGAAAGAGTTCGATGATGTACCCTTCCTCAATGGTTTTGTTGTCCCTTACTTTGAAATTTTTTATGGAACTAGAAATCCCAGACAACACATAATATATTTCAAAGTTAGTTGTGGCAATATAAGAAATAACAAAGCCTTACTCTGTCAACGGTTCATCAACAAAATGTCAGGAGTTCCTTTTGACTGGTATGTTGATTTGCCCAGCGAACCGGTTAAGACGTTCACTGAGTTGGAGCAACTATTTATAAAGTGATTTTCCAGAGCGCAACATCATGTTTCCATAGGAGAACTCATGATGGAGAAACAAAAGCCAAACGAGACTTTAGTGGATTACATTTTGAGGTGGAGAGACCTTAGCATGAAGTGCGAACCTCAGCTACAGGAACATCATGCGATTGAGATCCTACTCAAAAGCATTCATGGACCAGTGGCTTTAATACTCAAGGGACTCACCATCAAATCTTTTGAGAAGTTAATAATTAAGGCTAGTAGTCTTCAAGAAGAAATCAGACATATGGATTCTCATGAGAAATCCAAAACAACCATAGTGTTTTAAAAGAAATCCATAATAGTCACAACTGTTGATAAAAGAAAACACCCGATAAAGATATATGCAAAAACTCCTCGTCAATCTTCGTCACAGCAGGCTACAAAACAGAATAGCCAGTCTAACCAGTGACCGACTCAAGTTGGATCATCTCAGAATAAAAGAATATTTCTGACATAATGATAAAATTTGGTGTACTCTTTCAAGGATGAAGTTGAATAAAAAATATTCAGAAGTATGATGAAGTAGCCCGAGTTCAAACTACCAGACCCAAAGAAACCTGAAGATGTCAATAAGAAGGATCAACCAAATTATTGCCCATATCCCAGATTACTGGGACATACAATAGAAGAACGTTTCATCTTTAAGGATTGGCTCGAGAAAATCTCAAAGAAGGAAATATAATGATCCTGAAAGAGTATTTAAAAGAACCTGAAAAAGGTTCCATAAATATAATTTCGGTCGAGCCAATCTCTCCGATTGATCCGTTCACTAGAGAAGATGGATGGAGTACAACTTTGAATACGCTTAACAGGCTCCAAAAACAAATACAAAATTCATCAAAACAATCTTTCCCACATGCCACAAATGATGGATGGGATACAGTTCAGAGCAAATCATCCAAGAAGATGTTAAATCAAATCTAAAACGCTTCAAAGCAAACTACCGCTCAGAGTCTTCAACCCGCCAGGCCTGAGATGAAGCTTTCACTGCCAAAGCCGTCGTCATAAAAGTCAAAGAAAAAGAAGAATGTCATCACAAAGATTGATAACATAGAGGGTAGGATAGAGGCTGCCTCTACTAGATTGGTTGTCTCAGATTCAGGGAAGAAAATCTTCGAACCTCTGACTTTGTATGATTATCTTTTTACCCTTTCAGGGGCTGATGAATATAATGATTGTTATTTCGGCTACACTTTAACTCTTTCTAGTGATGATGTAATCAATTGTGACCAATCTAACTCTAATCTTGATGCCCAAAATAGTCCTTAAATCGTACTTGAGTCCGATGAACTCGCTAACAATACTAAAGAAGACATCATTGATACCACTTACGACAACACCGGCAGCAAGGAGTCAATCTTCGAACACTACGACACACCACTCGCCCTCAACTTAGATCTTTCCGACAGAGAAGAAGCACCGAAAGATTCAAGAATGATACCTCAAGAAGAATAAATTNAAAATATTCAGAAGTATGATGAAGTAGCCCGAGTTCAAACTACCAGACCCAAAGAAACCTGAAGATGTCAATAAGAAGGATCAACCAAATTATTGACCATATCACAGATTACTGGGACATACAATAGAAGAACGTTTCATCTTTAACGATTGGCTCAAGAAAATCTCAAAGAAGGAAATATAACGATCCTGAATAAGTATTTAAAAGAACCTGAAAAATGTTCCATAAATATGATTTCGGTCGAGCCAATCTCTCTGATTAATCCATTCACTAGAGAAGATGGATGGAGTACAACTTTGAGTACGCTTAAGAGGCTCCAAAAACAAATACAAAATTCATCAAAACAATCTTCCCCATATGCCAGAAAAGATGGATGGGATATAGTTTGGAGCAAATCATCCAAGAAGATGTTAAATCAAATCTAAAACGCTTCAAAGCAAACTTTCGCTCAGAGTCTTCAACCCGCCAGGCCTGAGATGAAGCTTTCACTGCCAAAGTCGTCGTCATAAAAGTCAAAGAAAAAGAAGAATGTCATCATGAAGATTTATAACACAGAGGGTAGGATAGGGGCTGCCTCTATTAGATTGGTTGTCTCAGATTCGGGGAAGAAAATCTTCGAACCCCTGACCTTGTATGATTATCTTTTTACCCTTTCAGGGGCTGATGAATATAATGATTGTTTTTTCAGCTACACTTTAACTCTTTCTAGTGATGATGTAATCGATTGTGACCAATCTAACTCTAATCTTGATGCCCAAAATAGTCCTTAAATCGTACTTGAGTCCGATGAACTCGCTAATAATACTGAAGAAGACATCAATGATACCGCTTACGACAGCACCGGGAGTAAGGAGTCAATCTTTGAACACCACGGCACACCACTCGCCCTCAACTTAGATCTTTCTGACAAAGAAGAAGCACCGAAAGATTCAAGAATGATACCTCAAGAAGAATAAATTATGAAAATAAACTTAAGAAGTGGGAAAGTGTTGCCCCCAACGATAGCTCCTGCATACAAAAAAAAAAACAAATAGTAACTCGAGAAGAACTACCTTCACCTCTATAAGTAGAAGAAACACATAACCAAGAGAAAATTGGAGGGCAATACAAAGTGGATTACAATGTTCTAGCTCATCTTAGGAAGTTGTCGGCCCGACTAAGCATTTATGATGCTTTGATCCTGTCAAAGGAGATAAGAGATGCTCTGATTATAGCTTTGCTTGACTCAGAGATATGTCTAGCTCAGCTGGCCAGTACATCCACAGATGAAGTTTGCTTGTTGAAAGAATAGTCAGGGGTAACCTTCACAGATGAAGATTTGCTGCTTGGTACCACCGACCACAATCGACCACTCTACATCTCCGTCAACATCGGAAGATTCGAATTATCTAGAGTTCTGGTAGATCCATGAGCATCCCTTAACTTGATGAGTCTACAGACATTGCTCTATTTGGACATCGAAACCTAAGAGCTTATGCATGATAAAATGATGCTAAGAGGATTTAACTAAAAAGGAGAAAGATCCCTTGGATGGATCACATTACTTATGAAGGTCAGAGAACTAGCAACAACCGCTAAATTTCATATCATCGATGCGGAGACCTCTTTTAACACTATACTTGGTCGACTGTGGATTCATGAACACAACATGGTTTCGTCATCTCTACGTTAGTGCTTCAAATACTATAAAGAAGGACAAGAATACTGCATCAAAGGAGATCTACAACCATTTTCAATTCATGAAGTCGGTATTCATGAAGATGTTGTCTACTATACGCCACCAAAGAAAACTGTCTTCTCCCTCGAGATTCCGACAAACAAAAATGAAGATTCAGAAAAATCACAAAAGGAGACCATTCAACTCCTCTTCAACGATCTTCTGCCACCCTTCTACATCAAATTTTGGAGCTTCTTTTGGTTCGTGGATCCGAGGTCAAGGCCGGGAACGTGGACGAGGAAGAATCAATCTAATTGTTGAACCAACTAGGCCAACCATCAACATTGTTGATGAAGACAACTCTGAAGATGAAATAATGATAACAAAATAGAAGAAACCTCAGAACAAGATATCTTAAGAAGATACGGAGAAAAGTGAATGTGAAACAATGTATGATCGGATAAACCACTATGTGAATACTATGACACTTACTTCGATCCTCCCTCAAATGGTTGAGAGTTTAGAGGTCAAGGAAGTCCGTAGTGTTGGTTCAACGTTGATCAAATTTTACCATGCTTCTACATCTACTAATCTTGAAAATCATGTAATTTTGGATGATGATCCTAGCGAATTAATGGAATTGCCTTTTGGTTACTTTTTTCCTTAAGTACAAAAGTTAATTCAACTAGGACATTTGCCAAAACAAATGCCAAAAGGTAAACTACAACTTTTTAAAAAATTATAGAGTGTTAAACGTCAAACTCCAAACTTAAAACTTAAAAGAGAGTCTCAGATTTGGTACAGTGGGACCAGTCGATGATTCAAAAATTTGTGGGGTTGTTAATAGTAAATCAGAAGAGGATTGCCTCGATATAGAGGATGAATCTAATGATCAACCAACAGAAGATGCTCTGTAAAAATTTGAGGAGATAATCAAGTCAACTGTCGACGAGTTAAAGGAAATTAACCTCAGGACTGAAGAACAACCCCAACCTACCTTTATAAGTTCTTTACTCAACGATGAAGAATCTTTATAATTGATCAAATTGTTAACAAAATTCAAAGATTGCTTCACCTGGAGTTAAGATGAAATGCCAGGACTGTCAGCAGAAGTAGCAGTTCATAAACTCGGGGTGGACAAAGTTATGACTTCTATAAAACAATCCTCGAAACGAATGCGCCACAAAATAGAACAACAAGTCATAGCCAAGGTGAAGAAATTAATAAACGCTAACTTTGTGTGGGAAGAGTAGTACCCCAAATGGTTAGCTAACATTATTCCAGTTAAGAAGAACAATGGACAGATACATATTTGTGTTGATTCCAAAGATCTAAATAAAGCATGTCCGAAAGATGAGTTTCCGCTACCAATACCAGAAATGATGGTGGATATCGCTTCTACACACAAAATTTCCTCCTTCATGGATGGATCTTCGGGGTACAATCAAATCAACATGGCTCCCAAGGATGCAGCACTTACAGCCTTGAGAACGCCTATCAACATTTTCTATTACACAATGATGTTGTTTGGGTCAAAGAACGCTGGAGCTACATACCAACGAGCAATGACAAAGATTTTTTATGACCTCATTCACAACCAAGTAGAATGCTACGTGGATAATTTGGTCATCAAAAGTAAGCAAAAAATAAACCATTTGTACGATTTGAGGATCATGTTTGGACAGTTACAACGATATGACATTAAAATTAATCCCCAAAATTGCACCTTTAGCATTACCTCTGAGAAATTTCTAGGATTCGTTGTCCATCATCAGTGAATAAAGATCGACCTGAATAAGATTAAAGCCATCTTGTAAATGCCTCCTCCTAAAACTTTGAAACAACTATGTTCCTTCCAAGAGAAGTTGGCATATCTGAGACGCTTTATCTCTAATCTCTCAGGTTGGTGTCAGCCCTTCTCGGCATTAATTAAAATGGATGTCAAATTCATTTTGGAAGAGAAATGCTAGTAGCTCTTCGAGGACGTTAAATAATATTTAATAATACCTCCTGTTTTGGCAGCCCCTATCCCAAGGAAACTCTTATACTTTATACCACGGCCTTAGAAGACTCTCTTGGAGCCCACTTAGCCCAAGTTAAGGATGAGGCTAAAGAAAACACACTCTACTACTTAATTCATCGTCCAATACCGATACGGATGAGGTATCCACCTATTGAAAAGCATTGTCTGACACTAATTTTTGCCGCCCAAAAGCTTATTCATTACATGCTCTCTCATAAAATCACTCTAATCTCAAAAGTGTATGCGTTGCAATATTTGATGACCTTACCAACACTCTCCAGACGCTAGCAGAATGTTCAGTGATTTTATTGCAATTTGATATAACTTTTGTTCCCCTCCGTGCTATTAAGGGAAAAATTCTAGCTGACTTTCTCGCTGCACACCCACTGCCAGCTTGTCCCCTCTCAACATCGAACTATCTGATGAACAAATACTACAAATGGAATTCTCTAGTGCGCAATGCTGGGAAATGTACTTCAACGGTGCTTCATCAACCTGAAAATACAAAGGCTCAGACATAGTTATACAAGGCAAAACATGTATTGATTTGATCTTTATAACATCAGATAAAGGTATGTTGAGGTTCTCATACCACCTGACAGAGTCGTTCATTAACAGCGAAGCAGAATATGAAGCCTTAATCATAGGGTTGGAGTTGATAATTTCAATGGACATAATAAATATTGCCATCTACGGTGACTCTTAACTTGTCGTCCAGCAAGTTGCCGGAAAATTCAAAATTTTTAAACCAAGACTAGCAGAATACCACCGTTACACGATGAAGCTTCTGGAACAGATTCCCAATGTGACTTCCTATCAGATTCCATAGGGAGAAAATGCCCATGCTGATGCACTTGCAAAATTCGCTAGGGAATTGGCATGTCCCCTGAAGGATTTCATTGAAATCACAGTATAAGGAAGATAAGTTTTCTCTCAAATTGACCTTGAAAATCTACACAAGCTCAGAAAAGAAGAAACAATAAATGCTATTGCAAATATCAATGATGATTGGCGTAAACTATTGATTGAATATTTGCATACTAAAAAGCTACTAGAAGATAAGTCTGAAGTACATCACATCACAAAAAAGGCTATGTCATATGCTCTAGTAAGTGATGTCCTATTCAAAAGATTGTTTGATCAGATGTGGCTACGGTGCTTAAGCAGAGCCGAAGCACAAATTATTGTTAAAGAAGTATATGTCAGATTGTGTGGCACTCACCGGTCAGGGCCAAAGATGAAATTGAAGATCGAAAGACTCGAATATTATTGGCCAGTAATGATGTCCGACTGCATGGAGATAGCTAGAAAATGTCACTAGTGCCAAGTGCATGGGGTGGTGTTGCACCAACCTCAAAATGTGCTACAACAAACTATTGTTTCGTGTTCATTTGAGTATTGGGGCACAAAGATAATAGATCTGATAGACCCTCCATCTTCTAAAGGAAAAATTTTTTTTCTCGATGCTACAGACTACTCTAAATGGGCAGAGGTTATACCGCTACGAGAGGTTATAACACATCATGTCCTTCAATTCTTCAAAAGCCAAATTGTCTACCATTTTTTTGTACCGTGCAGAGTAATCTCCGACAATGGGACGACATTCTAAAGTACAAAAATCAACAACTTCATCAAATGACACGGAATATATTAGAGATACTCTACAATTTACTATCTTAGTGCCAATGGATTGGCTGAAGCCTTCAACAAGACATTGGTATTGATTTTGAAGATAACATTAGATGAAAACAAAAGGGATTGACACAACAAATTGCTAGAAGCTTTTTAGGCCTATCAAACAACGTTAAGGACTCCAACTCAGTGTACACCCTACATGCTCATGTACTGGTCCGAGGTCGTGTTACCGTTAGAAATTCAAATGCCGTCCCTTAGAGTCGTAGTCGCCAATCAACTTACAATAGAGTAATGTGCAAAGCTCAGACTTAAATAACTAGAGAATCTTGAAGTAAAATGACTTGAAGCACAACAACATTTGGAGCTTTATCGGGCAAAGATGGTGCAAGCTCACAACAAATTGGTCTGCCCAAGGATATTTAAATTTGGTGACCTCGTCCTTGTACTCAAAAGGAATATTCTTGCACGCCACAGGATAGGTGGAAAATTCAAACAACCTTAGGAGGGACTATTTGTCGTTGAAAAGGTCTACACAGGAGGAGCCTATAAATTAATAGATTTTTGGGGTGAATGACCCATGTTGCCAATCAATGGACGATACCTGAAAACATACTACGCAACTTGACGTTGCTTATTGCTGCTTGATTTTAAAAATGTAAAATTTTCATTTTTCTGGGGGTTATCTATGTGGCCAAAAGTCTGGGACCTGGTCCAAAAATTTTGTAATTAACCTCAATTTAATGAAGAATTTGGCAAATTAAACGCTGCAATTCTCTTTTCTACCATTAAGTTTAAATTTAATATTCTACTAAATTAAACAAAATAAATACATAAATAAATAACTTCTTCACCCAAATAAATTAAAATTTTCTCTAACTAAAAAAATCTGTTTTTTTCTTGTTCATGCTAAGTTTCAGCTCACTGATGTTTTTCTATCGTCTGCAGAAAAATGTCAGGTCAGAAGCTGATCTTTGCCTTCAAGGATGGTTGGAACCTCACAATTAATGAGGAGATGACACCACAAGGTGACTTTATTGACTTTGACATGGAGTTCAATGAAATCAACATGAACTATAATGGTCCTCTAATAGATGTATTCAAGGGACAAGAAAAAGAGGGATTGCCCTTTCTTTTGAAATTTAGATCCAAAAGTAATCCCTCGCTAAAATGGAAAAAGGTGATAAGACAATACGATCCCATGGAAGGAACCGGCCGTCTACCATCCATGGTAGCCACTCTGGCCAGAAACTTGGTTGCTACTAACAACGATACGGAGGAATCAACGGAGAAATGCCAACCGACGTAAGCACAGAGCTCTCTTGAGAGAAGAAAAGAGACGTCAACAACAAATAGAAAACCAACACATCTCCATTCCAGAGGGACACATCTATAATCTAAATATGAAGGAAACTTCTTCCAGCCTGCCAACCACAAATGAGGAGCCTGGGTATGTTCAAGAGCCAGAAGTATCGCTAGCCTTGGATGAACTTTGCGTAGGTTGCTCTACTTGCAATGTTGAAATACCACCACAAGCGTCAGCTACATGAGCTTTTGTCGAATGTCCAGACTGTAATGTCCTACGCTTGGAGCATTTCAGCACTCTTAAAGAATATGCCTCTAATGAAGATCAATCTCAGACCATCGATTGCCAGATAGAGGAGGCATATATCCTAATGGGTACAGAACAATATGACCCACGGTATACTGAGTTCTATGTTCTGATGGACACCGAAACATACATCCCGTTAGAGGAAACACCGGCGCCAGTCTGGATTCGTATCAATAATGAAATTAGGGAATTGCCCACGCTAGCTGCCCGTCCTTAGCACAACAGAGTATTATAAAATTAGCAAAGTAAACAAAAGAAGCTTTGAGTTCTAAGAAGAAGTCCGTGGAGAACTTATCAATATATTCAAAGACTAGAATTGTATACCAAGATTTTTTTCAGAAAAAGATGAAAAAAGCATTCTAGATTGTATCTTTGACTTAAGATACAGAGGTCGAGTAGGCTTGCTCATGGAAAGAACCTACTCTAAGCCAAGGAAATGGATGAGATGAAAGGGAAGGATCACAATACATTACAGATGCTGCTACAATTTCATGAAAGACATGCAAGGAAATCCTCGAGGGATTCTCAGGTACAATCAAGTGGATCTCATGCCCCCGTTGATCAAAAGGATGATTAAACGAATGGTTTAATGGAACATAATGTCAGTCAACTGTATTCCAAACAGTTGCATCATCCACATATATGACGAGGGAGACTGCATACCTCCTCACATTGATCATCATGATTTTGTAAGACCCTTCCGCACGGTCTCATTCATGAGTGAAAGAAATATTCTCATTGGGAAGGAAATTGATGCCATCGGCCCCGGCAAGTTCCAAGGATCTGTAGGTTAAGTGCTTATTCTAAAAAGCAACGATGCAGGTATTGCCAAGCACTGCATTCTTGAAGTATAACGTCGTAGGGTGTCTGTGACTTTCCGACGGATGGACAACAATAAAATACCATTTGGATTTCTGCCAGATCCTAAACTTGAAGAACTGCTTTTGCATGAGCTATGGAAGGTTGCACCTTTAGGCGCACATGAAGGGAACTGTTGTCCTGGAACGTGGCTGAGAAGGTCAGCTTGGTCACGAGCTCACTATGCAATGGGACAGATTTTTAAAGGGTTTCTCTTTCTTCTCTACTGCATTACAAATATGATATGTATCAGACATGATCAGTCCATGATATGTACTCGAAATGACACATTCCGGATGTACCTCAATACAGTTTGCTTATTGTACTCTTTTTGAGGGATTAGCCTACTTTGCATCTGTAACATTTTATTGAAGCAAATTAATGAAATACATTTCTAAAAATTTGTCTCATGGTTCAATTGCCCTTCTCAAAGCCATTGAACCATGCGTTAATTCGCAACTACAATGAATGGAGAAGAAAACAACAAACATTTAATGATAAAAAATGAAACTTTCGAATAAAAAAATGATGTGAAAAATATAAATTATGATAATTTTAAAGTAAAAAAAGTCTCTTTTGAAAAATCAACCAACTAAAATTAATATTTGAAAAAAATATTTTTTAAAATTAAATGTGATAAAAAAAACAAGAAAAAAAATAAATTTCTTGAGTGGTTTCTCTTGATTTCAAAGTTTCTTACTCCTTGCTCGTGCAGCACGACCATCCTTGCCTGTTTTAACTTTTCGCATCACCGTGGAGTTGCACATTCTCCACAAAACCCCACAAAATTTTGGATACCTTCCTCAAGAAAATGTCAACCTCTTCACATGCCACATTTCTCTGAATTCGACACCATAAAATATTTAGAAATATCAATTCTTATTTTGAATCAGTCACTACCTTCTGATTCACCCCTTTTGAGGTCGGTCCGTACATTCCGACACTCTCTCTTTTTGAGATTTACCTTTACCTGTCAA
>NEWO01000718.1:108347-132756 GCA_003013225.1 Phalaenopsis aphrodite
TTTTCACTTACATTTCCTTATTTTCCAAAAAAATAAAAAACTTGATCCTGAAGAAAAATAAGAATTTAACTTTTTAATTTATTTATATTTATATTGGGATACTACGCAAGTATACGTATCGTTATCAAATAATATAAGACTTTTTATTAAAACCTTAATATCAAGCCCATAGGGAAGATTATGCAATATTCACTTTTTAGAAAATTTTTCTATTTTTAAAAAGATAATTTCATAAACTAAAAATAATTTTTGTAGGAATTCTAAATTTAAATATTTTTAGTATTTTTGATATTTTAAGTAAACAGTAACAACTTAAAAAGATAACTAAAGTTTTTATAGAAGAAAAGTATTTAATATGAAAATAACTATCTTCTTATCATGAATCAATAATAAGTATAAGAATTCTGTTGTGGAAGTATGCAAATTGTGTTGTGCCAAATAGGAGCAATAATATTCTTTACCCTTACTAGAGATGCTATAAAGAACATTGGCTAATTTAAATTTTGAATTGTTTTGAAGACCGGCTAGGCAGGAAAGATACTAGTTCTCACTCTAGAGTTCCATTGATTCCCACCACCTGGGGGCTAACATTCTCGTATCAGAACTAAAAAAATAAACCAAGTTAGAGGTTTTAACCTATCAGTTTAAAGTCATCTAACTCTACATTCTTCAATGAATATTTCCCTATTTATTTGCACTCAGTCATATGAACTATATTCTCATTCATACAACCTCATGTGATTCTCTGGATTGGCCAAATGAAGAAGTAAATGAAGTGCATGAATTTAAATCATCACAACTTCTTCAATCATTAAAGATCAATACTCTCCATAACTTCCATCCAAAATATAATTACTTATCATTTTAAGAAGAAAGATAAAAAAAACTACTCAGAATCCATGAATAAAACAAAACCACACTTTAGTTTAAAAGAAGAAATCATTATCAAACAAACAGCAAGTCTCGACTAAAACCAAAGGTAGTCTAAAACAAAAAAGATAAAAACTTATCTCAAGTTCTCCACAAAACTCTTGAAGTTCTTTTGAATCTCTTTTCTTTTACAATCACTCAAAAAAAAAACAAAAAGGTTAAAGTAAGTAAAAAGTGATTCCCGAAAATCTCTCTGAACTAACTCCCTAGAGAAGAACTTTCAAAACTTGCCAATATTTTCAGGACTCGTTTCTAAGTCCACTCTTCTTTCTTTTATAGTTTTCCAAGAGGTGCCTTGACATCTCTTCAAAATGTGTCTTGATTTCATGTATTTTCCCAAGAAAAGCATCCTTTCATGATAATTTTTGTTCATGGTGATTACAACCGTCTATTAAGCCAATGGGTGCCTCAAAAACCTCTTCGAAATTCATGAAAACCAAATTTACTCATCTAGTAAATGCCACTGGTGCTTAAGCACGGGGTCTCGACACTTAGGTGCAGCCTTCTCAATTTAACTGGCGCTTAAGCGCTCGATCTGACACTTAGGCGCCAAAACTCCTTTGCACAATTTTTCACTTTTTTGCTGCAAATTTGATCCTTTTTCACTGCTTTAAGCATTTTTTCCATTCTTACTTCTATCAGCAAGAAAAACACAATAATACCTTCCATTAAAGCGCAATATCTGAAAAATAGGTATAAAAATGTATCTAAAAATACTATATCAATTATGTCAATTATGTTGATTTGAATTTGACAATACAAGAATGCAACACATTTCTTTATGGAAAATTCATGGGGTTTAAAATAGGGATATGTATATGTTAAAGTTTCAACTTAAAGGTAGAAAGTGGATGCTATATGAATGTTTAAATAAATACCTCTCTCATTTTTCTCGATATGGGATGTAGAAAATCTTGCTGGATGAGCATACGAAATATTGAGGTGGCCTGTTACTTCGAGACGAGGGGTAACAGGAAATGATGCAAGAAAACCATTGGACAGCTTAGTTTTAAGCTGAAATATAAAATCAATATTCAATTAGTGCGATGCTCTTTCACCCCTAGATCGTCAACAACTCTAACCCTCTTTCAAAAGGTTTGAGAATCTGTAGTAATAAAAATAAAAAGAACAGATACTACAGACACTACACAGATACTACACTCACAAAAGAATAGATACTACAGACACTACATAGATACTACACACAAAAGAACAGATACTAGAGACACTGCACAGATACTATACTCACAAAAGAATAGATACTACAGACACTGCACAAATACTATACTCATAAAAGAATAGATACGACACTACATTGTATACACCTTATCCTGACTAATACATGCATACATTGGATATCACCTATACATACATTTCATACATCACATAATACATCTTGCACACCATATATAGATACACCACATATCTTTATTTGATGGATCTAAGTATTATCATATCACCTTTTTTTTATCTGCAGACACTATATCCACACACTACACCATACACGACCAATATTACATTTCACATGCCCATGTAGTGCATATTGATAAGTTTAGACATTACATTTTATGTATAGGTGCATTATACTTTGATAAGCTCAGATACTACTCTATTAACATATTCACTAAATGATTGGGTCTAAGACTGTCTGATTATAGGAGTGATTTGTTGGTGGCCTCTAGTTGATGTTGATAGGTTGATCTCGATATATCAGTTGCCTGTGGGATCGAGATAGAGAGAAAAGGGGTCTAGTATGAGCCTATCCCCAAATTGAAATTTAATATCCCATTTTGAGACTTTCATATGCTCATCATTTAAATTTCCTTTTATAATCTGCAAAAGTTTACCGGACCCATTTATATCATACAATTGCAATTTGTTTTGAAGCTTCAGCAGAATTTGATCAGGTATGCTTTTATTTATTTAATTTTAGTACTTTATTTTCTGCATATTTCCTTTTGTTTGGTACCGTACTACACATCGCTAAATATCTCAAGCACTTTCTTATCACATTTTACAACAAAGTCTTTTTGTCTGTTCTTTGTTGTACTGCATACATTACCAGTATTCATGCTTTAGTTGCTACCTTTCTAGTATGTTTGTGCAATCCCCTATGATAGGTTGTTCGAGGCATGGTTTTTTTTATTATTCTATCTTCTCTCTCACCTCTTCTCGGAATGAGACAATAATGTGGTCGGTTGACGATTCATCTCCGGACAACAGTCGATACCACTACCAAAGATGGAAGGATAAGCTTATGTAGAAACTCGATAAATTTAAATAACATACCTAAAGGACGTTAAGGTTGTTTGTTTGACGTGTCGTAAAACCTCACATTATCTTTTAGGACTTTCTACAATTTTATATCATACAATATCAGTCCTAAACCTTTTAGGATTCTGAGGTGGTCGTTCGGTATGACATAAATCCTCACATTTTCTCAGGCAATTTGCATATGACATACAAATATAAGTCCCGAATATCTAAATAATTTGCAGGACAGAAACATCAAATAATTTCTCTTTCAAAGACGTAAAGCCAAACCGTAGATTAGTTTGAGATGTTACTGAATCTCCTTCAGCATCTTCGACATCTCCTACATTTCGTTCCTTTGAATTTTGAAAATAATTGTTCCTATTTGAACCTATCCCATTTGACTTTTCCTATGAACAATCATGGAAACTTGAACGTTGAATTCTTGAAGATAAAACCTATGATCATTATCGAGAGTTTTCTTAGGTGACTTCGGTTGTCGAAGATGTAATTAACTATAGGGGCATGCTCTTCTAGGGAATTTAAGAACCCAGATTACTAAACCCTATATAATCTGTATATTAGATGGGAGAATTTTTTGGCTATAAATTTTGCAGACCAAAATAGAGTCATAAACTGTTAAGTTTAGATTGTTAAGCCTACTAATAAGTGATATGTTCATCCTCCGAGATGATATATCATTTATGGTATTGCGCTCAGCTGTTTAAACTATTAGATGTATGAGGTTTACTCGGTCTCATCATTTTTTTTCAAAAAATAAAAAGATACCATTTTCATAAAATTAAAATTATATTATATATATCTACTAAATTCTAAATTTAAATTAAAAAAAATTCTTATTTAAAAAAAAAAATAGCCGACACTTTTCTTTTTGTATTTATCACATTTAATTATCAAAATATTGTTTTAAAATTCAATTTTTTTGTTTGTTGATTTTTTTTAAAAGAACAGTATTTTATTAAAATTTTATTATTATCAAGTTTTATTTAAATTTTATTGTTATTTTGTTCTTCGTTCTTTGAAGATTGGAACCAATGTATGGTTCCGTGGCTATTTTCCATTGCACAAAAGGGCAATTGAAGAAATAGACAAAAAATTATGAAAGAGAATTCATTAATCTACTTCAATAAGTGTTACCAATTAAGTACAAGAAAAAGCCTCAAAATGTACAATATGTTGAATGCATCAAAGTACATCTAAGAATATCTCATGCTGAGTACATATCACAAGCTGAGCACATCTAATACATATGTTATCATATCTGTTGTATCGAATTGCAGTGAAATGGTGTCTCCTGAGTGTCCATCTCTTGTGGGGCGAGCTTTCGATTGAGTTGACCTACTAAACAACGCTTCAGGACAAGAGTTCCCTTTGCATGTGCTTAGAGAGGTAATCCCCCATCGCTCGTAAGACAGTAGCTCTTCCAACTCCGGGTCCGGCCGAAATCCGTATGGCATTTTTCTGTCATCCATTCTTTAGAAAGTTAAAGACACCATGCGATTTGATACTCCTGGAATGTAGTGTTTGGCAATGTTTTCTCCATTTCCTTTAAGAACTAGCATTGAACCCACTGGTAGAGGAATCTCCATGGATCCTTTGAACCCTCCAGGGCCAATGAAATCTATTTCTTTCTCAAATAAAATGTTGCTTCTGCTCATTAAAAAAACTGTGTAAGATGATCTCACAAAATCATGATAGTCTATATGTGGGGGAATGCATCCACCTTCATCTTATATTTTGATGATACAGCTGTTGGGAATACAGTCGGCTGGATGTATGCTCCATCACGCCATTTTCTTGATCATCCATTTTATCATGGGAGGTAACGAGTCAACCTCATCATGTCTCAAAATCCCCGAAGGATTTTTGTGTCTGTCCTTAACGAAGTTGTAACCACAGCCAATTGTATGGTGAACCTGCCCTTTCCACACATCCATTTCTGTGGCTCAGAATAGGTTCTTTCCATCAGAAGGCCTGCTCGAACCCTATCTCATATATCAATGATGTAAATAAGAATACTTCTTTCATCACTTTTGGAGAAAACTCTGGTGTACAACTCCAAACCTTCTAGTATATTGATGAATCTTCGTTGAAGTTCTTCATAGAATTCAAACTCCTTTTTATATACTTTAATCAGTTTATCAAATTTTTCCATGGTGATCGATGGCGGTTGTCGAGGGTGTTCCCTCATTTCAATATTAGCGAGAATCCAAGCTAGTGTTGTCTTTGTCTCGAACGGAATATATGACTCCCCTTCGGGCAATCAATGCTCTCCAATCCATCATCGGTGGATGTGTACTCCTCTAAAGTACTGTAACGCTCTAGGTGGAGGACATTGTAGTCTGGACATTCCATAAATGCCTTTGTATTTGTTCTCTATGTAGGAATCTTCGCGTTGCATGTTGGGAAACCCGTACAAAGATCATCTGAAACACCTGGTATCTCTGGCTCTGTATCAAACTCTGACTCATCCTCTATTGTAGGCAAGCTGGAAGTGGCCTCTCTCAAGCCTGGATCATAGATTTTCCTCTCAGGAATAGGGGTAAGCAAGTTTTCTGCCTCCTTCTGACACCTTCTCTCTTCACGGAGGAAAGCTTTGTGTGAGACTATTCTCAAATAGATCTTGTGCTTAAAAAAAATTCATTGGGATAAATTATAGATTCTAAATCTTTGTCTGGGACTTTAAATGCAATAAATAATTGATATAATAATCCTTACTCCAATTATTATAGTCATAGTCGTAACAATCACCTAAATTTCAGCTGGAGTAATAATAAATCTAATGCTGTAAATTTGCAATGGGGGAACAATGTGTCAAACCAATTAGGAAATTCCATCTGTCAGGGGAAGCCTAACTATAAACCTCATTACCCTCCATGTTCATTGGAAATACGTAAAGTAAGGAGAAAAAAATTTTAATGGAAGAATTAATATTGTAAATAGGAGCACCATTATAAAGTCAAGGAGCAGACTTTGAAAGTCAAAGAGCTGCAATTAGAAACATGAAAAATCCATTGGGATGTATTGCTACGGCACTAAGCAATAGACCTCCAGTAACTTTGCCTTGTAATATTGAAGTTAATCCTAAGGATCAGAACAAAGAGCAAATAAAGGCTATTCAACTGAGAAGTGGAAAAGTGTTGGATACAAATGTTCAAGAGTAAATTGAAGATGAAGTTGAGAAAGAAGGGGTAAACAATGAAAAATCTAGCGAAGATTTTCATTTTGATTCAGAATATCCTATTAAACCAATGAAAATTACTGTAGAAAGACCACCACCTCAATTCCTCTAAAGACTAAAGCGGTATAACAAATATAATCAATTTACAAAGTTTTTGGAAATATTGTTGAAATTGACAATAAATACTCTATTTGTTGAAGCCCTGGATACTCAATAAAAAGAAGTAGGTTTATAGATAAAGTAATTGTTGCACTTAGTGAAGAGTGTAGCACAATAATTCATAGTAGCTTCTTAAGAAACTCAAAGATCCAAGTAGTTTTACTATTCCTTGTCCTGTTGGCGAAAGATTTTTTTAGAAAAGCTTTATGTGATTTGGGATTCAGTATTAATCGTATGCTTTTATCAATTTTCAGAAGGTTGGGTTTATCAGAAATTTAATCTGCTAGTGTAACTTTTAAGTTAGCTGGTCATTCGGTTACCTATCCTAAAGGAGTTATAGAAGATATTTTGGTAAAGGATGATAATTTTATCTTTCCCAGTGGATTTTATTGTGTTAGACATAAAAAATGATAAAGGATCCATACAATTTTAGGAAAAATATTTCTTGCCACTTGAAGTGCTTTGATAGATGTGCAGAAAGGACAATTGACGATGAGATTTAGCGATTAAGAAGTTACATTTAATATTTTAAAGTCAATGAGATATCCAACAAAAATAAGAGAGGATAAATACTTCTGAATGGAAATTAATTATTATTAAAGCAATGAATCTTTCACAGATACATTTGAAAAGGAAATTGAAGAAGAATATTTGAATTATGTAATGAGGATACAATTTAAGATGAATCTATGGCAGCGAGGAATGAAGAATTGGATTATGTTATGGAACATTTTACAATGTTAGATCCTGCAGATGATAATAAAAATTTGATTTTCTCAATTGTAAAACCTCCTGAACTAGAAATGTAAACACGTCTTACACATTTAAAATATGCTTTTTAAGGAGATTTATCCACATTACGTGTTATTGTATCCTCAGAATTAACTGAAGCACAAGAACGAAAGTTGTTGGAAACGTTAAGAAGATATAAGAAAGCCTTTGGATGGATGTTAGCTGATATTAAAGGAATCAGTCCTTTAATTTGTATGCACAAAATTTTATTAGATGAACATCATGAATCATAAGCCAATACTCAAAGGAGATTAAACCTGATGATGAAAGAATTTATTAATAAACAGATTTTAAATGGTTAGATGCGGGAATAATATATTATAGTTCACACAGTCCTTGGGTGAGTCCAACTCACCGTGTTCCTAAGAAATGGGGTGTGACTGTTGTGACAAATGAGAATATTGAATTAGTACCAATAAGGCAAGTCACTAGTTGGCAATTCTACATTGATAATAGAAAATAAAATTTGTCCACTAGGAAAAATCACATTCCTTGACCCTTTTTGGACAAAATGTTGGATAAGCTAGTCGTACATAGATAATTTTGCTTTTTAGATGGTTATACTGGCTATATTCAAATATCAATTACTCCAAAGGATAAATAGAAGACATGGTTTACTGTTCTTTTTGATACATTTGCTTTTTGATGAATTTCTTTTATTTTATGTAATGCACCTGTGAACTTTCAAATACTTGTGATGTCAGTTTTTAGTGATCTAATTGGATAGGGGATTGAAGTCTTCATGCATGATTTTTCTGTGTTTGAAACTTCATTTAAAATATTTTTAAATCTCATTCAGAAAGTTTTAGAGTGATGTGAAAAGATGAATTTAGTATTAAATAGGGAAAATTTTTAATTTATGGTTGTAGAAAGGATTGTGATTGGGCAGAAAACCTCAGAAAATGACATAGCAGTAGATCTGACAAAAATTCATGTTATAGATAACCTACCACCACCTGCTACTGTAAGAGTTATAAATTTTTTAAAACATAATGGTTTTTAAAGGTGATATTATAAAGATTTTTCAAAAATTACAAAGACTATCTGCCAACTTTTAGAAAAAGACACAAAATTTGATTTTAACCAAGAGTGTAATGATGTGTTTGTGGCATTGAAAGAAATATTATACATTGCTCCTATAATTGTTTCGAGCTAATGTACGATGCATGTGACTATGCAGTTAGAGTTGTTTTAGGGCTGAGACTTGACAAAATTATTAAAGTTATATACTATTATTGTCAAAATATCAATGATGCTCAATTGAATTATACCACTACTGAAGGTGAGTTATTAATCATTATTTACGCTTTTGATAAGCTTAGGTCGTATATAATTGAAGCTAAATGTGTTGTGCATATAAACCACTCTGCTCTAAAATATTTGGTGCCAAAGAAGGTTGTAAAACTAAGTTTAATTAGATGGGTACTTCTGATGCAATAATTCAATTTTGTGGTAGTAAATAAGAAAGGCGATCCATGGTTTTTGTGTGTTGTTTTTGTAAATATTTTTCAATATTGCAAAACACACACACAATGGTGCTAATAATAAATATGCAATTCAAATCCAAATAAAAAAAAATTTAGTAAAAATAACTTGATCTTTTAAAATTTTTAAACTGTTAAACAATAATAACTCAAGTATACGAATCTCTCAAGTAATAAAGAGCTCTAATGGACTCCTAGATATCGATCATGTGGAAAGTAATAAAGGGCTCTAATGGAGTCCGTGAAAATAAAGGCTCTAATTACCGAACCTCAAAAGTAAATTTATGAAAACTAAGGAAAGTTTCTGTGATGAAGAGTTTAAAGTTAAGCAAACATCATTCTCCTTTATAATGAGTATATGGATTGTGAAGAAATTTAAATCATTTAAAAATATACAAAAAATTGTATTGTGCCAAATAGGAGGAATCATATTATTTACCCTCTTTCAAGTGCATAGAAAACATTGATTAATCAAATGATTTGCCCCAAATTCCGTGGTTAGGTTGGGAGGATACCTTCTCCCACTCCAGAGCGCCTAAGAGATAGCAATCTCACATTATTTTCTAATCAAGTGGACCAAATTGTAGATTTTAATCTATCACTTTAAAATCTCCAAATCTGAATGCAACAAAGTGTATTTCCGTTTTTATTTGCACTCAACCCCATGGAAAACATGCTCACACTTATCATTTCATCTTCAATTAAGGACTGCAAAAGAGTAAGTTATTATCTTCCTAGCTTACGCCCACCACTTTAGTATCGTCCAATTGAGTTACCCTCCAAGTCCTAACAATTTATAAACTTACAATTTCACTCTTGTCATTAAAAGGTGACATGTTGGTTTCTACCTATTAACCCATTATGTTTCAAACATCCAAGAGAGTCTTATATGACCAAATTTACCCATTTAACCTTTGATATAACCTAAAATTTAATTAGAGCATCAAAATTCCAAAATTAGATTTTTCCCCTATGGCTCTCCACTTTATACGTCATAGAATATAACTCAAAGGACATTGAAATTCTTAAGGCACCCCACTCATGGGTCAATTGACATATGAGACGATAAATTATGATTTTTTTTATTTATATTTAATTTATATTATTATTTTTTTCTTAAAAATAAGATTTTCAATGTACATTAACTCAATTAATCAAAGTCAATCTTTTATTTATGGGAAATTAATTGGAGGTTTATCAAGGTTAGAGGACTAATTCCACCAAATTTCATGATTTTTAAAAATATAATCCAATTATTACAATTATTTATTGAATTTATTGTTTAATTAAATGTAATATATAAAATTAATTTCAAAAATTATTTTTTATTTTTTTTATTAAATCTCTATAAGTCCAGAAAACTAGGAGAAGCAAAATTTTAATTTTTATCATTTTTGTTTTATTTATTGTAATTATTTTAATTGAAATTTAAGGAAAATACATTTTTAATATTTAAAAATACATAACTAAAATCCTTAAATTAGGAAAAATATTTTAAAGGGTCTTAAGTGATTAGGGAACAATTAAGAATACTTTTGGTCATTTTCATAATATTGCAAATTTTATTCTTTTTAATTATTTTTAAATTAAAAAGTAGCTAAAAAATAAACTAATAATTTTAAAATAAATTTTATTTTTCATAGGAGCACCTAATCACAAGGAACTCAGATAACCACTTTTCATAATTTTCCTAACTATAATTAATATATTATAATTATTTTGATGCAATATTCCTGTTTTACATGGGCAATAGACTTTACTAGTCAAATAAATTAAAATGGGTTTTAAATTTTTATAGCAAGTTAAAATGATCATTAATTACAGTGTAGACTCATTTTTTTGTAATTTTTGAAATGCTGTATATTCATTTAATTTTTTATGAGTTTTTATTTTTTAAATAACCATATTAAGCAACATAAATATTTAAACTTAGTTTATANATTTTAATTCATATAATTACATTAAGAAGAAATATACAAATAGGCTTTAAATTTAGGGTTTCATGGCTAGAAATGTTCTCTGAATTTAGAAAAATAAGAGAACATCCTTACTAACATGAGGAACAAACCTCTAAATTTTCAAGCCAAGGCAATTATTATTTATTTAATAAAAATTAAAACATTTTAGATAGTATTTATTTAATTAAAAGAAATATAGGTAAAAAAAATCTTTATTTTTAGTCCATAATATTGTCCTTTGTTTACTGAATAGGTGAGTATTTTTATTTTATTTTTATGATTTTCTACACGAAGTTATGAATTTTTAAAGTTGTAAAATTAATTTAAATGAAAAATATCATATTTTTCTACTTATCCACGAGGCATTTGACTCATCCTCGATGGCTCTGAAAGCACACGTGATGTGCTCCCATTTGACGTAGCCTTCCGTGTTAGCTGCCACACAACACGGACTTTATGAACCATTTTCTCTTCTGACTACATCGTTTGGTTAATACACGCGTAAATGAATGACATCCTTACATCATCCTCAGTCATTATAAACTGAGAACCGTACATACTAAAATCCTAAGATCTCGCTCTATTCTCAACCAAATAACATAAGGTTTTTATCTAGGTAGAGAATTGGATGCCGTGGAGGGGGCCTTTCACCAATCTCGAGGATGTAGGTAGAGAATTGGAAGCAGTGGAGGGGGCCATACACTAATCTGAAAGAAGTAGGTAGAGAAATGGATGCTATGGAGGGGGCCTTAGACCAATCTCAAAGATGTGGGTAGAGAATTGGATGTCATAGAGGGGGCGTTACACCAATCTTGAGGACGTAGGTAGAGAAGTTGAAGCCTTGGAGGGGGGCTTACACCAATCTCAAAGATGTTGGTAGAAAACTGGAAGCCGTAGAGGGGGCCTTACACCAATATAGAAGATGTATCTAGAGAACTAGAAGCCATGGAGGGGGGCCTTACACTAATCTCGAAGATGTACATAGAGAATTGGAAGCCGTGGAGGGCGCCTTACACCGATTTCAATAAAGGTAAAGAATTGGATGTCATGGAGGGGGCCTTACACCAACCTCAAGGAAGAAGATAGAGAATTGGAAGTCTTGAAGGGGGCCATACAACAATCTAAAAGATGTAGGTAGGGAAGTGGAAGCCATGGAGAGGGCCTTACACCAATCTCGAAGATGTAGGTAGAGAACTGGATGTCATGGAGGGGGTCTTACACTAATCTCCAGGATGTAGGTAGAGAATTGGAAGCCATGACAGGGGCCTTACACCAATCATGAAGATGTAGGTAGAGAATTGTATGACGTGTAGGGGGCGTTACACCAATCTCAAAGATGTTTGTAGAGAATTGGACGCACTGGAGGGGGCCTTACACCAATCTCAAATATGTAGGTAGAGTAATGGAAGCCGGTAGGGGGCCTTAGAGTAATCTGGAGGATGTAAGTAGAGAATTCGATGCCTTGGAGGGGGCCTTACACAAATCTCGAGGATGTAGGTCGAGCAGTCTAAGCCGTGGAGGGGGCCTTACACAAATCTCAAAGATGTAGGTAGTGAACTCAAAGCCGTGGAGGTGGCCTTACACCAATCTCGAAGAAGTTGTTAAACAATTGCAAGTCATGGAGGGGGCCTTACACCAATCTCTAAGATGTAGGTTGAAAATTGGATGTTGTGGAAGGGGGCCTTACACCAATCTCGAGGATGGAGGTAGAGAATTGGAAGCCATGGAGGTGGCCTTACACCAACCTTGAGGATGTAGGTAGTGAATTGGAAGCCGTGGAGAGGGCCTTACACCAATATCAAAGATGTAGGTTGAGAATTGGATGTTGTGGAAGGAGCCTTACACCAATCTCGAAGATGTAGGTACATAATTGGAAGCCGTGGATGGGGGCCATACACCAATCTCAAAGATGTAGGTAGAGAATTGGATGTCGTGGAGGGGGCCTGACACAAATCGTCAGGATGTAGGAATAGAATTGGAAGCTGTGGAGGTGGTCTTACACCAATCTCAAGGATGTAGGTAGAGAATTGGATGTCGTGAAGGGGGTCTTACACCAATCTTGAAGATGTAGGTAGAGAATTGGATGTCGTGGGGAGGGCCTTACACCAATCTCAAGGATGAATGTAGAGAATTGGAAGTCGTAGAGGGGGCATTACACCAATCTCAAAGATGTAGAAAGAGAATTGGATGTTGTGGAGTGGGACGTACACCAATCTTGAAGATGTAGGTAGAGAAATTGATGTTGTGGTGGGGCCCTTACACCAATCTCAAGGATGTTGGTAGAGAATTGGAAGTCGTGGATGTACGTAGAGAATTGGAAACCATGGAGGGGACCTTACACCAATCTCAAGCATGTAGGTAGAGGATTGGAAGCCTTGGAGCGGGCCTTACACCAATTTCGAGAATATAGGTAGAGAGTTGGAAGTTGTGGTGGGGGCCTTACCCCAATCTAAAAGATGTAGGTAGAGAATTAGATGTCGTGGACTGGGCCTTACACAAAACTCAAAGATGTAGGTAGAGAATTGGATGTCGTTGAGGGGATCTTACACATTTATCAGGGATGTTCATAGAGAATTAGAAGCCGTGTAGGGGGCCCTATACATATCTCAAAGATGTAGGAATAGAATTGGATGTCGTGGAAAAGACCTTACACCAATCTCAAAGATGCAGGTAGAGAATTTGAAGCAGTGGAGGGGGCCATACACTAATCTTGAAGATGTAGTTAGAGAATTGGATGTTGTGGAGAGGGCCTTACACCAATCTCGAGGATGAATTTAGAGAATTGGAAGTCGTGGAGGGGGCCTTACACCAATCTCAAGGATGTAAGTAAGGAATTGGAAGCTATAGAGAGGGCCTTACACATTTATCAAAGATGTATGTTGAGAATTAGATGTTGTGGAAGCGGCCTTACACCAATCTCGAAGATGTACGTACACAATTGGAAGCCATGGAGGGGGCCTTACACCAATCTCGAAGATGTAGGTAGAGAATTGGATATCGTGGAGGGGGCCTGATACAAATCTTGATGATGTAAGAAGAGAATTAGAAGCTGTGGTGGGGGCCTTACACCAATCTCAAAGATGTAGGTAGAGAATTAGACGCTGTGGAGTGGGCCCTACACCAATCTTGAAGATGTAGGTAGAGAGTTGAATGCCATGAAGAGGGCCTTACACCAATCTCAAGGATGAATGTAGAGAATTGGAAGTCGTGGAGGGGGCCATACACCAATCTCAAAGATGTAGGAAGAGAATTGGATGTCGTAGGGTGGGACATACACCAATCTTGAAGATGTAGGTAGAGAGATGGATGTGGTGGAGGAGCCCTTACAACAATCTCAAGGTTGTAAGTACAGAATTGAAAGCTGTGGAGGGGGCCTTACACCAACCCCAAAGATGTAGGTAAAGAATTGGAAGACGTAGAAGGGGCCTTAAACCAATCTCTAGGATGTAAGTAGAGAATTAGATGTCGTGGAGGGGGCCTTACACCAATCTCAATGATTTAGGTAGAGAATTGGAAGCCGTGGTGTTGGCCTTACACCATTCTCGATGATGTTGGTTAAGAATTGGATGTTGTGGATGGGGCCTTACACTAAACTTGAGGATGTCGGTCGAGAATTGGAAGCCATGGAGGGGGCCTTATGCATATCTCGAGGATTTAGGTAGGAATTAGAAGTCGTTTAGGGGGCCTTACACCAATCTCAAGGATGTAGATAGAGAATTGGAAACCGTGGAGAGGGCTTTACACAAATATCAAAGATGCACGTACAAAATTGAATGCTATCAAGGGGGCCTTACACCAATCTCAAAGATGAAGGTACAGAATTGGAAGCCATGAAGAGGGCCTTACACCAATCTCAAAGATATAGGTAAATAAATTGATGTCGTGGACAGGCCATACACCAATCTCAAGGATGTAGGTAGAGAATTGGATGCAGTGGAGGGGGCCTTTCACCATTCTCAAAGATGTAGGTAGAGAACTGGATGTCGTAGAGGGGGCCTTAAACATATCTCGAGGATGTAAGTAGAGAATTGGATGCTGTCGTGGGGGCCATGCTGTGGAGGGGGCGTTACACCAATCACAAGGCAGTAGGTGGAGAATTGGATGCCATGGAGGGGGCCTTACACTAATCTCGAGGATGTAAGTAAAGAAGTTAAAGCCGTGGAGGGGGCCTTACACTAATCTAGAAGATGTAGCTAGAGAAGTAGAAGCCGTGGAGTGGGCCTTACACTAATCTCAAAGATGTATGTGGAGAATTGAAAGCTGTGGAGGGGGCCTTAGACTAATATCAAAGATGTAGGTAGAGAATTGGATGACGTGGAGGGGGCCTTACAAAAATCTCGACGATGTAGGTAGAGATATAGATGTAGTGGGGGGGCTTACTCCAATCTCGAGAATGTAGGTAGAGAGTTGGAAGCTGTGGAGGGAGTCTTGAGGATGTAAGTAGAGAATTGGAAGCCCTAGAGGAGTCCTTACTCCAATCTCAAAGATGTAGGTAGAGAATTTGATGTCGTGGCAATCTTGAAGATGTAAGTGGAGAACAGGAAGCCATTGAGGGGGCTTTACACCAATCTCAAAGATGTAGGTAGAGAAATGGGAGTCGTTGAGGGGGCCTTACACCAATCTCAAGGATGTATGTAGAGAATTGGAAGCCCTGGAGGGGGCCTTACACAAATCTCAAAGATGTAAAAAAAATTGGATGTTGTGGAAGGGGCCTTACTTAAAACTTGATGATGTAGGTAGAGAACTTTAAGCCATAAATAGGGTGTTACAATAATCTTAAAGATGTAGGTAGAAAATTGGATGTCGTGGAAGGGGCCTGACGTAAATCTCGAGGATGTAGGAAGAGAATTGGAAGTTGTGGAGGGGGTCTTACACCAATCTCAGAGATGTAGGTAGAGAATTAGATGTCGTGGAGGGGGCCTTACCCCAATCTTGAAGATGTAGAAAAGGAATTGGATGTCTTTGAGAGGTCCTTACACCAATCTCCAGGATGTATGTAGAGAATTGGAAGCCGTGGAGGGTACCTTACACCAATCTCAAAAATGTAGGAAGAGAATTAGATGCCGTGGAAAAGGCCATACCCCAATCTTGAAGATGTAGGTAGAGAAATGGATCTCGTGGAAGGGGCCTTACACCAATATTGAGGATGTAAGTAGGGAATTGGAAGCTATGGATGGGGCCTTAAACCAATCTCAAGGATGTAGGTAGAAAGTTGGAAGCCCTTGAGAGGGACTTACACCAATCTCAACGATGTAGCTAGAAAATTGGATGCGGTGGAGGTTGCCTGACACAAATCTAGAGGATGTAGGAAGAGAATTGGAAGTTATGAAGGGGGCCTTACTCTAATCTTAAAGATATAGGTGGAGAATTAGATGTCATGGAGGGAGCCTTACACCAATCTTGAAGATGTAGGTAGAGAATTGGATGTCGTGGAGAGGGCCTTCCACCAATCTCGAACATGAATGTAAAGAATTGGAAGCCGTGGAGGGGACCTTACCCCAATCTCGAAGATGTAGGAAGAGAATTGTATGTTGTGGAGGGGGACATACACTAATCTAGAATATGTAGCTAGAGAAATGGATGTTGTGGAACGGGCCTTACACAAATCTCGAGGAATGAAGAATTGGATTATGTTCCGGAACATTTTAAAATGATAGATCTTACAGATGATAATAAAAATTTGATTTCCTCAATTGTAAAACCTCCTAAACTAGAAATGAAAACACATCCTACACATTTAAAATATGCCTTTGAAGGAGTATTATCCATATTACGTGTTATTGTATCCTCAGAATTAATTGAAGCACAAGAACCAAAGTTGTTGGAAACGTTAAGAAGATATAAGAAAGCCTTTGGATGGATGTTAGCTAATATTAAAGGAATCGGTCCTTTAATTTGTATGCAAAAAATTTTATTTGATGAACATCATGAACCATAAGCCGATACTCAAAGGAGATTAAACCTGATGACAAAAGAAGTTATTAATAAAGAGATTCTAAAATGGTTAGATGCGGAAATAATATATCATAGTTCAGACAATCCTTGGGTGAGTTCAATTCACAGTGTTCCTAAGAATGGTGGTGTGACTGTTGTGACAAATGAGAATAATGAATTTGTACCATGAAGGCAAGTCACTGGTTGGCAATTCTACATTGATTTTAGAAAATAAAATTTGGCCACTATGAAAGATCACTTTCCTTGACCTTCCTTGGACCAAATGTTGGATAGGCTAGCCGTGGAAAGATATTTTTGCTTTTTAGATGGTTATATTGGCCATCATCAAATACCAATTACTCCAAAGAATATAGAGAAGACATTGTTTACTAGTCCTTATGGTACATTTGCTTTTTGATTTATTTCTTTTAGTTTATGTAATGCACCTGCAAAATTTCAAATATGTGTGATGTCAGTTTTTAGTGATCTAATTGGATAGGGGATAAAAGTATTTATGCATGGTTTTTCAGTGTTTGAAACTTCATTCAAAATATGTTTAAATCTCTTTGAGAAAGTTTTAGAGTGACGTAAAAAGCTGAATTTAGTATTAAACAGGGAAAATTTTCAATTTATGGTTGTAGGAGGAACTACGCTTAAGCAGAAAACTTTAGAAAATGACGTAGAAGTAGACCAGACAAAAATTTAAGTTATAGATAACCTACCACCACCTACTACTATAAGAGTTATACGTTCTTTCGAACATAATGGTTTTTAGAGGTGATATATTAAAGATTTTTCAAAAATTACAAATACTATCTGCCAACTTTTAGAAAAAAGATACAAAATTTGATTTTAATCAAGGTGTCATGATGCGTTTGAGACATTGAAAGAAATATTACACACTGCTCCTATAATTATTTCGAGCTGAAGTGCGATGCATGTGATTATGCAGCTAGAGATGTTTTAGGGTTGAGATATGACAAAATTATTAAATTTATATACTATTATAGTAAAAATATCAATGATGCTCAAATTAATTATACCACTATAGAAGGAGAGTTATTAGCCTTTTTTTATGCTTTTGATAAGCTTAGGTCATATATAATTGGAACTAAATGTGTTGTGCATACAGACCACTCAGCTCTAAAATATTTGATGTCAAAGAAAGATGTGAAACCAAGTTTAATTAGATGGGTACTTCTGATGTAATAATTCAATTTTGTGGTAGTAAATATGAAAGGCAATGCAGGGTTTTTGTGGGTTGTTTTTGTAAATATTTTTAATATTGCAAAACAGACACACGATGGTACTAATAATAAATATGCGATTCAAATACAAATAAAAATAACATTAGTAAAAATAATTTTATCTTTTAAAATTTTTAAACTCTCAAACAATAATAACTCAAGTATACAAATCTCTCAAGTAATAAAGGGTTCTAATGAACTCCTAGATATCGATCATGTGGGGAAGTAATAAAGGGCTCTAATGGAGTCCTAGAAAATAAGGGCTCTAATTACTGAACCTCAAATGTAAATTTATGAAAACTAAAGAAAGTTTTTGTGATGAAGAATTCAAAGTTAAGAAAACAACATTCCCCTTTATAATGGGTATATGGATTGTGAAGAAATTGAAATCATTCAAAAATATTCAAAAAATTGTATTGTGTCAAGTAGGAGGAATAATATTTTTTACCCTCTTTCAAGTGCATAGAGCACATTGATTAATCAAATGATTGGTCTCAAAGTTAGTGGTTAAGTTGGGAGGATACCTTCTCCCACTCTAGAGCTCCCTCTACTCCCTCGCCTAAGAGATAACAATCTCGCATTTTTTTCTAATTAAGTGGACTAAATTGTGGATTTTAATCTATCACTTTAAAATCTCCAAATCTGAATCCAACAAAGTATATTTCCCTCTTTATTTGCACTCAAACCCATGGATAACATGCTCACACTTATCATTTCATCTCCAATTAAGGACTATAAAAGAGTAAGTTTTTATCTTCCTAGCTTAAGCCCACCACTTTAGTACCATCCAATTGAGTTAACCTCCAAGTCCTAACTATTTATAAACTTAAAATTTTACACTTGTCATCAAAAGGTAACAAGTTGGTTTCTACTGTTTCAAACATCCAAGAGAGTATTATATGACCAAATTTACCCAATTAACCTTGATATAACCTAAAATTTAATTAGGGCATCAAAATTCCAAAATTAGATTTTTCCTTTAGGGCTCTCCACTTCATACTTCATAGAATATAACTCAAAGGATGTTCAAATTCTGTAGGTACCCCACTCATGAGTCAATTGAATTATCAGACAACAAATTATGATTTTTTTATTTATATTTAATTTATATTATTATTTTATCTTCAAAATAAGATTTTCCATGTAAATTTTTTTAATTAATAAAAGTCATTTATTTATTTATGGGAAATTAATTAGACGTTTCTCTAGGTTAGAGGAGTACTGCGACCAAATTTCATGATTTTCTTAAAAAAATATAATCCAATTATTACAATTATTTATTGAATTTATTGTTTCATTAAATGTTATATATAAAATTAATTTCAAAATTTTTTTTATTTTTTTATTAAATCTCTCTTTGTCCAGAAAACTAAGAGAAGCAAAATTTTAATTTTTATCATTTTTGTTTTATTTATTGTAATTATTTTAATGGAAAATTAAAGAAAATACATTTTTAAAATTTAAAAATACATAACTAAATTAGTAAAATTAGGAAAAATATTTTAAAGGGTCTTACGTTATTCGGGAACAATTAACAATATTTTTTTTGTCATTTTCATTTTATTGCAAAATTTATTATTTTTAATTATTTTTAAATTAAAAAGTAGCTCAAACATAAACTAATAATTTTAAAATAAATTTATCTTTCATAGGAGCCCGTAATCACAAGGAACTCAAATAACCACTTTTCAAAATTTTCCCAATTGTAATTAATTTTTTATAAATATTTTGATGCAATGTCCCCATTTTACATGAACAATAAACTTTAGTGGTCATATAAATTAAAATGGGTTTCAAATTTTTACAGCAAGTTAAAATGATCATTATTTACAGTGTAGACTCATTTTTTGTAATTTTTGAAATATTGTACATTCATTTAATTTTTTATGAGTTTTTATGTTTTAAATAACAAAATTAAGGAGCATAAATATTTAAACTTAGTTTATATTCTTTCTAGAGTCCTCTGACCACAGGAAACCTAATATATAAAATCCCATATTTCTCTGACTTATATTTTAATTCATATAATTATTTTAAGCAGAAATATACAAATAGGCTTGAAATTTAGGGTTTCATGGCTAGAAATGTTCTCTGAATTTAGAAAAATCAGAGAACATCCTTACTAACATGAGGAACAAACCTTCAAATTTTCAAGCCAAGGAAATTATTATTTCTTTACAAAAAATTAAAACATTACAGATAGTATTTAATTAATTAAAAAAAGGATAGGTAAAAAAAAAGCTTTATTTTTAGTCCATAATATTGTCCTTTGTTTACTTAGCAGGAGAGTACTTTTATTTTATTTTTACGATTTTCTACACCAAGTTATGAATTTTTAAAGTTTTAAAAAAAATTAAATAAAAAAATAGCTTATTTTTCTACTTATCCATGAGGCCTTTGACTCATCCTCGATGGCTCTGAAAGCACACGTGATGTGCTCCCATTCGACGCAGCCTTCCACGTTAGCTGTCACGCGACACACGCTTTATGAACCATTTTCTCGTACGACTCCATTGCTTATTTAATACACGCGCAAATGGACGACATCCTTTCATCATCCCCAGTTGTTCTAAACTGAGAACCGTACATACTAAAACCCTATGATCTCGCTCAATTCTCAACCAAATAACATATGGTTTTTATCTAGGTAGAGAATTGGATGCCGTGGAGGGGGCTTTAGACCATTCTCAAGGATGTAGGAAGACAATTAGATGCAATGGAGGGGACCATACACCAATCTCAAAGACGTTGGTAGAGAACTGGATGCCGTGGAGGGGGCCTTAGAACAATCTCAAGGATGTAGGTTAAGAATTGGATGCCTTAGAGGGGGCGTTACACCAATCTCAAAGATGTGGGTAGAGAAGTTGAAGCCGTGGAGGGGGGCTTACACAAATCTCGACGATGTAGGTAGAGAACTGGAAACCTTGGAGGGGGCCTTACACCAGTATAGAAGATGTATCTAGAGAACTGGAAGCCATGGAGGGGGCCTTACACCAATCTCGAAGATGTACGTAGAGAATTGGAAGTCGTGGAGGTGACCTAACACAAATTTCAAAGATGTAGGTAGAGAATTGGATGTCGTGGAGGGGGCCTTACACCAAGCTTGAGGAAGAAGGTAAAGAATTAGTAGTCGTGGAGGGGGCCCTACACCAACCTAGAAGATGTAGGTAGAGAAGTGGAAGTCGTGGAGAGTGCCTTACACCAATCTCGAAGATGTAGGAAGAGAATTAGATGTCGTGGAGGGGGGCCTTACACCAATCTCCATGATGTAGGTAGAGAATTGGAACCCATCAAAGGGGCCTTACACCAATCACAAAGATTTAGGTAGAGAATTGGTTGCCATGGAGGGGGGCCTTACCTCAATCTCGAGGATGTGGCAAAGAATTGGACGCACTGGATGAGGCCTTACACAAATCTCAAAGATGTAGGAAGAGCATTGGATGCTGTGGAGGGGGCCTTACTATAATCTCGAGGATGTAGGTAGACATTTGGAAGTTGTGGAGGGGGCCTTACACCAACCTCGATGATGTAGGTAGTTAATTGGAAGCTATGGAGGGGGCCTTGCACCAATCTTCAGGATGTAGGTAGAGAATTGGAAGCCTTAGATATTGGTAGAGAATTGGAAGCCGTGGAGTGGGCCTTTCACCAAAATCGAGCATGTAGGTAGAGAATTGGAAGCCATGGAGGGGGCCTTACTTCAATCTCGAGGATATACATAGAGAATTGGAAGTTGTGGAGGGGGCATTTCCCCAATCTCGAAGATGTAGGTAGAGAAATGGATGTCGTGGAAGGGGCCTTACACCAATCTCGAAGTTGTAGGTAGAGAATTAGATGTCGTTGAGGGGACCTTAAACAAATATCAACGATGTTCGTAGAGAATTGGAAGCCGTGGAGGGGGCCCTACACAAATCTTAAAGATTTAGGAAGATAATTGGATGTCGTGGAAGGGGTCGTAAACCAATCTCGAAGATGCAGGTAGAAAATTTGAAGCCTTCAAGGGGGCCATACACTAATCTCCAAGATGTAGATAGAGAATTGGATCCCATGGAGAGGGCCTTAGACCAATCTTAAGGATGAATTTAGAGAATTGGAGGCCATGGAGGGGGCCTTACAATAATCTGGTGGATGTAGATAGAGAATTGGAAGCCGTGGAGAGGTCCTTACACCAATATCAAAGATGTAGGTTGAGAATTGGATGTTGTGGAGGGGACCTTACACCAATCTCGAAGATGTAGGTACAAAATTGGAAACCGTGGAGGGGGGTCTTACACCAATCTTGAAGATGTAGGTAGAGAATTGGATGTTGCGGAGGGGGCCTAACACAAATCTCAAGGATGTAGGAAGAGAATTGGAAGCTGTGAAGGGGGTCGTACACCAATCTCAAAGATGTAGGTAGAGAATTAGATGTCGTGGAGAATCTTGAAGATGTAGGTAGAGAATTGGAAGCAGTGGAGAGGGCCTTACACCATTCTCGAGGATGAATGTAGAGAATAAGAAGCCATGGAGGGGGTCTGACACCATTCTCAAAGATGTAGGAAGAGAATTGGATGTCATGGGGCGGGATATACACCAATCTTGAAGATGTGGGTAGAGAAATAGATGTTGTGGAGGGGGCCTTACACCAATCTTGAGGATGTAAGTAGAGAATTGAAAGCCGTGGAGGGGGCCTTACACCAATCTTAAAGATGTAAGTAAGGAATTGGAAGTCGTAGAGGGGGCCTTACACCAATCTCATGGATGTAGGTAGAGAATTGGAAGTCGTGGGGGGGGGCCTTACACAAATCTCAATGATGTAGGTAGAAAATTGGAAGCAGTAGAGGGGGCCTTGCACTAATCTCAATGATGTTGGTTGAGAATTAGATGCTGTGGGCAGGGCCTTACAAAAAAATCGAGGATGTAGGTAGAGAATTGGAAGCCATGGAGGGGGCCTTTCGCCAATCTCGAGGATGTAGGTAGGAATTGGAAGTTGTGGAGGGGGCCTTACGCCAATCTCAAGGATGTAGGTAGAGAATTGGAAGTCGTGGAGAGGGCTTTACATGAATATCAAAGATGTTGGCAGAGAATCGGGTGATGTTGAGGGGGCCTTAAACCAATCTTTATGATTAAGGTACAGAATTGGAAGCCATGGAGGGGGCCTTACACCAATCTCGAATATGTAGGTAGAGTATTGGATGTCGTGGAGGGGCCGTAAACCAATCTTTATGATGAAGGTACAGAATTGGAAGCCATGGAGGGGGCCTTACACCAATCTCGAATATGTAGGTAGAGTATTGGATGTCGTGGAGGGTCCGTACACCAATCTCAAAGATGTAGGTAGAGAATTGAATGCAGTGGAGGGGGCCTTAAAGCAATCTCAAAGATGTAGGTAGAGAACTGGATGTCATAAAGGGGGCCTTACACCAATCTCGAGGATGTAGGTAGAGAATTGGATGTCATGGAGGGGGCCTAACACCAATCTCGAGGATGTAGGTAGAGAAGACGTAGCCGTCGAGGGGACCTTACACTAATCTCGAAGATGTAGCTAGAGAATTGGAAGCCATGGAGTGGGCCTTACACAAATCTCAAAGATGTACGTGGAGAATTGAATGTCGTGGAGGGGGCCTTAGACCAATCTCAAAAATGTAGGTAGAGAATTGGATGCCGTAAAGGGGGCTTTACATCAATCTCAACGATGTAGGTAGAGAAATGGATGCAGTGGAGGGGGCCTTACACCAATTTCAAGGATGTAGGTAGAGAATTGGAAGTCGTGGATGGGCCTTACACCAATCTTGTGGATGTAGGTAGAGAATTGGAAGCCGTGGAGGGGTCCTTATTGCAATCTCAAAGATGTAGGTAGAGAATTTGATGTTGTGGCAATCTTGAAGATGTAGGTAGAGAATTGGAAGTCGTGGAGGGGGCCTTACACACAGCTTAAAGATGTAGGCAGAGAATTGGATGTTGTTGAGGGGGCCTAACACCAATCTCAAGGAAGTATGTAGAGAATTGGAAGCCGTGGAGGGGGCCTTACACAAATCTTAAAGATGTAGGAAAAGAATTGGATGTCGTGAAAGGGGCCTTCCTCCAAACTCAAAGAAGCAGGAAGTGAACTTTAAGCAATAGAGGGGGCCTTACACCAATCTTCAAGATGTAGGTTGAGAATTGGATGTCATAGAGGGGGCCTGACACAAATATCGAGGATGTAGGGAGAGAATTGGAAGTTGTGGAGGGGGCCTTACACCAATCTCAAAGATGTAGGTAGAGAATTAGATGGTGTGGAGGGAGCCTTACAATAATCTTGAAGATGCAGGTAAAGAATTGGTTGCCATGGAGAGGGCCTTACACCAATCTCGTGGATGTGTAGAAAATTGGAAGCCGTGGAGGGGGCCTTACACCAATCTCCAAGATGTACAAACAGAATTGGATATCATGGAGGAGGCCATACACCAATCTTGAAGATGTAGGTAGAGAAAT
>NEWO01000718.1:143352-164519 GCA_003013225.1 Phalaenopsis aphrodite
GGATGTAGGTAAATAATTGGAAGCGGTGGAGGGGGCCTTACAGCAATCTCGATGATGTAGGTAGAGAATTGGATGTCGTGGAGGGGGTCTTACACCAATCTCGATGATGTAGGTAGAGAGTTGAAAGCCATTGAGGGGGGCCTTACAACAAATTCGAAGATGTAGGTAGAGAATTAGAAGCCGTAGAGGGGGCCTTACACCAATCTTGAAGATGTAGGTAGAGAATTAGATGTCGTAGAGGGAACATTACACCAATCTTGAGGATGTAGCTATGAAATTGGAAGCCGTGGAGGGTTCCTTACACTAATCTCGAAGATGTAGGTAGAGAATTGGATATTGTGGAGGGGGTCTTACACCAATCTCGAAGATGTAGGTAGAGAATTGCAAGACGTAGAGGGGGGCGTTACACCAACCTTGATGATGTAAGTGGAGAATTGGAAGCCATGGAGAAGGCTTGATACAAATTTAGGAGATGTTGGTAGAGAATTGGAATCCCTGGAAGGGGTCTTTCTCCAATCTCGAGCTAGTAGGTAGAGAATTTGATTCCGTGGAGGGGGCCTTGCCCCAATCTCAAAGATATAGGCAGAGAATTGGAAGCCGTGGAGGGTTCCTTACACCAATCTCAAAGATTTACGTAGAGAATTTGAAGTCGTGGAGGGGGCCTTACACCAATCTCAATAATTTAGGTAGAGATCTATATGTTTTGTAGAGGGCGTTACACCAACCTTGAGGAAGAAGGTAAGGAAATGCTAGCCACGGAGGGGACCTTTCACCAATCCAGAAAATGTAGGTAGAGAATTGGAAGCCATGGAGGGGGCCTTACACCAATCTCGAGGATGTACGTAGAAAATTGGAAGCTCTGAAGGGGGCCTTAATCAATCTCTTACATCAATCTCAGAGATGTAGGTCGAGAATTGGATGGCGTCGAGAGGGCCTTATACCAATCTAGAAGATGTGGGTAGAGAATTGGAAGTTATGGAGGGGGGCATCACACCAATCTCAAGGATGTAAGTAGAGAATTGAATGTCATGGAGGAGGCCTTACACCAATCAAGAAGTAGAAGGTAGAGAATTAGATGTCGTGGATGGGGCCTTACACCAATCATGAGGATGGAAGTAGAGAATTGGAAGCCTTGGATGGTCTTTACACCTATCTCGAAGATGTAGGGAAAGAATTGGAGGTCGGGGATGGGGTGTTTCACCAATCTCAAATATGCATTTATAGACTTTGATATCGTGGAGGGGGCCTTACACCAATCTCAAAGATGAAGATAGAGAATTGGAAGTTGTCGAGGTCTCAAAGATGTATCAAGAGAACTGGAAGCCGTGGAGGGGGCCTTACACCAATCCCGAAGATGTATGTAAAAAATTTGAAGTCGTGGAGGGGGCCTTACACCAATCTCAAGGATGTACGTAGAGAATTGGATGTCATGGAGGGGGCCTTACACCAACCTCAGGGAAGAAGGTAGAGAATTGGAAGCCTTGGACGGGGTCTTACACCAATCTAGAAGATGTAGCTNGGAAGAAGGTAGAGAATTGGAAGCCTTGGACGGGGTCTTACACCAATCTAGAAGATGTAGCTGGAGAATTGGAAGTCATGGAAGGGGCCTTACACCATTCTCGAACATGTAGGTAAAGAATTGGAAGCCATGTATGGGGGCGTTACACCAATCTTGAAGATGTAAGTAGAGAATTAAAAGCCGTGGAGGAGGCCTTACACTAATCTAGAAGATGTATGCAGAGATTTGGATGTCTTGGAGGGGGCCTTAAACCATTCACGAGGATGTAGTTATAGAATTGGAGGTCATGGAGGGGATTTACACCAATCTCGAAGATGTAGGGAGAAAATCAATTGCCGTGGAGGGGGCCTTACACCAATCTCAAAGATGTTGGAAGAGAATTTGATGTCGTGGAGGGGGCCTTGCACCAATCTCAAAGATGTAGGTAGAGAATTGGAAGCCGTGGAGGTCTCGAAGATGTATCTAGAGAATTGGAAGCCGTAGAGGGAGCCTTTCACCAATCTAGAAGATGTAGGTAGAGAACTAGACGTCGTGGAGGGGGCCTTACACAAATCTCGAGGATATATGTAGAGAGTTGGAAGCCGTTGAGGGGGCCTTGCACCAATCTTGATGATGTAGGTGGAGAATTGGATGTCGTGGATTTAGTAGAGGGAACCTTACACAAATCTCGAGGATGTAGTTAGATAATTAGAAGCTGTGGAGGCGGCCTTACACCAATCTCGAAGATGTGGGTAGAGATTTAGATGTCGTGGAGGCTTACACCAATCTGGAGGATGTAGGTAGAGAATTAGAAGCCGTGGTGGGAGCCTTACTCCAATCTCGACGATGTAGGCAGAGAATTGGATGTCGTGGAGGGGGCCTTACACCAATATGAATGATGTTGATAGAGAATTGGAAGTCGTGGAGGGAGCCTTTCACCAATCTCAAAGATGTTGGTACATAATTCGATATCGTGAAGGGGGCCTTACACGAATCTTGAGGATTTATGTAAAGACTTGGAAGGTATGGAGGTGGCCTTATACCAACCTAGAAGATGTAGGTAGAGAATTGGAAGCAGTGGAGGGGGCTTAACACCAATCTCAAAGATGCAGGTAGAAAATTTAATGTCGTGGACGGGGGCCTTACACCAATCTCGAGGATGTAGGTAGAGAATTGGAAGTCGCGGAGGGGGCATTACACCAATCTCGAAGATGTTGGTAGAGATTTAGATGTCGTGGAGGGGGACTTAAACCAATTTAGAGAATGTACGTAGATAATTGGATGCCGTGGAGGAGGCCTTACACCAATCTTGATGATGTAGGTGGAAAATTGGATGTTGTGGAGGGGTCCTTACACCAATCTCGACGATGTAGATAGAGTGTTGAAGCCATTGAGGGAGGCCTTACATCAATCCCGAAGATGTAGGTAGAAATTTGGAAGCTATAAAGGGGGCCTTACACCAATCTCAAAGACGTAGGTAGAGAATTGGATGTCATAGTGGGGGCCTTACACCAAGCTCAAAGATGTAGGTAGAGAATTGGAAGCCGTAGAGGTCTCTAAGATGTAGGTAGAGAACCGGAAGCCGTGGAAGAGGCCATACACCAATCTCGAAGATGTTGGTACAAAATTGGATGCCGTGTTGGGGACCTTACACAAATCTCAGAGATGTAGGTAGAGAATTGGATGTCATGGAGGGGTCCTTACACCAATCTCGAGGATGTAGGTAAAGAATTGGAAGACATGGAAGGGGCCTTATAACAATCTAAAAGATGTAGGTAGAGAATTGGAAGCTTTGGAGGGGGCCTTACACCAATCTCGAGAATGAAGGTAGATAATTGGAAGTCGTGGAGGGGGCCTTACACTAATCTCGAAGATGTAAGTAGATAATTGGATGCCGTAGTGGGGGCCTTACACAAATTTGGAGGATGTAGGTAAATAATTGGAAGTGATGGAGGGGGCCTTACTCCATTCTCGATGGTGTAGGTGGAGAATTGGATATCGTGGAGGGGGTCTTACACCAATCTTGAAGATGTAGGTAGAGAATTGGATGTCGTAGAGGGAACATTACACCATTCTCGAGGATGTAGCTAAACAATTGGAAGCCATGGAGGGTTCCTTACACTAATCTCGAAGATGTAGGTAGAGAATTGGATGTTGTGGAGGGAGTCTTACACCAATCTCAAAGATGTAGGTAGAGAATTGCAAGCTATTGAGGGCGGTGTTACACCAATATCGAAGATGTAAGTGGAGAATTAGAAGCCATGGAGGAGGCCTTAGACAAATTTAAAAGATGTAGGTAGAAAATTGGAGAGGGCCTTACACCAATCACAATGATGAGGTAGAGAATTAGAAGCCATGGAGGGGCTTTACACCAATCTCAAAGATGTAGGGAGCGAATTAGATGTCGTGGAGGGAGGGTTACACCAATCTAAATGATGTAGGCAAAGAATTTGATGTGGTGGAGCGGGCCTTACACCAATCTCGAAGAGGTAGGTAAAGAATCTGAAGTTGTAAAGGTCTCAAAGATGTATCTAGAGAACTGAAAACTGTTGAGAGGGCCTTACACTAATGTCGAAGATATACGTAGTGAATTGAAAGTAGTGGATGGGGCCTTACATCAATCTCAAGGATGTAGGTAGTGAATTAGATGTTGTGGAGGGGGCCTTACACCAACTTCGAGGAAGATGATAGAGAATTGGAAGCCATGGAGGGGGCCTTACACTAATCTAGAAGATGTAAGAAGAGAATTGGAAGCGGTGGAGGGGGCCTTACACCAATCTCTAAGATGTAGGTAGAGAATTGGATGCCGTGGAGGGGGCCTTACGCCAATTTCGAGGATGTAGTTAGAGAATTGGAAGTCGTGGAGGGTGCCTTACGCCAATCTGAAAGATGTAGGTAGAGAATTGGATGTCGTGGAGGGAGACTAACCTCAATCTGAAAGATGTAGGTAGAGAATTGGAATCCGTGGAGGGGGCCTTACACCAATCTAGAAGATGTAGATAGAGAGTTGGAAACCTTGGAGAGGGCCTTACAGCAATCTCGAAGATATGGGTAGAGAATGAGATGTCATGGAGGGAACCTTACACTAATATCGAGGACGTAAGTAGAGAGTTAGATGCCATGGAGTGGGCCTTTAACCAATCTCAATGATGTAGGTAGAGAATTAGAAGCTGTGGAGGGTGCCTTACACCAATCTCGAAGATGTAATTAGAAAATTGGAAGCTGTGGGGGGGCCTTACACAAATCTCGAAAGGTTGAGAATAGGATGCGATGTTCCATAATGTGGAGTCTTACTCCTATCTCGAGGATGTATGTAGTGAATTGGATGTCGTGGAGGGGGTCTTATATTAATCTCAAAAGGTTGAGAATTGGATGATAGTGTCTTGATATTGGTCTTGTGAGTAGAAATGTAGTGTAGAAAATTTGCGGTGTCAAACTCATTAATGGGTGTCATGTGAAAAGATTGACATTGATGAGGAAGATGTGTAAAATTTTGTAAGACTTCAGCAAGAATATGAAGAGAATCATGGCAAACAAGGATAGTCGTGCTGCACGAGCAAAGAGTAAGAGGCCTCAAAATTGAGTGAATCAACTCAACAGATTTATTTGCTTATCTTGTTGTTTTTTATCACATTTAATTATCAAAATATGTTTTCAAATTTTAAAATGTTTTGTTGATTTATTTTTCTTAAAGAGTATTATATTTGAATTTTATTATTATCAAGTTTTTATTGTTTCGTTCTCTGTTCATTGTAGTCCCGAACCAACGCATAGCTTCGTGGCTTTTATCCCTCACACAAAATGGGCAATTGAACAAACAGATAAAATTTTGAAGTAGATTTCTTTAATTGCTCCAATAAGTGTTACAGCTTAAGTGCAGGCCAAAGCTTAACAAGGTACAATTATGCTGACTACATCAAAGTACATCGAAAAATATCCCATGCTGAGTACATATTATAATCTGAGCATGTCAGATATATGTCTTATCTATTGTTACAAAATGCAGTAAAAAGGAATCCTCTGAGTGTCTGTCTCTGGTAGGGCAAGCTCCTGATCGAGCCGACCCACTAAGCCATGCTCAGGATAAAAGTTCCCTTTGAATGTTCCTGAAGTTGCAACCCTCTCATAGCTTGTACGATAGTAGTTCTTCCAGTTTCAAGTCTTGTTGGAATCCATATGACATTTTGTTGTTATCCATCCTTTAGAAGGTTACGGACACCCTATGGTGTCGCACCCCTGGAATGCAATGTTTAGCGACGTCTACTCCATTTCTTTTAAGAACCGGAACTGAATCTACGGGTAGCAGAATCTGCACAGATCCTTTGAATTCATTAGGGTCGATGACATCTATCTCTTTTTCAAATAGAATGTTGCTCTTGCTCATGAAAGAGACCGTGCAGAAATGTCTCACAAATGATGGTCAATGTGCGGGGGTATGCAGTCTCCTTCATCATATATGTTGATGATATAGTTGTTGGGAATATAGTCAGCTGGAAGTATGCTCCATCAGACTATTCTCTAAATCATCCATTTTATCATGGGGGGTAACAGATCGACCTTCTTGTGTCTCACAATCGCAGGAGGATTTCCATGTCAAACTTTAGTGAAGTTGTAACAGCAGCCATATGTATGGTGATCCTGCCCTTTCTACTCATCCCTTTCAATGGCTTGAAATAAGTTCTTTGCTTTAACAGGACTACTCGACCCCTGTATCTTAAATAAAAAATACTGTTGAGAATACTTCTCTCATCACTTTTGGAGAAGACCCTGGTATATAACTTTAAGCCTTCTAGTATATTAATGAACCTTTCTTGAAATTCTTCATAGGATTCAAAATCCCTTTTATTTACTTTACTCATTTTGAAGTATTCTATCATGCTGATGATTGGTGGCTGTCAAGGATGTTCCCTCATTTCAAAATCGATAGGAATCCAAGCTGGTGTTGTCTATATTTGCAGCGGAGTACACTAATCAGTAACAGGAGATACATCTCTGTTTCCAATGGGACATATGGTTCCCCCATTGGGTAATCAGTGGTATGAAATCCATCGTTAGTAGATGCGTACTCCTAAAAAGTACTATAGCTCTCCAAGTGGAGGACGTTGCAGTCCGGGCATTCCAAAAATGCCCTTGTAGCTGATGTATGCGTAAGTATCTCGACGTTGCATGTCGGGTAACCCAAACAAATAACATATGAAACTAGAGGTGTCTCCGGCTCTGAAATGAATTCAGACTCATCATCTGTAGCAAGCAGATTGGAAGAGGTCCCTCTCATGCTTGGATCATATATATTCCCCTCACGAATAGGGGTAAGCAAGTTTTATGTCTCTTTCTGGCATTTTCTCTCTTTGCGTAAGAAAGCCCTGTGCTTTTGGCGATTAGCATTCATGCGTTGAGTTCTCCACAGCGGTGCATTTGGCACTCTTTTGTTATTAACAGTGACTAGGCTTCTTGTCAGCGTAGCTATCATAGACAGTAGGCGACTGGTTCCTTCCATCGGGTCTTGTTGTACTATCACAATTTCTCCCTTTAGCAATGAACTGTCTGTAGTGTCGAACCTTAGTAGCGATGGTAACCCTTCCTTTTCGTGATGGCTAACCACACCCATCAGGGGACCCTCATAGTCCATTTCAACTTTACTAAAGTCCATGTCAAAGTCTGTGATGCATCCCTGCGACGCCGTTTCTTTGTTGAGTGCGAGGTTTCGGCCATCTTTAAAAGAAAAGACGAACATCGGGCTTGACATTTCTCTCCAAACGATAGGAAAAATATTAGTGAGCTAAAACTTAGCGTGCATAAGAACAAAACAACATAATTATTAAAGAAAATTTTAGTTTATATTGGTGAGAAAATTGTTTATTTATGTGTGTCTTTTGTTTAGTTTAGTAGAATATCAAATTTAAAAAATGAAAGATAAAGTTGAAGTGTATAATTTCAAAATATTTCATTAAAATGGTGGTAATTTTTTACAAAATTTTTGTCCCGGTCACAGATGTTTGGCCAAATAGATAACCCTAGAACAATCAAATTTTCAAAATTTCGAATTTAGCGATGCCAAACAATGTTAAGTTGCGTAGTATGTCTTCAGGAATCGTCATTGATTGGCAGCATGGGTGTCTTAGCACAAAAATCTACTAGCTGATAGGGTCCTCCTACGTAGACCTTTTCTACGATAAATGGTCACTCCCAAGTTGGCTCAAATTTTCCACCTATTATGTGACATGCAAGAGTGGGTCTTTTGAGCACGAGGACAAGGTTACCAACTCTGAATGTCCTTAGGCGGATCAATTTGTCATGAGCTTGTACCATCTTCACTTGATAAAGCTCTAAATGTTGTTGTGCTTCTAATCATTTTCCTTCAAGACTTTCCAATTGTTCAAGTCTGAATTTATCAATTTCTTTTGTTGTCAGTTCATTAGTGACAACGACTCTGAGAGACGGCGTCTAAACCTCTAATGATACTACGGCCTCAGACCGGTACATAAGCATGTAGGTTGTACATTGAGTGGGAGTTCAGAACATTCTACGGTAGGCCCACAAAGCTTCTAGCAACTTGTTATGCCAGTCTCTTTTATTTTCATCCAATATCTTCTTCAAAATCTGTACCAATGTCTTGTTTAAAGCTTCAACCAATCCATTTTCTCTTGGACATTAAATTGTAGAATATCTTCAATCTATCCCATGTCGTTTGAAGAAATTGTTGGTTTTTTTAAATTTTAAAGGCTATCGCATTTTCAAAGATTAATCTGCATGGAACCTCAAATCGGTACTCAACTTGGCTTTTGAAGAATTGAAGGATGTGTTGTGTCATCGCCTCTCGTAATGGTACTGCCTCTGCCCATTTAGAAAATTAATCCGTAGTGGAAAGTATAAATTTATGTCCTTTAAAAGACGGAGGGTCTATCATACCTATTATGTCTGTGACCCAACACTTGAATGACCATGAGGCGACGGTTGGGTGTAGCACATTCGGAGGCTGGTGTAATACAACCCCATGCACTTGGCACTGGTAACATCTTCTGGCTGTATCCATGTAATCAAACATCATTGTTGGCCAATAATACTCCGAGTCACTTGATCTTTATTTTCATCTTCAGCCTTGATTAGTAAGCGCAACACAATCCGGTGTGAACTTCTTTGACAATATTTTGTGCGTTGGCTCTGCTTAAACATCATATCCACATCATGTGGAATAATCTTCTATAGAGGACATCACCTATTAGGGCTTATGACATATCCCATTTTGTGATGTGGTGTGCTGCTGACTTGTCTTCTGACAACTTTCCAATATACAAATATTCTGTTAATGGCTTGCGCCAATCTTAATTGATATCAACAACCACAACCATCATTTCTTTTTCTTTTCCAAGCTTGTGTAGATTATCAAGGTCAACTTAAGACAAAATTTATCTTCGTTGTACTATAATATCAACAAAATTCTCCGGGGAACATGCCAGCTCCTTATTAAGTTTTGCTTGAGCGTCAACATGGGCATTATCTCCCCTAAGAATCCGATAGAAAGTTACATTGGGAATCTGCTCTAGCAGCTTCATTGTGCACTGATGGTATTTCGCTAATCTTGGTTATAAAATCTTGTATTGTATGGTGACTTGCTGGATGACGAGTTAAGAGTCACCGTAGATGGCAATATCTGTTATATCCATTGAGATTCCCAAATCAAACCCGATAATTAGCGCTTCATATTCAGCTTAATTATTAGTGCATGGCTCTGTCAGGTGGTATGAGAACCTCAGTGTACCCTTATCTGGCATGATGAAGATCAAACCAATCCTTTCTTTTCCTGGTATAATTGTACCTGATCTTTTATCTATTCTGGCTGGCGAAGCTCCGTCGAAGTACATCTCCCAGCATTGTGCACTATAGAATTCCATTTGTAGTATCTGTACATCTGGTAATACAGCTGGAAGTGGGTGTGCAGTTAGGAAGCCTGTTAAAATCTATATTCTAATATCATAGAGGGGAATAAAAGTTATATCAATTTGCAACAAAATCATTGATCATCTTGCTAGATGTCTGTAGAGTGTTGGTCGAGAATATTACAACAGATTAAATTTTGAGATTAGGGTAATCTTATGAGAAAGCATGTAATGTCTAACCTTTTGGGTGGTGAAAATAAAAGTTAGACAATGCTTCTCAATAGGTGGATACCTTATCTCTATCGGTATTAGGTGGCGACTGATGTAGTAGAGTGTGTTTTCTTTACCCTCGTCATTGACTTAGGCTAAGAGGGCTCCAAGTGAGTCTTCTAAGGCCATAGGTATAAAGTATCAAAGGTTTTCCTAGGATTGGGGTTGCCAAAATAGGAGGTGTCGTTAAATATTGTTTAACGTACTCAAAGTCCCACTGACATTTCTCTTCCCAAATTAATATGGCGTCCTTTTCAATTAATGCCGAGAAGGGCTGACACCTACCTAAGAGATTCAAAATAAAGCGTCTCACATATGCCAACTTTCCTTGGAAGGAACGTAGTTACTTTAAGGTTTTAGGTGGAGGCATTTCCAAGATAGTTTGAATCTTATCCGGGTCGATCTGAATTCGTCGATGAAGAACAACAAATCTAAGAGATTTCTTTGAGGTAACACCGAAGGCGCACTTTAAGGGATTCATTTTAAGGTCATATCGTTGTAGTCATTCGAACACGATCCTCAAATCATACAAATGGTCAATTTTTTGTTTGCTCTTGATGATCAAATCATCCACTTAGAATTCTACTTGGTTGTGAATGAGATCATAAAAAATCTTTGTCATTGCACATTGATATGTGGCTCCAGCATTCTTTAAGCCAAACGATATGACTGTGTAGAAGAAAATACTGATAGGTGTCAATAAGGTTGTAAGTGATGCATCTTGGGGAGCCATCTTAATTTGATTATATCCCGATGACCCATCACTGAAGGAGAAAATCTCATGTGCCGAAGCGATATCCACCATCATTTCTGGTATCGGTAATGTGAATTTGTCTGTTGGACATGCTTTGTTCAAATCCCTAAAGTCGACACATACATGAATTTGTCCATTTTTCTTCTTGACACGCACAATGTTAGCTAACCATGTGGGGTATTGATCTTCATTTACAAAGTTAGCTTCTATTAATTTCTTCACCTCGGTGATGATTTGCTGCTCTATTTTGAGGAGCATTCTCCTAAGAGCTTGTTTCACTGGTGTTACATCTTTGTTCACCCCGAGTTTATGAACTGCAACCTCTGTTGACAGTCCTAACATTTTGTTATAACTCCATGCGAAGCAATCTTTGAACTATGTTAATAGTTTAATTAATTCTAAAGATTCTTTGTCGTTAAGTAAATAGCTTATAAATGTATGTCGGGGTTGTTCTTCCATCTCAAGGTTAATTTCCTTCAATTCATCAACAGTTGATTTAACTTCCTCCTAAAATTCTGGCAGAGCGTCTTCTATCAGCTGATCAGTAGAGCCATCATCCATATCAAGGTAATCCTCTCCTGATTCAGAAGTAACAACCATACAATATTCTGAATCATTGATTGGTCCACCTGTACCAAATTGAAGGCCCTCTTTCAAGTTGGGAGTTAAACTTTCAACATCTCATAATTTTTCAAAAAGTTGTAATTTATCTTTTGGTATTTCTTTTGGCAATTGTCACTACTGAATTAACTTTTGTACACAAGAAAAAAGTAACAAAAAGACAATTCCATTAATTCATTAGGATCATCATCCAAATTTACATGGTTTTTAATATTAGTAGAAGTAGGGCATGATAAAACTTGATCAGCTTTGAACCAGCACTACAGACTTCCTTGACCTCTATACTCTCAACCTTTTGAGGGAGAATCAGAGAAAGGGTCGTGGTGTTCACATAGTGATTTATTTGTTCATACATCGTCTCATATTTGCTTTTCTCTGTATCTTCAAAGGATATCTCGTATTGAGGTTTCCTCTGTTTTTCCATCATTTTTTCATCTTCAAAACTATCTTCATCACCAATGTTGATGGTTGGCCTAGTCCGTTCAACAACTAAATTGGTTCTTCCACGTCTACGTCAACGACCTCGACCTCGGTGCACGAACTAAAAAGACTCTCACCAACTTGTTGCAAGAGAGGGGTGGAAAATTTCTAAAGCAGAGTTGAATAACATCCTCTTTGTGATTTTTTTGAATCTTCACCTTTGTTTGTCACAATTTCACGAGAAAGGACACTTTTTTTAGGCACGTAGTAAGCGGCATCTTCATGAATACCAACTTCATCAACTGAAAATGGTTGTAGATCTCCCTTGATGCAATGTTCTTGTCCCTCCTTATAATACTTAATGCATTGGTGTAGATATGATGGAACCATGTTGTGTTCATGAATCCATGGTCGACCAATTAGAGCATTGAAAGAGGTCTTGGCATCAATGATATGAAATTTAGCGGTTGTTACGAGTTCTCCAACCTTCATAAGCAATGTAATGGATCCAAGGGCTTTCTCTCCCTTTTGGTTGAATCCTCTTATCATGATTTTATCGGCCTTAAGTTCTTGAGCTTTAATGTCAAAATATACCAAATTCTGTAGACTCATTAAGTTGAGTGATGCTCCTTGAACTACTAAAATTCTGGACAGCACAAATCTTTCTATATTAAAAGAGATATAGAGTGTACGATTATGGTCAGCAGTACCGAGCAACAAGTCTTCATTTGTGAAGGTTACCTTAAACTATTATTTCAATGAGCAAACTTAGTCAAAGGATGTGCTAGCCAACTGGGCTAAACAAATCTCTGGGTTAAGAAAAGCTGTAACCAGAGACTCTCTCATCTCTTTTGATTGAATCAGAGTGTCATAGATGCTTAATATGGCCGACAACTTCCTAAGATGAGCTAGCACGTTGTAATCCACTTTATATGATCTTCCCATTTTCTCTTGGTTATGTGACTCTTCCACTGACGGAGGTGGAGGTAGCTTTTCTCGAGTTAATATTTACCTTCCTTTATCTGTTGGAGCTATACTTGGGGGTAATACTCTCCCACTCTTAAAGTTTACTTCTACAATTTCTTCTTCTAGATATATCCTTGTTGAATCTTCCAGTGTTTCTTCTTTATCGTAAAGATCTAATTCGATGTCAAGTGGTGCATCGTGGCACTCGAGGATTGGTTCCTCACTCCTAGTGCTGTCGTAAGCAGTATTGTCGATGTCTTCTTTGGTCTTGTTAATGTGTTTGTTAGACTGAAGTATGATTTAAGGATTCTTTTAGGAATCAATATCAATGATAGATTGGTCATAATCGATTAGGTTATCACTAAAAATAGTTAAAACGTAACTAAAATCACAATCATTATATTCGTAAGACTCTGAGGGGTAAGAAGTTAATCATATAAGGTCAGGGGTTTGAGGATTTTCTTCCCTAAATTTGAGATGACATATCTAGTAGAGCCAGCCCCATTCCTACCCCTTGTGCTATCAATCTTCGTAGTGGTGTTCTTCTTCTTCTTTGTCTTTGATGATGACGGTTCTCCTGGTGAAATCTTCATCTCGCACTTGGCAGGCTGAAGACTCTGAACGGAGGCTTGCCTTGATGCTTTCTAGATTTGGTTCAGTATCTTCTTGAGCTTGTTCCAGGTTGTTCTCCATCCATCTCTTCTTTTATACGGGTCAATCAGAGAGATTGGTTTAGTTGAAATCATATTTATGGAACCATTTTCAGAGTCTTTTTAAATAATCTTTCGGGATCATTATATTCCCTTTTTTACGGTTCCTCTTGATCCAGTCATTAAAGATGAAACATTCTTCTATAGTGTACCCTAGTAATCTGTGATACAGGCAAAAATTTGGTTGATCTTCCTTGTCGACCTCTTCGGGTTTCTTTGGATTTGGTAGTATGAACTCAGGCTTCTGAATATCTTGGATTTTTTTATCATCTTTGAAGTAATATACCACTTTCATATGTTCCACAATAGTTATTTTTATATCCTCTGATCAGTATGATCCTCCCCGAACCAGTTGCTTGCTAGACTGGCCATACTGTTGTGTTTGTTGTTGAGTGTGCTGTGACGATGATTGACAAGGATTTTATGCATGTATCTTTATTGGTTTTTTTCATTTATTGTAGTGGCCACTATTCCGGACTTCTTTTCAAATATTCCGGTTGCCTTAGATTTCTCATGAGAATCCATATGTTTAATTTCTTCTTGAAAACTGCTGGCTTTGCTGAGTAGCTTCTCGAAAGATTTAATGGTGAGTCCCTTGAGCATGAAAGCTACTGGCCCATGAATGCTCTTGAGTAAGATCTTGATCATTTGTTGTTTCTGTAGCCGAGGTTCACATTTTATGTTAAGGTTTCTCCACCTCAAGATGTAATGAACTAAAGTCTGGTTGGGCTTTTGCTTTGCCATCAAGAGATCTCCAAAAGAAACATGATATTGCGCTCCAGCAAATCTTTTCACAAATAATGGTTCCAATTCAGTGAATGTCTTAATTGATTTGTTGTGCAAGTCGACATACCAATCGAAAGCAATCCTTGACAGGTTGTTGACAAATGGTTGGAAGAGTAAAGCTTCATTACCTCTTATGTTATCACAACTGGCTCAAAAATGTGCTATGTGGTGTCTGGGATTCCAATCCCATCAAATTTCTTAATATTTGGGGACACAAAACCGTTTGGGAAGGGTACTGCATCGAATTCTTCTGGATAAGGTGTACCTTTTAAAACCAATGCATAACCCTTAGATTAGGTTAAGGCCTCCCGAACTTGTTCAACCATTTGCTTAATTTATTTTTCCGGCATGGCTCTCGACGGAGGATCCTTCTTTGGCTACTCATCTCTATTCATTGAAGCAACTTCTCTCCTTTCATCTATGGTATGATTAATCTCTGGTTGATTAACTTCTAGAGAGGCTAACTATGAGGGGTTGAGATTGTCCTTGAACTGTGGCCATGGTGGTTATGGCTACGATCATTTCTTCTTTCCTTTTTTCCAGTTGGCTAACTTGCTCATCCCGTAAGAAGATAGAAGAACTTTGACTGGCTCATCTACGGCGTTCTCTTCGAAGAGAGGTTGAGCGTCGCACACAGATGCAGCGGCTCTAGTTTAGATGGCATGGACATCGATAAAATTTTCCTTGAGGTAATTGTTAAAGTCAAAATCATCATCATCGTCAATGGAAATATCATGTTCCTGAGCCAACTCAAAAATCTCAACCCTGAGCTTTTTGATCTTTTCATCAATTATTGGTTCTTTGACTGTCTTAAGATCTGGGGGACCCTACTGGACCTCCTCCACTTGCTCCTCCACCTTGCTAGCAATTGTTGTGATGATATCAGATAGTTTGGTCCCTGAGCTTTAGGTAGTTCTTTAGAAGTCTGGGCTTTAGTAGCCCTCCAAACTTTCCTGTTGTGGTTTCTCCTTTGAGTTCGGGTTAACGGGGAAGTCCTTGAACTTGATCAGATTTCAAGCACTTATGGCGGGACGGCCAACCCTTCAGCTGAGACTTTAATAATCATATCTTATTTTCCCTTAACAGCAGCGGGAACAACAGGCTCGGTAGGTGTCGTGACAATGACAATCTTGACCTTCTTACAAGAAGGAAAGTTCTGAAGGCAGTTCAAGTTAAACTCAACAGACAGTTATTGAACCTCTAGAATGGTGACTTTCATTATGACGAACGGTGCTTTTTTTAGAACAACCTTGAGATCTTCAAACTCTGCTCCAAACTTGATGGTGGGAGCAACATTATGAGCATCGCGACTCGTCGGCATGTTGCAAGAAAAAGTTAGTGTTGGGCATGCCATTGCAACAACTTCAAAAAGAAAACTCTAGTTTAGCTATTTGGGCAATACCTTGTAATCTTAGTGCTAGCACTAAAAATTAACAGAGGTCGATCCGTAGACTAAGTAGTCTTTATTTAATCTGTGGGGATTTTAAAAATTTAGTAAAATTAGTTTAAAAGTAGAAAATTTTGATTAATATAAGAAAATTCTAAAACGAGTGCAACACGACACAATCCGATTTAATTTACAGATCAGCAAATCAAACTTGAATGCGAGATGTGAAATGTTTAGGACCCAGTGCGGTACCAGCTTAACAACGTACAATGCCTAAGTGGAACTAGTCAACCAACACACCTATTAGGGATCTGACATCACATGAAGATTAAAAAGTCCTTAATGGCCTCCTGAACCTCCTTTTTCAAATGTGATTGAAGAGATGGTCTTGAAGTCCAAAGAGTTGGCCATACTTTCCCAAGATAGAAATGGGTAAAGCAAGCCAACGAAAGAAGGATAATATGGTTCATAAGGCACATAAACACATTACCTATATATGAAGATAATATTTCCTGATTTAAATGGAGAGAGAAATTGTTCCTCAGCAAAGTCGCCAAAAGTTGTCGCCACTTTTTTTTGGAAGAGTTACCCGTTGGATGCTATTGGCCGTCGGAATCAAAATCCCATCACCCGCTTTGGAAGGATGTTTAATTTATATATCTATATAGTTTTAGAAAAATATGAAATCAAACTAGCCCCATATTTTTCATAGTTTAAATGATAGAGCACTATACCTCAAACCTTGAATCTATTCCGAAGGATAAACATAAGACTTGAGGATGAGGCTCGATCAAACATACTAAGAAATATATGACATCTGTTTAGTCTGCGAAACTATTTTATTTACTGACAAGTTCCTCTATTTAATATGAAGAATTAAATAGGGTTTATTTTAAGTTGGGTTTGGAAAAGCTTCCTATAAGGGCAAGCCCTTATAGTTAATTACATCTTAGGTAACCAAAGTCACCTAAGAAAACTCTCGAGAGAAATCAGGAAATATTACCTTCAAGGAGTTCAAGCGGATAGGACTATTCAACAAAATTGGACACAGAGGTGTGAAATGAGAATGACTCAAATTTGAAACATTTTATTTTAGAGTTTAAAGGAAGAAGAACTACGGGATGTCATATATCTTGAGTAAAACCTCATTGACATCCCAAGCTATCCTATGGTTTGGCTTCAGTTTTGAGGAGAAATATTTAGGTTTTTCATCTTACCGATTTTATTTGTTTAGGGTTTACATTTGTGTGAAACGAACACACAAATAGCCTGAAAGATATGAGGATTTAGATCGTGACGAATGACAACCTCAGAATTCAAAGAAGAGTTATGGCTTAAATTGCACAAATTGGGCCTAAAAATTAGTTGAGGATTTATGTTGCACTAGGGAGATAACCTCAAAATCCTATGGCTTGTTATTTAATTCTAAAAAATGAATTGTTTAACTGATGAAGGCATGTTTTGCTGTTGAAGATGGACATGCCACACACGATGCTATCTCAAAGCTCCTTGTTGTGGTGAGTTTAAGTTTTCTAGTGTGTCAGGTTATAATGTCAAATTAGATGTCCCTATGGTTAAAGTTCAATAATAATTTTAGGGCATATTAAAGTTGATTAGAGCGGCATCGGTTAGGATCCTACGGTTCCCTTGTTCTGGTACCACTATTTTCTATTAAAATCACTTAGTCCAAATGAATTTACTAAAATCAACTTAATGAGTTCCATATTTTCATTTCGACCATGGGAAGCCTTGTTAGCAACTCTAGCTTATCACCTCTGAGGGATTTCTGATCATCCAAAAAAGATGTCTGAATATAGTTGCAATTGTTGTTTTGTGATGTTTGTGATTACATTTTGAGTGGTCTTATGTTTTGAATGTTGTGGCGGTGAATTTTATCTTGGTTAATTTTAGTTTTGATTTTGGTTTTGGGATTTGCGGCTATCCTAGCGGTTTTAGTTTTCATGCTTGGTGACATTGTTGTTTAACATGCAGGTTTGTGTTTTTGTTCATACAAGCATGTGTGTAAGTACAGTAACATAATGAATATTAAGGTATGAGAAACTAGAAATGAACGTAAAAAAAATTACAATAAAAGCGTAAATAGATGGTCTTCTCGTCATCTTTGACTGAAACTCAAAATGCATGTGAGGACATTTATATATTAAAAAAATCTTTGTAGAACTGGCAGATAAGGTTTTAGTGATATACCAAATCCTAAATCATGTATTGGTGAGCCCCTATTAATTCATTTGAGGTTGATTTCATTAAGCAAAACATACTAAGTTTTGCAGATCTCTGAGGTATCCAAATTGTGGGGAGGAAGAAGCAGGTCCATGCTTCCCTCTCACCGCCTGGTGAAAAGTCTCAAGCTCATTGAAACTTATTAAGTTTCTTAATAATTCATCCAGTAAATACCTCTAGTGTTAATTGAACATTGATGTTTCAATTATCCCTAAGATTAAGTTGATTATCAATTGTCATTTAATCTAATAACTATGTGGGTGAAAACACTTAAAAGGGGGCAAGTTAGTGTTATTAAGACACTTCATCAATTTTAGCTTTAACTTGGGCTTGTAATGTTTTTTTTAGAGGTGTTCAATTTCTTGTTACATTCACTTTTCAAATCCCCATTTTCCTTAAGTTTGATTTAGCCTAGGTTACTACTAAGCCCTTAAGACATTGGTGGATACATTAGTAATTTTTGAAAGAAATGGAATTTTCATTGATATTAATTCACCATCAAATAGTTTGAATGTCATTTGAACACCAAATAGGGGTATTAAATTAGTGAATTATGAACATCCAAATTCATACCCCTAAGTCTAGGATCACTTAATTTAATAGACCTCAAAATTTTAATGATTTAGGAAATTGCAAATTTTTCCATTAATTAAGAAAAGTGAAATTGGTTTCTACCAATTAATTCCCTATGTTTCAATCATTTGAACATGTTAATTAAAATCAAAGATTGCCCTTTTCCTTTTCTTGAATTAAGCCTAAATGTTAGTTAAGACTAAATTTCCAAAATTATATTTTTGCCTCTAAGGCTCTATCACTTCATAATTCTTCAAATTTAATTCAATTGAATTTAGAATTTTTACCCTACCTCACTCATGGGTCAATAAAGACATCAAAAGATAAAATGTGATTTTTCAAATTTTAATTTAATTTATATAATTATTTACATGCTAAAATAATATTTTTCAAAGAAAATTTAATGACTTGACTAAGGCAAAGTTTAATCTCTTGAAATTTTTACATGAAGTAGACATAGACTAGAGAACCACTTAGACCAAATTTCTTGATTTTTGAGTTTTACTTGAATTATCAGAATTATTTTAAGTTCTCTAGTATTAATTATTATAAAATATTTTAAATGTGGAAAATTAAATTTTAAATTTTTATTAAATCTCTCTAAGGTTAGAGAACTCATAGAAACAAATGTCATACTTTTAGAATTTTCTTTTGAATTCATAGAATTATTTCAGTGAGAAATTAAGGAAAATCCATTTTTAGCCTTTAAAAATTATTTTAAGCTTTAAAACTCAATATGTTCACTTAGAAAATTAGGAAATATATTCTAGTTGCTCCTAAGTGCTTAGAAGACAATTTAGAAAATTTCCTTGATGTTTATTAATTCTATGATTTTTTTTTATTTTTTTAATTTTTTAAATATTTTAAATATGCTTAAAAATAAAATTTTTACTTTAATTCCATTTTTATTTTTAGAAAATTCCTCTAATCATAGAGAGCTCCCAAAACTAGTTTCATGATTTTTTTAGTTGTGTTTTAATTATTATGATTATTTTTAGTGTTAAAAGTGTCATTTAACTTATAATATTAAATTAGCTTATGAAATGAGCTCCATATGTTTTGAATTTTTTTGGAGAGTCCTTTGAACTTTAAGTTACAATGGAGAATTAAAAGCAGGTCATATAGATGTTTATTTTTCCCAAATTAAATTCCTTTATATTTTAGGGTTTTATGAAAATTAAGTGTGTTCTTAATGACTTAGCTCATGAAATATTTTTCCTAAGGTTCTATGGTCATAGTGAATCTACCAAAATTTTTTTTTGGATTTTTATAAGTAACGTACTAGTTACTAGTTATTATAATTAATTTTCCAAATTAAATGCATAAACTTGAAAAATATAGATCTTTATTTAGGGGTCTTCTTTGACTTTGGAGAAATCAGGGAATATCCCCCATGATAGAGGCAACAACATGCCAAAATATCAAGTCATGGTGAAATACTTGAATCTATGGAGAATCATAATACTTAGAACAGTATCTAATTAATTAAAATAAAAATGTACATCAAATAAACTTCAAACCTTTTCCACATTGTTCTCTTCTGTTCACTAAGCACTATGATATTTTTATTTTAATTTTGTGATTTTTATGCAAAAATATGATTTTTCAAAGCTATGGGCATTTAAATAAATAGAAGAATCCCTATTTTCCTATTTCGGTGACATGGCGCCGCATCAATCTACGACGGCTTTGAATCTCCATGCGGCATGCTCTGGTTCGGTGCCGCCATCCACCTCAGTGCTGACTCGACCCACGATTCTTGTATGAAGATGTTGTCTAGCTCGATCTCGTCCGACCATCCAATACATGCTCGATCAAACAGCTCCTCTTCATCGTCCCCGATAGCCAAAACCCTTGAACGTTAACCCTAAAACCCTAAGATCTCATTCATTTCTAAACAAAACTCATTTGGGTTTGATCTTATAGACTCATCTAATTGAGACAAACATATCCATATGGTAAACATGCCATATAATCGAATCTATGCAAGTGTAGAATCAAAACAAGCTCGGGACAGTGAGGAGGTTTGTGCCTTTGCTCTGAGAAGGGAAGCTTCAATTAGAGGTGCTCGACACATTCGTGGTGGTCTAAGGAGGCTAGGGATGAAGCCTCTTTCTGTGGTGAAATTTGTAGACCCAAATTCGATCATGACCAAATTTTAGTGTTGATCAAAATCTAGGGTAGAGGCCCTCTGTGAGAAGGCTTTGATGGGGCTTTGTTTTCTTTCACTGTGGTGAAGGTCTGGGAAAGTTTAATTGAGATTTGGTGGAATGTGGAGGTGTGGCCAAACTTGTACTATTTTTGGCCAGAATCAAACTAAAAAATTGAGCTACGACTATGGGGATTAGGACAAGGAAGTGGTTGGTTTGCTCTGAGGAGGTCTCAAAAAGGCTATTGGAGCAATTAAGCAAGCTTTTCTTGAGAAAATATTAGCACCACCGTTTCAAAGGGTTTTAAATGTTTCTTGGGTTATCCCCTAAATACTTCCACGATCTTTTGGATATTTTGAAGGAAAATTCAACTTATTAAACTTTTTTCCAGAAATTCATCAGTCACAACTTTTAGGGACCCAACAAGATATCTCTCTATACTCGCTAATTCACCTAAATTAATAAAAGTACCCTACACTACCTATCCTATATTTGTTGGCCCAATGTTTAAGGATTTGCATCTTCTCCATGGTATTTGAATCCTTGTGAGAAACAAGGGATAATTAGTTTTTTTCACATACGGATCATCAAGATTGTGTAAGTCTGAGATCTAGGTGGCTAGGGCATTGTTGATAATGTTAATGTGTGCTAAAGACGAGGGATAAGATATGGGATTTTAGAATAGTGTCGCCTACCTCAAGGATCTTTAATAAAAAGAGAGGATTAGGACCAATGATACTATATGAAAACTCTTGAGAAAGATGATTGACCCTGATATTCTTAGGTATTTTGTAACCCTAGCTTAATTAAATGTATTAACTTGTGCACTGCATCACTTTATAAAACGTTTTAAAAAAATGAAATATGTTTTTCATGATAAAGTAGATTTTATATGCAAGAAAATTAAATTTAAA
>NEWO01000718.1:165168-182245 GCA_003013225.1 Phalaenopsis aphrodite
ACTTGTTATATTTTTTTTAAATCTCTCTAACTTCAGAGAAATCAGAGAAACAAAATATTTTTTATGATTTTTATTTTATTTTTTATAACTTTTTTAATAGAAAGTAAAGGAAAATACATTTTTAGAATTTAAAAAAATACATAAAAAAAATAGGAAAATTAGGAAAATTATATGAAAGTGTCACAAGTTATTAAAGAAGAATTAGGAACTCTTTTGGGCATTTTCATATTTTTGAAATTTTTAATTTTTTAACTATTTTTAATTTAAAAACTAGTTAATAAATGAACTATTTATTTTAAAGTAATTTTTTTTTTCTAACTGCCTCTGATCACAAGGAATTTAGAAAACCTCTTCTCATAATTTTCCTAATTAAATTATAATTATTATAATTTTTGTAACACAAAAATCTTATTTTTTTGAGAAATAGACTTTAGGGCTCAAATTAATTTAATTGGGTTTCAAATTCTTATAGAGAACTAAAATAATCATTAAATATAGTGTGGAATCATTTTCTTTAATTTTTTAAGAATGTTATATTAATTTAACTTTTTTTAAACATTAGACACTTAATTGGTTAGAAAGTTATATACATTCATTTAAATATATTTTATATTTTTCCTAGAGTCATTTTACCCCAAAGAACCTACGAAAACAAGCCTCATATTTTTTATGATTACTATTTTAATTTATACAAGAATGAGCCAATAGACTTGAAAATTAAGATTTCAAACGTAGAAGTGTCCTCTGACCTAGTAAAAATCAAGAGACATCCTAACTGTCATGAGGAATCAACCCCAAAAGTTTTAAGCCATGGTGATTAAAATTTACTTAATTAAAGTTAAAATACTCGAGGGAGTTTTTAATTAACTTAAAATTAGAGACATGTCAAATAAATTTTAATTTTTTATTCCATGTTGGTCTCATATATTCACTGAGTAAGAAAGTATTTTCATTTTATTTTTATGATTTTTTTACACCAATCTATGAAATTATAAAGTTTTTGAATTAATTTAATTTAAAAATACCCTTACTTTTCTACTTATCCACACTACTGACTGGATCTTTGGTAGCTCCAAAAGAATATGCGGTGTTCTCCCATTCACTATGCTTTATACTTATGCTTGTCATGCGGGCCACGCTTTATGAAACATCCGCTCGTCCGACTCCTCCGTCATTGGATCGTTACATGTGTGAATGGACGACATCCGTTCATCGTCCCCATCTATTTTAAACCAAGAGTGGTCCACACTAAAAAAGGTAAATGTCACTCGATACACAACCAAATCACTAATGATTTGTTCTTATAGTTTCATCTAGTTGATATGAACACATCCATAAGGATAGATGCATTTAAAATTAATGTTCTCTTTACAATTAATGAAATTGAACTTGATTTAAGGGTTTTTTAATCTATACCTTAGCTCAAGAGGTAAGGCATCAATTTAGTTGGTGGGAGACATTCATTGCGACTCCACGAAGCTTCTCCAATGACCAATTTGAGCTAAGGTTGAGCAATGGCAAGAGTTTGATCAAGTGATCATGCAGCCTTGGTCTAGAGGTGTGTTAAACTGATCAACAGAGGGGGGGTTTTGATGAGAAACTTCCTCGTTTAGTCTATGAAAGCTTTTACGTGGTTTAATTTAAATTTTAATTGAGTTTAATGGTGTGAAAGAAAACCATGGATTTTGAACTTAAAATTGAGCTCTAGGAAGACTCGGGGAAACTATGTGAACATTTTAGAGGCATATCCTTAAGAAAATGACATCAATCTGTATTTTCCCATGAAGGAATAATTTTAAATAGCAGGGGAGCTAGGGCTTAGCTAGCCAAGCAAGATGGTGTAGAGGGGAGCTTAGGTGGAGTGCTGAATGGCGCCAAAGACCAATAGGGGTGAGCCACATTGGATGGGTCTAATAGGGTTCAAACCAAAGGAGAGGTTCTCTCAGTTTAGGGTTTTTCAGCCACTAGGCTGGCTGGCCAGACCAGAGGAGGTGTCGAGCTAGCTCTAGGAACCATGGGGGAGGATAAACTCTAATTTAGATGGAGTTTCAAACACTTGAGGTCAAACATATGCCATTTAGCCAAATATAAAAAGGAATCTCCTAAATTATGGGACCTTTGGTTAATCGCTCCTCTAGGGTGGGCCAAGAGCATCTAGAATTGTTCTTAGGATCCAATTGGCAGCTCAGGTGGTCCAAGATGGGTTAAAACATGTGGCTCTAAGTGAGATTATGGTTTGGGTAAAAAATTGGGCATTTGGCTTGGATTTGGGTTTGGGGATGGCTAAAGCTTGGGTCTAGCCAATTTGAACAGTTAATTAGCTATAGAAAATTGCAACAATGAGATTCAAAATAAATTAGGTTGGAGATTGAAGGGTTATGAAGTTCAATTTGTAGAAATTTTGACTTTGGGGCAAATTAAAGGTTTTGATTTGAGTTAGATTTGTGCAAGCTTGAGGCTAGTTGAAGCCTAATTGATGGTTCCATTTATTTCAGAAGAATGTTATGAAAAGCTTAGAATAAAAAATTGATATAATTGGATATGTTAGGTGGTCTAATTTGATGTAAATTTGGCTTAAAGTATAATTGGGGGTTAAAATTGGGTTTGGAAATTGGATTTGAAATTGGATTCAATTAGTCTTGAATTTGGATCAAAACTAGCATAGACATGATTAAATGTAGATTAGATTTGAATTTTTTTTTTAAAATTTGAAATCAATTTAGTGGAAATTGGTGGTGATTTAGGGCAAAGGAGCCTTCAAGGGCAAAATTGGGATTTTGGTCAAAAATTGGTCAAACTGGTCAAATTGGACTCCATGATTGGTCAAGATTGTTTTTGGAAGTGTATGGAATGATTTTAGGGGTTTTGAGAATTTTTGGGGCATGAGAGGCATTTTGGTCATTTTGGAAAAGTTGTATTTTGAGAATTTTGAAATTCTTCTTGTGTTTTGGGCAATTTGAGTAGTTGAAAAGAGTTTGAGATGATTATTGGACAAAAATGGGTAATTTTTAAACATTTAGGGTTTTAGGGGTAATTGAGTAATTTTGGAGAAGTTTGGGGTCAAAAGGCCAAAATTAGATAATTATGATACAAAGAGTATGTTAATCACAAGATTACCCTTATGGATCGGTTAGACATAAAAAAACCCATTTTGGATCCTCCATATGTTGGCCTTAGCCAAACCCTAGCCTAGGGCTAAGGGTTTGGGGTACCATCCACATGAGTTTCCAAAAGAGTAGGTGATCTGGGTAAGTATGTTTTGCTAAATGTTCGGACCAAAAGTGAAAGTTTGTGTGTGCATGACCATGACCACACCACCCAAGGGTAACCCTAATTTCATACAGTTCAACGGGGCCTCTTCTTGAGCTCCCACATGTGGGCTCCACCTATTAAATTATAGAGGTTAGAACCAACATGTGGAACTTCAGAACAAGCAAAGAAAATTTTTAGAATTTCTAATAGTGAGGATTCCCTTACAAGTTCTCTAGGAATACTAAACAGGAAAGGCCTATGGCTAGATCCTAGGATTCTAAGAATGATACTAGACCTAAACCAAAAGTGAGTTCAACAGAAACTGAGAGAACGTTTTGGTACTTTTAAAATATGCTTTAGCTAAAGAGGTGACGCCTTTATTAGGTGCTTATGAAAGCTTCTGTGTAGTCTGGCGAACAACCTCCAAGTTTCTGTTTGAGCTGGTATAGGGTCTAAGTTTGATTTTTATCAAATTATGGTGGAACCTTAGTCTATAGGTGGATAAAGGTGCTCAACAAAGAGGGGTTGTGAAGGGGAACTTCGTTATTTTGCCTGACAAAGCTTTTCAATGTTTTAATTTGATGTTTAAGAGAGTTTTGTGGAGTGACAGAAAAATTCCTAAATTTTGGTGATCAAATAGAGCATGAACACTTGATTTTAGTTGTTGGAAATGGTTGGGTTAAACTCTAGAAGGCTGGAGGATGCTCTATGAGCAATTTGGAAGGCTCTCCCAAAGAAATTGACAACACTCTCTCCTTGGCCAGGAGAAGGAGGTTTAAATAGCCATGGCCATGGTGGACAGTAAAACACAAAAATATAGTCCAATTTTATGCATTCATTTTGTTCTTAAATTTCTTCATATTTCTTTTAAAGGAATGGTATTTCCATTTTTTGTTGTAGATATATTGATTTTAGTCAATTGGAGCAAAAATAAGAAAAAAGATGAAATTTGGAGACAAAATGGAGCATTTCAGCATCCTAGTGCCACATTTTCTAGAGAGTCAATGCAAGAGGCACCATTTTACAAAGAAGTAGTGCCAGAAGTGTCAGAATTGGTACCAGAAACATCAGAATTGGCGCCAGAGGTGCCAAAATCCATAACAACGTTAACTTCAATGGGCTAGCGTCAGAGGCATTAGAGATGAAATAAGATGGAGTAAGGCAGTTAGAGATTATTTTTGAGGCATTTTTGATGACTCCAATCCATTGAAACACCCCTTGGAGTGAGTCAATGTTTTTAGGCACTTTAGAAATGCTCTTGAATGAAGAGACTTGTCTCTTTTTGTGAAGAGGTGTGTCATTCAAAAAAAAAGGAGAGAATTTGAATTCACTTGAAATGAAGGCTGACCCTATTTAAAAAGGTAAGATTCTAGAGAAGAGAGGAGAGCGAGAGGTTCGAAGAGAAGAGGTTGGGGTAAGAAAGAAATCTTGGGTGAAGAGAAGATTTTCTTCCAAAATTGTATGGAAAGAGGGAAGGTGAGATATTTTTTCTTCATTACATTTCTAAGAGAGAATTGAGTGTGATTATAAAGAGAGAAAGTTCCTAAAAGAAACTTCAAGGGATTTTCTTGCAAAGGAGTATTATATAAGTTGCATTCTTTCCTTTCTTTATTTTGTAAACTTGTTTTTATGTAAAAAATATATGTTTCATCGTATCCTTCTAATGAATTATGAGTAGCTCCTTTATCCCTCTCCCTATAATGAGATATGGTTTTATGAAGAATTAATTTAGTTATATAAGGTTTTAACTGTCAAGAAATTGTGATGATTCATACTCTGATCTTCATTTACTTTTAGATCTGGCCAATTGAATCATTAAATTTTGTTGAGAAGCGTAAGATTTGAAAGAGCTATACTTTCTGCAACAAGTTAAAAGTCAGAAATTGTGTTTGCTTTATGAGTAATCTTCTTTGTCCCTCTCCCTACAATGAGATATGTTTTGTAAAGAATTAATTTAGGTATATAAGGTTTTAAATGTCAAGAAATTGTGTTTGCTTATTTTTATTTCTTATTATGTTTGTGTATGAGTAGTTTAAGATTGATAAGTTTTATACCTTACAATTTGAAGTTATAAAGAACTACTAGGAAAATTTAAATACAAAAAAAGGTTAGATAATTTGAACAAAATGGCTATAAGCGTAATTAATTCTGGAATTAAAAATGAACATCATTAGAGACCTTTAAAATAATTTTCTAATACTACAACATATGAATTTCATTTGAGAATACATAACCCTACCGTAGCTGCCAACACATTTAAGCTTAATCCTTCTTTTATCCAAATGGAAATAAAAAACCAGTTTGGGGGAACACCGACTGAAGAGACTATCTTACACCTTGCTAGTTTTCTATAATTTCTTGCTACATTTAAATATGATAAGAGTACTGAATGATGTTGTCAGACTTATAAATTTTTTGTTTTCATTAAGGGGTAAATATAAGATGTGGTTATACTCGCTAGCACCTGGATCTATCGAAAATTTGGAAGACTCATCACAAAATTTTTTTATCAAAATATTTCCCACCATAGAAAATTTCTAAGCTTAGAAATGATTTTACATCTTTTTGATATGTTAAAAGAGAATCAATTTATAAGGCTTGGGAAAGATTTAAAGTTCTATTTAGAAAGTGTCCACCCCATGCATTACTAGATTGGTTAATAATTCAAAATTTATAAAATGGACTGGTTGTAGCTCTAAATCTATAGTTGATGCTGCTTTTAGATGATCATTAATGTAAAAACAATATGATGAAACACATTCTCAAATTGAAGAGAAGGCTACTCATAATTTTCAATAACCCTCCGAAAGAGTAACTTCAAATAAGGTAGCTAATATTCATAGTTCTGATGCAATGTTTATGTTGGCTACTCAATTTGCTGCAATATCAAAGTAGATAGATCAGTATGGAATGATACATTCTCAAACACCTCTCGTGCTTAGTAAAATTAATTAGGACAAATGATAGATTTTAAATCATTGTATCAGACTTTAAATGCAATAAGAAATCGATATAATAATCTTTATTCCCATTATTAAAATCCTAGTTGGATCAAAAACCTAAATTTTAGTTGGTGTAAAAATCAATCTAATGTTGTCAATCTGCAATGGCGGAACAATGTTGCAAACCAAGAAACTCCAATAATCAGGGAATTCTAATTATAAACCTTATTACCCTTCAAGTTTCAACAGCAATTCATAGAGTAAGGAGAAGAAATTGTCAATGGAAGAATTAATATTGCAAATGTTAATTCGAAAGTCAAGGAGCTCCAATTAGAAACATGGAAAATCAATTGTGATGTATTGCTAATGCACAAAGAAATAGACCTCCAGTAACTTTGAAGTTAATCCTGAAGATCAGAACAAAGAGCAAAATATGACTATTCAACTGAGAAGGTAAAATAAGTTGGAAAGAAAAGTTCAAAAAGAAATTGAAGTTGACGTTGAGAAAGAAGGGGTAGAAAATGAAAAATCTAGTAAAGATTTTAGTTTTAAGTCACAATATCCTATTAAAGCAAAGAAAATTACTGTATAATAACCACCACCTCTATTTCTTCAAAGATCAAAGCAGTATAAAAAAGATAATCAATTTACCAAATTTTTGGAAATATTAAAGAAATTGACAATAAATATTCTATTTTTTGAAGCCCTGGAACTAATGCCAAGCTATGTGAGGTTTATGAAGGATATACTTAATAAGAAAAGGAAGTTTACAGATAATGAGACTGTTGCATTTATTGAAGAGTGTAGCACAATAATTCATAAAAAACTTCCTAAAAAACTTAAAGATTCTGGTAGTTTTACTATTCCTTGTGTTATTGGCGAAAAAAATTTTTTGGACAAGCTTTATCTGATTTGTGAGCTAGTATTAATCTTATGTCTTTATTGATTTTCAGAAGGTTGAGTTTATTAGAAATTTGACCTACTACCATAACTCTTCAGTTAGCTAGTAGTTTGATTACCTATCTTGAAGGAGTTATAGAAGAGCTTTTGGTAAATTTTGATAAATTTATCTTTCTTGATGATTTTGTTGTGTTAGATATGGAGGAAGATAAAGGATCCCTTTTATTTAAGGAAGTCCATTTCTAGCCACTGGAAGAGCTTTGATAGATGTGTAGAAATGATAATTGATGATGAGATTTAGTTATTAAAGATTATAATTAATATTGCAAAGTCAATGAGATTTCTAACAAAAGAAAGAGAGGATGATTGCTTCTGAATGGAAATTAAGTATTCCTTATGAAATGAAAATTTCATAGGTACATTTGAAAAGAAAATTGAAGAAGAATATTTGGAGAATGAGAATGAGGATATAGTTTAAGGTGAATCTCTAGATGTGAGGAATGAAGAATCAGATTCTATTTAAGAACGTTTTAAATTGTTAGATCTTGTGGATGATAATAAAAATTTCATTTTCTCAATTGTAAAACCACCTATACTAGAAATGAAAACACTTCCTACATATTTAAAATAGGTTTTTTAGGAGATTTATCCACATTAATTTTTATTTAATCCTCAAAATTAACTGAAGCACAACAAAGAAAGTTGTTGGAAATGTTAAGAAGAAATAAGAAAGCGTTTGGATGGACATTAGCTGAAATTAAAGGAATCAATCCTTCAATTTGTATGCATAGAATTTTATTAGAAGTACATCATAAACCATACATCATGAAATAGAAGCTGATCCTCAAAGAAGATTAAACCCAATGATGAAATAAGTTATTAAGAAAGATAGTTTAAAATTGTTAAATGCTGGAATAATATATCAGACTTCAGACAGTGATTGGGTGAGTCCAACTCACTATGTTTCTAAGAAAGGGTGTATGATTGTTTTGACAAATGAGAATAATAATATAATACCAACAAAACAATTCACTAGTTGGCAAATCTGCATTGATTATATGAAATTAAATTCAGCCACTAGGAAAGATCACTTTCCTTTAACCATTTTGGACCAGATGTTCGATAGGCTAACTGCGCGGAGAAAAAATTATTTTTTAAATGGATATACTAGCTATCATCAAATACCAATTACTACAAAAGATCAAGAGAAAACATTGTTTACTAGTCATTATGGTAATTTTTCTTTATGACGAATGCCTTTTAATTTATGTAATGGACCTATCACATTTCAAAAATGTATGATGTCTGTTTTCAGTGATCTATTTGAAGAAAGGATAAAAATCTTTATGGATGATTTTTATGTGTTCGGAACTTCATTTGAAATTTGCCTAAATCACTTTGAGAAATATCTAGAATGATATGTAAAGATGAATTGAGTATTAAATTGGAAAAAATTTCAATTTATGGTTGCAGGAGGAATTGTGCTTGGGCAGAAATTTTAAGAAAATGACATAAAAATAGATCAGACAAAAATTCAAGTTATAAATAACCTACCTCCACCTGCTACTGTAAGAAGAGTTAGAAGCTTTTTAGTACATGTTGGTTTTTAGAGGTGATATATTAAAGATTTTTCAAAAATTACAGAGCCTTTATGCCAACTTTTGGAAAAAAAATACAAAATTTGATTTTAATTACGAGTGTCATGATACATTTGAGAGTTTGAAAGTAAGATTATACACTACTCCTTTAATTGTTTTGAGCCAATGTGTGATGCAAGTGATTATGTAATTTGAGCTGTTTTAGGGCAGATATATGACAAAATTATTAAAGTTATATACTATGCTACTAAAACTCTCAATGATACTCAAATTAATTATACTACTATTGAAAGAGAGTTATTAGCCATTATTTATGTTTTTGATAAATTTAGGTCATATTTAAATGGGGCTAATTGTGTTGTGCATACAAACCACTCTGCTATAAAATATTTGATGTGAAAGAAGGATGTAAAACCCAGAATAATTAGATGGGTACTTTTGAAGCAAGAATTCAATTTTTTGGTAATATATAAGAAAAGAGCGAGGCTTTTGTGTGTAGTTTTTGTAAATATTTTTTAATATTGAAAAACATATGCACGACACTGCTAATAATAAATATGCAATTCAAATCCAAGTAAAAATAACTTTAGTAAAAATAATTTTATCTTTCAAAATCTTTAAACTACAAAATAATAATAACACATATATATGTATCGCTCAAGTAATAAAGTGCTCTAATGGAGTCCTAGAAATTGATCTCATAGGGAGTTGAAAATTCTTATGAATATAATGTAAAACACAATTCAAACTTCAGAACTTAAGTACGAAATTCAAATCTAAAGTAATTGAGTCTATGCTAAATAAAATGCAATTAAAAGAACTAAGTTAATTAAACTAATTGCTAATCCTCAAAAGTAAACTTATGAAAACTAAACAATGTTTTTGTGACAAAGAGTTCAAATTTATGAAAATGTCATTCCCCTTTACATTCAGTATATCAGTTGTGAATAAATTAAAATCCTTTAAAAATTTACATAAAATTGTATTGTGCTAAATGGAAGGAATCTTATTATTTACCCTCTTTTAAGTGCATAAAGAACATTGATTAATACAAAGTTTGGTCCATAATTTAGTGGTTAGGTTGGGAGGATATCGGCTCCCACTCTAGATATCCTACTACTCCCTTGGCTGAGGACCAACTATCGAGCATTAGTTTCTAATCAACTGGACCAAATTGTCGATTTTAATTTGTCACCTTAAAATCTCCATTTATTTACACTCAATCCCATGGATAACATCCTCACCCCTTAAATTGATTGGCACTCTCACCATGTTATTGAAGTCATAGCCTTTTTGGATCATATCTTTCTCAACACAATTTTACATTTCAATTCGCGAGATCAAAAAGTTAATGAAGAATAAGGTTTAAGTCAACACCGAATTTTTACATTTAAAACGGTATAAAACCAAATGAATTCTTCAAAAAACTATATCCAAGAGTAGGGAGAAGGATAAATAAGACTACTGAGAATTCATCAGAAGGATACGACAAAACGTGGATTTGATATAAGAATAAGTTTACAAAATAGAGAAATAAAAGACACAACTTATCTCACAATCCTCCCAAAGAAAATTCCTAGAAGTTCCCTTTAAGTATTTTCTTTACTTAAAAGCACTCTCAATTATTTCTTGGAAATGTAATCAAGAAGAAATCTTTCCATTTCTTTCTCCTATTACAATCCTTGAAGAAAATCTCCAAGTCCTTCACTTTCTCTCTCTAACTCTACCTCTCTCTCTCTCTCTCACTACAAACCTTACATGCCACCTCCTCTTCAACCTATTTCAAGCTCTAGACTTCCCTCTCTTTTTTTAGAGGCTACCTCAATCCAAAAATAATTCAAAATTCCACCCAAAGTTCTTTCAAAAAGTCAAATCTTTTAAATTCCAAAATACATGCCTATTGTTCCAAGAGACATATCCCTTCGTCAAACACCTTCCAAAGTATCTAGATGCATTGAATCATTCCATGGGGCATTTGGAACATCTAGAACCTCAAATTTTGAGTAAAATTTCTCCCAAACCACCTTAATTCAAAAAAAGTCATATCTGGCACCTCAGGCACTTTTTCTAATACCTCAGGTGCCAATTTGCTTAAGTTTACGCTATTTTGGGTTCTAGAGCTTCAGACACCAATTATGGAGCTTTAGGTGCCGCCTCTATATAAAATGGCTCTTTAGCCACTAAATCTTGCTCTTCAGGTGCTCGCCCACCGTAAAATGGTGCTTTAGAAGGCAAATCTGGTGCTTCAATCACCAAATCTAGCATTTCAGGCGCCAGATTGACGAAATTCGCTAATTTGGTTCCAAATTTTGTCCATTTTGCTACTTTTGCTCCAAATGCCTAAAATTGATATACTTCAAATAAAAACATGAAAAATACCCTTTTTAAAGTTTAATTTTGCCAAAAATAAGGATGAAATGTATAGTTAAAATAACTCAATATTTTTGTGTATCAAAATCCCTCAAACATAAATGTTACTAGTCCTCAAGTGACACTTTTATTACATTAAAATATGTCTTAGGATGGAGATCAATTTATAAACTTCTAAACTATAGTTCAATTAATAAAATAGTAAAATTTAAGACAGGCTTTTAATAACTTAGATTAAAATTATATGTCTAGGAATACTTAGTAATCAAATCTAAGATTTCTGAATCTCCATTCATTTCAATAAGAATTGTAATTCAACATATCAAGTGTATTTAGAATATCATGAAAAATTTACTAGTAAAATTGCTAATACTCAAGTACAAGTTTAGAAAATGTATTAAAACCTTTTCATCAAGTTGATTTAAGTGAAGCCAAATTTTTATTATGCATCTCCTCAAGCTTCTTTTCACATTATTTTTTTTCTTTTTTATTTTTTCAGAACCTTTTCAATCCTTTCTTTTCTTTCTCTTTATTTTTTTTATGATCTTTCAATCCTTTTTAGTTTCTTTTTCTTTTTCAAATGAGTATTACTATATCTTGATAGTCTTTACAAGTTTTGAATTTCACAATCCTCTTCTTAAAGTTGAAACTTGTTTACCTTTCTTCACATTATAAATTAATATTAGCTTTGATTATTTTTCAGATAGTCTCATTTTTTTTTCTTCTTGTAGGAAATCCTAAAATTCATAATACTTCAAAAATACAACTTCCTTTAATTTAACTAGAAAAACATAGTCTTATCTTTTCATATAAAATATATTTAACTTTAGAATTGTCCTTCATTATTTAGAACTTTTGCCAAAATTTACCATAATATTTAAAAACATAAATATAGTCATTTAAATTTAAACTCAAATATCTAAGGTCATGCTAAATTAATTTTAAAAATATAATTAATTAAGGACAAATAAAATTTAGTTTGCTTCTTTTTTAAAAGAAAATTTTATTTCCCCCAAACATAAATTTTTATGTAATTAAAATGTTCAGTACAAAAACTTTTACAAGTGAAGTAAAATAGTAATTGCTTAGAAAACAAACTAACTTGTAGAGGATTTCTGAATATAAAATTGACTCTTATATAATGCAGGTACTAACTTAAAATTACAAGTTTTAAAGCATTAACTTAAACATAATATATTTTAAAGGATTTTATATGAAATAAAAACATAAACAAAAATTGAAAATATGAAACATGCAGAAAAAGTAAAAATATGCAACTTCTATTACAGTCCACAGTACAACATTAAAATAAAAGTTCCTACTACAACAGTCTTAATGAAAACAAACAACCGAACAATCAAAATAACAACAATTAAACAAACTAAACTCCTAAAATATCAATCTTCATCATCTTCCCAATCATCTTCTTATTCTTCTACTTATTCATCATCATGATCTGGCGTACAAGGAGTAAAAATCGGTCAAGTTGGACATTCCACACTGTAATCACCCCTTAGATATCTAGTCAGAACCTCCTGATATGTTATATCTTGCTAAACTCTCCTCTACTTATTTTCATCATTATATGAATTTCTTGCTTCAATTCCTCCAATCCTATTTTTCATACTCACAATATCAATTTATCGTATCATAAGCTGCTCCATGATGTTTTCAAGTGAAATAGAGAGAGAAGTAGATGACGTTGCAGCATAAGTTGAGGGTCTATCACTACCTCCACTTCAGAGTTCAGTAAATTATTCAAATCTTTGGATTGTATGCCTCCAAATTTGTTCTAGGGCTACAACTTTTAATCTTTTCTTTGAAACTCTACTTCTGATTGTTCACATATAGTGAAAATAAGGGCAGTGTATCTCAATCCACTAGCTATAGCACTCCTCATTATACTTCGAGAATTATTTACCATAAGAGCACCAACATGAACTGCCTTTATTTGCTGAATGCAAAAGTTTAGCACAACTCTTTCCTTTGTTACTTGGCTCCGATGCTTTTTTGAAGCAATTCAGCATAATTGAAATTATGTCATACCTTTCATTGAAAATTCATCATGAAAGTGGAGAAAATATCTTTCTTGTTGTTCTTAATTTTCCATTCTATTTCAATCAGTCGGAAAGACAATTACTTTATTCAGTGATAAGTCAGTCATCACAAATGCATCATATTTGCAATGGACTACATTCCTCAATCCATAAAATGCATTGATATTTTCTCTAGAAAACTAAACTTGCTTAACTCTCACGAAGATGTGATCATCAAAAGTAAATCACAAGTTGAAATTTAACTCACAGATCGTTGGAGCTATTGCTACTGCAGTGAAGTAGCAGAATCTCTCACAATTTTTAGCGATGATCAACCTCTCGATCTTGCCTTCGGGGTTAGTAAATGCTCGTTCCTGGATCAGTTTTCTACAGACCATTTGAGTATTATAACTATGTTGGGCCTTATAGTTGACGAATCTTCTTACATAAAAATCATTCGTAGGCCCTCTTTTCACATGTGGAGCCATTAGAATTTATATGGAAATCCAAATAAAATCTAAATAAATCAAAAAATAAAAAATTTAACTCCACAAGTAAGTTTATCTAGTAATAAACTTTTCAACATGGGTTTTTAATATGATTTTTAAACAAAATCCTAAATTTTAAAATTTTCATAATGTTGGATAAATCCATGGTGAAAATATAAAGTTCCTAAGTTAAAGGGAAGCTCTTACCAAAATAAGATGAAATTCCCTTGAAATCTTCTTAATTCCCTACAATGTCAAGCCATAAGTCGCAGTTAAAAACCGCAAAATCAAGCAGTAAAATTAGAGTTTTACTGAGCAATTTTATGTTTTTTAACCCATTTAGGCTTCTTCTGGAAATTGGCGTCTTGGGCACCAATGCCAAATTTTTCGAGATTTCATTTTTTTGTTGGAAATATGTTGCGTAACTCTTTAATTCAACCTCTAAATAATTCAAACAAACACTTATAATAATAATTAAATAATTTTCTAACACAAAAACTTTAACAAACAACGCATAATGCACTTTTATATATAAAATCCTCATTATTACAAACAAAATGTTTTCAAGCCAAAAAAATCTAATTCAATGTCTAAAGCAAACCAAACATCTAACACTGAAATCTAAGTATCAAAATACTAAAAAAACAAACAAAAATAAAGTCCAACATTGAAAGAAAATGCAATTCAACGTAACACCAAAACATAATTAAGCAATACTAAATACGCATTTCGTGCATAAAGTATGTTCAAACTTCTTCTTCACTCTCGTCCTCTTGGATGTCTCCCATTGATTGACAGTGCAAGTACAAGTTGTAGAAAGATTGATAAGGAAATTAATCCATCAATTTTTCCTCAATCCAACCATGCTTCTTGAACATACACACCAAAACATCTTCAATACATCCAGTATGTTCAAAATGTTCTTTCATCCTTCAATCCAAGTGATCCAACATTTCAGAAATATTCCCAATTGCATGCATAAAGTTTTGTACCACTTTCTCTATCTTATTGATCCTCTTTAAAAGTGCATTCAAACTAAAGTAAGGCTAAAAAGGTGACAAATTATAGGATGATTGATTGATCAGTACATTCATATCATTCTTATCCCTTATTCCTATGCAATTGCAATAAACTTCTAAGTCCATAGGCTTCCAAGGAAGAACCACTTTTTCCCAACTTTCATAAGGTACTTGTGATTGATTGAACTGTAGGAAAATAGTAGATTGTTGTCTCAGTCAAGTAGTAGATCCATTGACAATCAAACCTAAAACAAATTTCACAACTATTGCACCCACATCAACTGGTTTCCCAGTTTGAATGCGGTAATTCAAAAGAGTACTCTCCTGTGTCACTTTAATAATTTTCATTGTAGCGAATAGTTTTGATGTATTAAAGAAATGCCACACCATAGAGGTAGGATTCAACAATGATGAAGAAAAACTTACAATTCATTATCTTTAATCTCTCAATTTGCATCTTTGTGAGTGAGAAATTGATAGAGTCCGTTTTCTCTTGTAGGGGTAAGATTTGCATAGTTATGAATAGGGACACTTTCAATCATACACATATCGTTTATTCTCAAAGGAGTTTATTGTAAACATCTACCTCACACCTAGAAACTTCCTTGGTTTGTTCCATGAAGATTTTCATAAAACACTTTTTCCATAGACAAAACTACAGTGATAGTGGTATAACATGCACACCCCAACGTCTCTGTAAAATAATACCTTCCACTCGTTTATTTGGTGTGTTGAATCCTTGATTCACAAATCCCCTTTCCATGACTAACCTGTAAGAAATGTTTTTTGGGAGTTATAAGGATGAGAACCCGCCAAAAATGACCTTTTAAAATGTTGTAAGTCATTTTAGTGCTGCGGCGCCACATGGGTCAATTCTGGCACATTAGGTGCAAGCTCTATATAAAGTGATTCCTTAATAAACCTCAAATATAAAGTATTTTTAGACACATTTTTTTATATATTTTTGAGATATTACGCTTTAATGAAAGATATTTTTATGTTTTTCTTGTAGATACAAGTAAAAGTAAAAAAAAAATGCTTAAACGAGTGAAAAAGGATCAAAATTGGAGCAAAAAGGTGAAAATTGTGCAAAAGAGTTTTGGCGCCTAAGCGCGAGATCTGACGCTTAAGCGCCGGTTAAATATAGAAGGTCGCGCCTAAGCAATGAGACCCCGCACCCAAACGCCAGTGGCAGTTACTTGACGAGTAAAATTGGTTTTCACAAATTTTGAAGAGGTTTTTTAGGCACTCATTGGCTTAATAGGTGGTTGTAAACACCATGGATGAAAATTATCATGAAAGGATGTGTCTCTTGGAAAAATACATTAAATCAAGACACATTTTGAAGAGATACCAACGCATCTCTTGGAAAACTATAAAGGAAAGAAGAGAGGACTTAGAAAAGAGTCTTGAAAATATTGGCATGTTTTGAAAGTTCTTCTCTAGGGAGTTATTTCGAAGAGATTTTCAGCAACCACTTTTTGTTAACTATATCCTTTTTGTTATGTTGTTTTGAGTGATTGCAAAAGAGAAGAGATTCAAAGGAACTTCAAGAGTTTGGTAGGGGACTTGAGATAAATTTTTATCTTTTTGTTTTAGACTACTTTTGGTTTTAATCGAGTCATATTGTTTGTTTGACAATGATTTCTTCTCTTAAACTAAAATGTGGCTTTGTTTTTTCCGTTAATTCTGAGTATTTTTCTTTATCTTTCTTCTTAAAATGATAAGTGATTAAGTTTTGGATAAGAGTTATGGAGAGTAGTGATCATTAATGTTAGAAAAAGTTGTGATGATTTAAATCCATGCCCTTCATTTACTTATTGATTTGGTCAATCTAGAGGTTAAAATTTGTTGTGAGAACATGTAAGAATCAAGCTATTATTGCCTCAATCAACAATTGGAAAGAATCACATGAGGTTTTATGAATGAGAATGTAGTTCATATGATTGAGTGAAATCAAAGAAGCTAATATTCATTGATGGGTACAAAGTTAGAGGACTTTAAAGTGCAGGTTAAATCCCCCAACTTGGTTTATTGTTTTAGGTTTTGATAGAGAATGTTAGCCCCCAGGTGGAGGGAATAAAGGGAACTCTAGAGTTAGAGCTAGTATCTTCCCTGCCTAGCCGGTCTTCAAAACTATTTAAACTTTAAATTAGCCAATGTTCTTTAAAGCATCTCTATTAAGGGTAAAGAATATTATTGCTCCTATTTGGCAAAACAAAATTTGCATACTTCCACAATAGAATTCCTATACTTATTACCGATTCATGATAAGAAGAAAGATATTTTCATATTAAGTACTTTTCTTCTACAAAAACTTTAGTTATCTTTTTAAGTTGTTACTGTTTCATTAAAATATCAAAAATACCAAAAATATTTAAATTTAAATTCCTAAAAAAATCATTTTTAGTTTAAGTAAATTTATTTTTACATATAGAAAAACTTTCTAAAATGTGCATATTGCATCATCTT
>NEWO01000718.1:195024-215692 GCA_003013225.1 Phalaenopsis aphrodite
CTTAGAATTTTAATTTTTCACTTAGGGATAAGGCTATGATGTTGTTAAATTTGTTAGCTCTTGGATCTATTAGAACTTGGGGAGAACTTTTATAGAAATTTATATCTAAATATTTTTCTCCATCCAAAACTGCTAAACTTAGAAATGACAAAACATCATTTTGTCAGATTGATGGAGACTAAACATGTGAAGCTTGGGAGAGATTTAAAGATCTTCTTAGGAAGTGCCCACATCATTGTTTACCAGATTGGTTGATAATTCAAGCTTTTTACAATGGATTAGTGGGATCTCTTAGATAGATTATAGATGCTGCGGCTGGTGGTTCTTTAATGTCAAAACCTTTTGATGAGGCTTATTCGTTAATAGAAGAGATGGCTACCAACAATTTTTAATGGCCCTTTAAAAGAATAAATCCTAAAAGAGTAGCTAGTATCCACGATTCCGATGGAAGAGAATTTAGATCATTATGGAATGAGTTATTCTCCAAAACCTACTATGATGGAAGAGAATTCATCTAAACAACTTGTGGATGTTCAACCTTTATATGAAACTCTAAATATTATTAACAAAAGACCCACAAATCCTTATTCGAACTATTATAACTCAGGTTGGAAGAGTCATCCTAACTTTAATTGGAATAACAATTCTTCTACAAATCAACAAAGGGCAAACAACCAAGTAAACCCATTGGGAAATTCATCAAACCAAGGAAATGTTATTTATAGACTTTCTTATCCTACAGGATTTAACAGTAACACTCAATTCAAGGAAAAGAAGTTTTCTATGGAAGAGCTGATACTGAACATGGGTCAACAATTACAAAATCAAAGAAATCACCTACAAATTCAAGGAAACCAGTTATAAAATCAAGGAACTACTATCAAGAATATTAAAAACTAATTGGGGCATATTGCTACAGTGCTTAGTAACCGAACAATGGGAAATTTTCCTAGTACTATGGAATTAAATCGTAAAGATTAATGAAAAGAACCGATAAAAGCAATATAATTATGAAGTGGAAAAGAATCGGAAACAATAGTGTAGAAAGAAATAGAAACTAAAAAAGAGAAAGTGGATTCAGAAAAAGAAAAGGATCATGAATACCCGGATTTAGATTATCCACTTACACCAATGAAAATTATTGTGGAAAAACCTCCACCATCATTTTCTCAAAGATTGAAACAACACAAAAAGGATAAAAAATTTCCAAGTTTATAGAAATTCTTAAGAAATCAACGGTAATTATTCTTTTCATAGAAGCTTTAGATCAAATGCCCAATTATGTGAAATTTATGAAAGATACTTTGAACAAAAAAAGGAAGTTCACTGATATTGAGACTGTTGCACTTAGTAAAGAGTGTAGTGCAATTATTCAGAAAAGCTTCCTGAAAAATTAAAAGATCCTTGTAGTTTCACTATATCGTGTGCTATTGGCAAAAGATTCTATGGAAGAGCTTTATGTGATTTGGGAGCCAACATTAATCTTAGCCTCTATCAATTTTCAAAAAATTAGGATTAGGAGAAGTCTCACCTGCTTCTGTAACTCTTCAATTAGCGGATTGTTCAGTTACTTATCCTGAAGGAGTTATAGAAGATGTGTTAGTAAAAGTTGATAAATTTATCTTTCCTGTGGATTTTATTATTTTAGATATGAAGAAAGATAAAGAAATACCTATAATTTTAGAGAGACCTTTTTTAGCTACTGGAAGAGCTATGATAGATGTTCAAAAGGGAGAATTAACTACGATAGTTAACGATCAAGAAGTGACTTTTAAAATTGTGAAATCTATGAAATACCCTGCTGTTGAAAGAGACAATGAATATTTTTGCATGGAAATTAGTGAACATCTATTGAACAAGCATTTTAAAGAATATTTTAAAGAAAAAAAGATTTTGAAGACAAAGATGAAGTTATTTTGGATGAAATAGAAAATAAAGAATTAGATTATGTTCAAAAAAGATTTGAGATGCTGAATATTATAGGAAATGTTGATAAAAATCTAGTTCCGTCAATTATAAAACCACATGAACTTGATTTGAAAACATTGTCTAACCACTTGAAGTATGTGTTTCTGGGAAACTCATCTACATTACCTGTTATTATATCTTCAGAGAAAAAATTTTTAAGAGCAACAACTTTTGGATACATTTAAAAGACATAAGAAAGCTTATGGTTGGACATTAACTGATATTAAAGGAATCACTCCTTCGATCTGTATGCATAGAATTATACTGGATGAACAATATAAACCAAGAGTTGATCCAGAAATAAGATTGAACCCAATGGTGAAAGAAGTAGTTAAAAAGGAAATTTTAAAATTGTTGGATGCTAGAATTATATATCATATTTTAGACAGTGCTTAGGTAAGTACAATTCATTGTGTGCATAAGAAATGGGGGTGACTGCTGAAGCACCAGAGAATAATGAACTAATACCTATCAGACAAGTTACTGGGTGGGGCATTTGCATTAATTATAGAAAATTAAACACTGCCACTATGAAAGATCACTTCCCTTGACCATTCCTAGACCAAATATTGGATAGAGTTACTGGACACAAATACTTTAGTTTTTTAGATGGATATCTACCATCAAATTCCTATTGCTCATGAGGATCAAGAAAAGACAACATTTACTAGTTCTTTTGGAACTTTTTCTTTTCGAAGAATGCCTTTCGGATTATGTAATGCACCTGCAAGTTCCAAAGATGTATGATGTATATATTTAGTAAGTTAATTGATGATGGAATAGAAGTGTTTATGGATGATTTCTCTATATTTGGAACATCATTTGACGCATGCTTAAATTGGGAGAAATGTCAATTTATGGTTGCAGGAGAAATAGTGTTAGGGCATAAAATTTCAAAAAATGGTATGGAAGTAGACCCTACAAAAATTCAAATTATATCTAAATTAGCACCTCCTACTAATGTAAGAGGGGTTAGAAGTTTTCTTAGACGTTTTGGTTCTTACAAGAGTTTAATTAAAGATTTTTCAAAAATTACCAAACCTCTATGCCAACTTTTAGAAAAGGGGTAGAAATTTGAGTTTACTGAAGACTGTTTAAACGCCTTTGAGTTATTAAAAGAAAAGCTAATCACAATCCCTATAACAGTTTCACGTAACTGGGAGAAACCATTCAAATTGATGTGTGATGCTAGTGATTATGCTATTAGAGCTCTTCTTGTACAAAATATATGATAAGATTTTTAAAGTTATATACTACGCTAGTAAAACTCTTAACGATGCTCAAGTTAACTACACTGTTATTGAAAAAGAGTTATTAGCTATAGTGTATGCTTTTGAAAAAAATATATCTTATTTAATTGGGACTAAATGTGTTGTGCACACTGATCACTCTGCTATTAAATTTTGATACAAAAGAAGGATGTCAAACCAAGTTTAATTAGATGGATACTTTTAATGCAAGAGTTTGATTTTGTGGTTATTGATAGAAAAGGAACTGATAATCAAATTTTTGATCATTTATCGAGTTTAAAATATCATGAATTATCTCACACTAACAATCAAATTATAGACAATTTCCCTGATGAACAACTCTATAATACTAATTAGTGAAAAATACAATGGTAACCTCATATTATGATTTATATTGTAAGTAATAATTTGCCACCTATGCTGACATTGCAACAACAAAGAAAATTGATTTGTGATGCGAAAGCATATTTTTGGGATGAGCCTTATTTATATAGACAATGTAAGGATTTTATTATGAGAAGATGTGTACCTTATGAGGAAATTGAATTAATTATTTAGAAATGTCATGATTCTGAATTTGGAGGTCATTTTGGAACTGATAAAACTACTTATAAAATTTTACAAGTTAGATTCTCTTGGCCTACTCTCATTAGAGATGTTTACAGATACATAAGAACTTGTGATTGATGCCAATGAGTAGTCAATATATCTAGAAGAAATGAAATGCCTCTGAATTTCATGTTAGAAGTTGAGATCTTTGATGTTTGGGGATTGGATTTCATGGGATCATTTATTCCTTCATCTAGGAACTTATATGTATTAATTGTCGTAAACTACGTTTCAAAGTGGATTGAAGCACAACCCTTACCTCATTATCATGCTAATAGTGTTTCAAGATTTTTAATGATAAACATTTTCACTAGATACAGAATGCCGAGAGTGATTATCACTAACGAAGGATCCAATTTTAGGAATAAATACATTCAAAGATTGGGAAAAAAGTTTAATGTCATTCATAGAATCTCTACTTCCTATCACCCTAAAATTAGTGGGTTGGCTGAAGTTTCTAATAGAGAGATTAAACAAATACTTGAGAAGATTGTAAACCCTAGTAGATTAGACTGGTCTACTAGACTGGATACTGCATTGTGGGCTTACATGACTGCTTATAAAACTCCTATTGGAATGAATCCTTACAGGCTGATTTTTGGAAAGACTTGTCACTTACCAGTAGAATTGGAGCATAAAGCATATTGGGCGATTAAAGAATTCAATTATAATTTGAAAAATGCTAGTGAGAAGAGATTGTTACAAATGAATGATTTGGATGTATTAAGAAATGAATCTTATGATAACAACATAATTTATAAAGAGAAACTAAAGTTATTTCAAGATTGAAAGATTAACCAGAAGAACTTTGAACCAGGATAAGAAGGTTTGCTTTACAATACAAGGCTGAAGTTATTCCCTTGGAAATTGAAGTCTCGTTGGTCAGGACCCTTTCTTATGAGTCGAGTTTATAATTACGAAGCTGTTGAAATTGATGATCAAAAAGACTAGGGATAGATTTAGAACAAATGGACATAGATTAAAGCCGTATTTTGAGGGTAAAAGACCAAATTTTAAAGAGGTTTTAATTGTCAGTCAACCTGAATTATATCTGAATAGGTCGGGCTAACGACGTTAAACCAAGCGCTTTATGCGAGGCAACCCATACGTATCCTTATTTTTATTGTGATTATAGTGTTTTTATTTCAAATAATAATTAGTTTGTGGTATTATTGAACTCTACTACTCATATTTACCCTTGAATCATCATAATAATTTGATCCATAGAGAAAATTGGAACGCATTCGGACCAGAGCGAAACTTTGAAATTTTTGCCTTGGGCACCTACGGCTGGCTTGATGCCGTTGATGGTGGGTTTTTCCCAAGAGTCCAGACAATTAATTCTAAATGCTTGCCAACAACACCATCGACACCGCCGACGCTGAGAACAACGGGATGACGGTTTCTGGAGTTTGAAATGATGATTTTTGGCTGTTTTAGGCAAGATTTACTCCATATAAACTTCTAAATTCGATTCTTAAATTTGTATTATCGCAAAAATGAAGTGAAACTTCACCATATTTATCTCTTTGGCTTCCAATTCCACTGAAAACCATATATTTTATAGTGTTCAACCGAAGAAAGTTCATTAGTTTCGAGGCACAACAAATCTTTAACAAAGTGCTGACAAAGAGGAGATTAATCAAAGAAAAAGGATTGGTGAATCGAGGATTGAACAATCCTTCGACAGTAATTGAAGAGATGATTGTACGATGATGATGGGAGTGTTGTGCTACACTACAACCGTTGTAGTCGTTCTTGTGGTGAAGGATTTTATGCTAATTTGCATGGAATCAACAAGGGAGTCGTCTATGTGTAAGGCAGATGGATAACTTTTACTCCTGCGTAGATTAATGAGTTATATATGATCGAGAATGTTCCTGTCTGCCATTATTCTAACTTCATCCTAACAAGAAATCTGATGAATGAAAACTACCAATATTTGACGGACGAGACTAAAGACTAGGAAACGAGAGAAAACGGGTATGTTAGTTCCTCTGCTACACTTTGAAACCCCGTTTCTAAACATTGTCACTTCTTCATTTCTGCAAAAGTATTACCAACAATGAGGATCGGTAAAGTTACTAAAGAGTGTACTCTGAATTACTGTATTCAAATGGGACTGCCGATTGATATTGGATCGATAAGTGTTAAGTTGGTTTTGGGTCTGATCGTTCATGGATCAACTTATGAGCTTGGACATCCTTCAAAAATTTTCTTACTTTGCAGTCAGTTCCGAGTATCTTGTGAGAATTGGGAAAATGTACTTCTACTTTGGAAGCCTTTGGACCCAACTGAGAAGTTCCCAGCCAATCAAGATGAAATGATATGACTATTATTGTGGATCAATCATCTCAGAATTCACTTCCTATTCAGTTTTTAGTTCCGGACAAGACGCTAGTGATCCTTTGCAGAATCATGAAACTGGAGAAAGAGGTACAAAATGTTATGAATGCAATTAACAATATCTCTAAATTTTTTTATCATCTAGACTGGAGGATGAAAGAGCATTTTTATCACTCTGGACATATCAAAGGAAGTTTGATACAATTGATGAGAAAGATGAGATTGATAGAAGAGGACTCTACTAAAGAATTCCCATACCGACCCTTCTATAATATTTGATTTTCACCTTGAATTTCTTCCACATTGAGGAAATACAAAAAAGTTGAGAATGCGGATAAAATATTTGGAAGAAAATCATGGAATTTAGTTTTGAACTATTAGAGTCACTCTTAGAGCCATTATTTGCATATTTGAAGTATTTTTTTAGAATTTTTCTATAATTTTGATTAGATTGAAAATTGCTCCCTGACCAAAGAGGCGACTTGAGTTTGACGAGTCTCGCTTCATCAATGCAAATGCTCAGTTTAGATTTACTTCACTATTTCAAGAGAAGAAATGTATTCAGATCGTGTTTTTGGGAGTCCGGGAGGAGAAGTTGAACGAGACATTACCGAACGGAGGTGGGAAAATTTCTGTTATACCACTAATAAGGCTATTGTGAATATTGTGAAATAAATTTATGCCAATGCGTTCTATTCTGAGGACGGAACCATTCGAGTAAGAGAGTTTTCTGTTGAGTTTAATGCCGCCCGCTTTAACTCTTTTTATGAAGTCTTAGACTCCTACATCTGCAATTATGAACCTTCAGTGCATTGGAAGGTCCGTTGAACTAAGTCATTAACTTTCTCACTCATGGGAAAGGGACATGGAAGATAAAGCAGCGAGAACGGGTAAATTTTTTTGCTTCCATGTTGAATGTCACATCTAAAGCGTGACACTATTTTATTCCATCTACTCTGTTACCTACCTATCACCATAGTGAGGTAACAAGAGATAGAGCTATTCTGAAATTTCTGTATTCAGAATAATCAGACTATAAATGTGGGGAAAATTATTTATAAGAATATTTTGACCACGGCAAGGAGTGAATCAAGTGGAGGTCTAGGACTTCCTGACCTCATTTATGCACTTTGCCAACTTTTTGGAGTTGAAGCTGAAGATGATGAAGAATAGGTTTACCTTATGAAATCAACTAGTAAAGCTAATATAAAGACGTATGAATCCCATGAAGCATGGAGATCTTTGAGAAGGAGTAAAAAACCTTCTACTAGTAGAAATATCCCCTTTACTAGTTATGATATTCCTTCCCCTAGTTCCCCTACCCGTCATGATTTAATGAATGAGTTAACCTTGTAGCGGAAAAGTATAGAGAAAATAAATGAAAGAATTGGGGGATTAGAACGTAGACATGATTATGATAGTGAGTACCTACAAAGGCATTCTAACTTTGAGATAGCTTACTACAAAGCTTAGGCCCGACACTACAGAGGTGAGCCTGATGCTACTTTTTCTGAATGTCCCCGTTATACTCAGTATCAACCTAATCCACCTGCTAACCATGGAGACGAGGATATAATATGGGATTTAGATATATGATAGTGATTAATATACTTTTGTTTTGTGTTTTTGTAATAAAGATAAATGTTTGTTTGTTTGTACTTTCATTTTATTGTCTATTTTATTTTATGTTTGCATAAATGTTTAGTGTTGTATTTTGAAATGTGCATGTATTGTTATAATAGACTTTGATTAGTACTTTGTAAATTTGTAATGTGATGTGATTTTTTGTTTTTTGCATTGTGATTTATTTGTAGTTGTTTTTATTTAGTATTGTGATGTGTTAGTGAAATATTGTGTTTGTATAATGTTTAGTTTTGTACTTGTTTCTAAATTTCATTAACTAGCAAATTCTCTAATGATTTAAATGTATTGAAAGATCGTAATATTACAGACCAGTTGAAGTAAAATTTTGAGAAGGAACTACAAAAATTCCAGAATGATGAAAGTGCCTAAAGTACTGAGGTATGATTTATATTTAGAATACACCTCTATCATTTCATTTTGAAAAATTTAAGTTTGGGGGAGAGAAGAAAAAGATTAACTACTATATGTTTTCAATTTAAATATTTTCAAAAATTATTAATATGATTTTTTGTAGTGAATTTATTTCAGATAACTATATTTTGTAAATATTTAAATATTATGGTAGATTTAAAGGATTATTTTTGTAAGGAAAATTAATTTTGTAGATTAAGATATTTAGTATAAGAGAATAAGGATATAGTTAACTATTTAAAGTAAAGAAAACTATATTTTGAAATATTAACAATCTTAGAAATTCATTTGAGAAGAAAAGATTGGGGCTCAATGATGTAAAAGCTATGAAATACTTATAAGGCAAATGAATGCTTCGAGTCTCAAATTTAGAGAAAAAGTGAAGTTCAAAGTTATTAAAGGATATATAGATATAGTAATCTTCACTTGAAAAAGAAAAATGTAGGATTGAAATCAATCCAAATGAAAAAGAAAAGAAATATATAAGTGAGGAGAAGCTTGAGGAGATGCCTAATCAAAAATTTGTTTCACTTGGACCAACCTAAAAGGAAAACCTAAATACATTCTTGAACTTATATTTATGGCATAGAATCTTTACTAGTAGTGTTCTCATGAAGTTCTTATCATTTGAATATTCTAAGTGACTAGATTTTACAGCATATAGTCATTCTTGAAATGAATAGAAAACTAAACCCTTAAACTTGATGACTAGATAGTTTTGTACCTACAGAGTTAATTTAATTACTTGAAATTATTTTGAAAAACATAATATGGTATTTACTTAAATCAAACTTATAGTATTTTTGAATTATTACTTCACCACAGTAGATCATAACTTTTATGTAGTACTAAAATTAATTAAGGACAAGTAATAGTAAATTTTGGGAGATTTTGACCACAAAAAATGATGTTGAGATTTTCATACCTATTTTACACTGATTTTGATTATATTTCACTTTAAAGAAATGTATTTTTGATGTTTTGTTGTAGGTAGGTTGAATTATGGTCATTGGAGCAAAAAGATGCAAAAGGAGCAAATTTGGAGCAAAAAGGACCAAAATATGAAGATTTGATCTTGGGCGCCGACGACGCCATCGACGCCGCCAACGGTGGGTTTTTCCCGAGAGTTCAGAATTAAATATTCTAGAGGACCGGCGATGGTTTTTGAAGGGACGCTTAGTCAACTCTTGAAAACTCTTCTACAACTTTAAGAGAAACATTATGGAGGTCGAAAAAGGGAGTCTGGATAGTCGAGACTGTCTAGAGAGTGTCGAGAGGTCTTTGGGTGTCCAGGGGAGTGTAATTTTGGGTTAGGTATTGTGATGAATTCTTTAAGAGATTGTAAGAGTGGAAGGAAAGTGAGAGATTTCTTCCTCCTTGCCGCTTCGAAGGAGAATTCTTTGTGTTGTAAAGAAAGGAAGAGACTCAGAGGAACTTTGAGGAGTTACTTGGGGAGAAATTTGAGATAAGTTGTATTTACTTACTATAGTTTGTATGACTTTGATTTTATATATGAAATACATGTTTTGTGGTATCTTCTCCATGAGTTCTCAGTAGTTTTCTCTGTCTTTCTCATTGTCCTTAGATTTTGTGAAATTGTGACTTGAATTGGTTGTGCCATCAGAATGTTAAAGAAGTTGTGATGATTCTTTCACTTTAATATTAATTTACTTTCAATCTCACAAATTTATTTGCTAAAATATGTTGAGTTTTACAACTAAAGTGAGGATTACATCGAAGATTTAGGGAGGTCAAAGTCCTTAAAAGTTGGGTGCAATTAAATAGGAAAATAAAAATTATTGGGCGTAGAATTGGAGATTTTAGAGTGATAGACTAAAATCTTCAATTTGGTCCTATTGTTTAGGTGCTGAAGTGTAGATGTTAGCTCTTGAGAGAGGGGAACGTGGGAGCTTTGAAGTGAGAGTTGGTATCCTCCCAGCCTGATCGCAGATTCAATAACCAAGCATAGGATTAGTGAATGTTCTTTATGCCTGGTCCAAAGGGTAAAGAATACGTATGCTCTTATTTTGCACAATGCAATTTGAACCAATTCAATTTATCTATTCACTTAAATTTCTTGACAAGGAGAAGGATGTTTCTTATATATTGAACTTCACATTAGAAACTTTATTAGTAGAATTAGTTGATTGAGAGTTTATCAAAATTACATTTTTATTTTAATGGCCTATTAGTGACAAATATGCAATTTGAACTATGTTGTTGTGATTAAGTATTGATTTTCTAAATATTAAGTTCGTAGCCTCTAATATTACTCCTCGTGGGATCGATATCCAGGACTCCATTAGAGCCCTGCATTACTTGAGCGACACGTATACTTGTGTTGATAAGTGTGACTTTGCAATTATTGAATAATTTATACACATTTTTATCAAATTTATAACTATTGTCAAGTTTTTGGCACCATTGTCGGGGATTTAAATCTTCTAGCGACAATATCAAATTCTTGTATTTTGAGCATATATAAAGTCGCTGTCAACACTCCAATATAAGAGTTCTTCTTACGTGTACTTAGAGGTTCAACCCTCTCATAGCTCATAAGTTTGTAGTTTTCCTGAGTTCGGAATTGGTCGAAATCCATATGGCATTTTGTTGTTATCCATCACCCTGCAGTTTCATACCCCTGAATTATTGTGTTTGGCCAGGGCTGCTCCATTTCCCTTGAGAAACAATACTGAACCTACTTTTTGTAGAATCTCACTTGGGCCAATAACTTCTATTTTTTTTCAAACAAAATATTGCTTTTGCTTTTGAAGGTGACTATGCAAAAAGTTCTCACGAAAACAAGATGGTATGTATGTGGGCTAATGCAATCGCCTTCATCGTGGATATTGATGATAAAGTAGGTGGGAATGTAATCAATTGGAAATATGCTCCACCTAACCATACTCTTGACCATCCACTTTATTATATGAGGTAACAGATCCACCTCACCATGCTTAAATTCCCCATGGAATTTCATTGTCTATCCTTGTTAAAATTATAATAGCAACCACATTGGATGGTGATTTTTTCTTACACACACTTCCATTTTTGTGGTTTAGAATGGGTCCTTTCCATCATAATACCAGGTTTACCCTTATCTCTTAAGTCAAATATGGAGTCAAGAATGCTCCTTTCTTCACTGCCAGAGAAGATGTTGGTGTACAGCTCCAGGACTTCTAGTATATTGACAAATCTTCATTGAACTTCTTAATAAAATTCAAATTCCCTTTTCCTTACTTTACTCATCCTGTCTAATTCTACCATGGTAACCATCAGTGGATGTCAAGGACACTCCCTCATTTCAATATTATCACTAATTCATGCTTGTGTTGCCTCTGTATGCAGCAAAATATATGATTCCTCTGTTGAGTGATCAGTGATCTAAAATTCGATATCAGTGGATGCATACTCCTCCAGAGTGTTGTAACACTCTAGGTGGAGGACGTTGCAGTTTGGGCATTCCATAAATGCCCTTGTAGCTAGTATCCGTGTGGGAATCTTAGAGTTGTACGTTGGGCAAACCACATTAAGAACATCTGAACCTTCTTGGTAGCATCGAATTTGTAGTGAACTCAAACTCATCCTCTATGATAGGCAAGCTGGAGGAAGTCACTCTCATGCATGGATCATAGATCTTCCCTTCAGGAATCGGTGTAAGCAAGTTTTCTGCCTCCTTCTCTAGTCTAATTTCTTCATGTAGGAATGCTCTGTATTTTTTACGATGGGTATTTCTGTTTTGAGTCCTTGGTAATGGTGAATTTGGAAGTCTCTTGTAATTAGCAGTTACTAGATCTTTGGTCATTGCAATTATCATAGATGACAAACTACTAGTCCCATCCATCGGATCATGCTGCATTATCACTTTCTTCCCCTTCAGTGAGGAATCCTCCTTGGTGTTGATCTTTAACAATGATGGTAATGCCTCTATTTCTCGTCGGCTGACCACATCCATCAGAGGAGCCTCATAGTCTACATCAACTTGACCAAAGTCCACGTCGAAGTCTATGATGACACCCTGTGGTGCCCCTTTCCTTGTTAAGTGCGAGATTCAAGCAATTCATGAAAGCAAAAATCAGCTTCTGTCCTGACATTTTTTCTGCACACGACAAGAAAAACATCAGTGCGCTAAAATTTAGCAGGAACCAGAACAAAACAAATAGTTTATTCGATAAAATTTTAGTTTCTATCACTGGGATAATCATTTATCTATATTTTCATATTATCTAATTTAGTAGAATATCAAACTTAAAAATATAAAGGAGAAAATCGAAGCATGTAAATTCAAAATTTTTCATTTTATTGACGCTAATTTTATTACAAAATTTTAGGACGTGGTCACAGACGTTTGGCCTAATAAATAATCCCAGATTAATTAAAATTTCAAAATTTCAATTCAAGCATTGTTAAGTTGCAAAGTATGTCTTCTAGTACCATCCGTTGATCAACAAAATGAGTCTCTCGCCTTGAAAATCAACCATCTGGTAGGCTCCTTCTGTGAAGACCTCTTCTAAAATAAATGTTCCCTCCCAAGTTTGCTCAAATTTTCCACCTATCTTGTCGCAGGAAAGAATAGGTTGATTAAGCATGAGAATGAGATCACCAACTTTGAACGTCCTCTGGTGAACTAATATGTCATGAGCTGTACCATCCTCACTTGATAAAGCTCCAAAAGCTGTTGTGCTTCTAGTCGCTTTCCTTCAAGATTTCCTAATTCTTCAAGTTTGAGTTTTGCACTTTTTTTTTGTAAGTTGATTTGCGACAGCGATTCTAAGAGACAGCATTTGGACTTCTAACGGTAGTACGACCTCGAACCCATACACAAGTGCGTAGGGTGTAAATTGAGTGGGAGTCCTGAATGTTGTCTGGTTGGCCCACAAGGCTTCTAGCAATTTTTTATGCCAATCTCTTTTGCTTTCGTTCAGTGTCTTCTTCAAAATTTATATCAATGTCTTATTGAAGGCCTTGACCAAGCCAATTTCCCTAGGATAATAGATCGTAGAGTATCTCCTATCTATCTCATGCTGCTTAAAAAAGTTATTGATTTTTGTGTTCTTGAAAGTTGTCCCATTATCAGAGATTAGTCTGCGTGGAAATCCAAAATGGTAGATTATTTGGCTTTTGAATAATTGAAGGACAAGATGTGTTGTAACCTCTCGTAATGGCACTGTCTCTGCCCATTTGGAAAAGTAATATGTAGCAGAAAGTATAAATCTGTGCCTTTTAAAGGATGAAGGGTTTATCGATCATATTATGTCCATGCCCCAACACGTGAATAACCACGACGCAGCTGTTAAGTGTAACTCATTCGGAGGTTGGTGCAAGAAGACCCCATGCACTTGGCACTGGTGTCATCTTTTGGTTGTATCCATGTAGTCGGTCATCATTGTTTGTCAATAATATTCTAGTCTCTTGATCTTTATTTTCATCTTTTGTCCTGACTGGTGTGCGCCACATAATCTGACATGTAGTTGTTTGACAATAATATGTGCTTCTACTTTATTTAAACATCATTGCCAAATCTGATCGAATGATCTTCTGTAGAGGACATCACCCACTAAAGCATTTAACATAGCCCTTCTTGTGTTGTGATGCGCTGTTAACCTGTCCTCTAGCAGCTTTCTAATCTGCAAATACTCTATTAATGGGTTATGCCAATCTTCATTGAAATCAGCAACTGTAATCATCGTTTCTTCTTCTTTTCCAAGATTGTGTAGATTTTCAAAGTTAATTCAAACAAAACATGTTTTCCTTGTACCGTAATGTCAATGGAACCCTTTGAGGGACACATTAATTCTTTTACAAGGTTTAGTAGAGTGTCAGCATGGGCATTATCTCCCCGAGGGATCCGATAGAAAGTTATATTGGGAATCTGCTTCAGCAGCTTCATTATGTACTGATTGTATTCTGCTAACCTTGGTTTCAAAATCTTGTACTCTTTGAGGACTTGTTGAATGATGAGTTGTGAGTCACCAAAGATGACAATATCTGTTATATCCATCAAGATTGTCAATTCCAACATAGTAATTAAGGCTTCATATTCTGCTTCGTTGTTGGTAAATGGCTCTATTAGGTGATACGAGAATCTCAACATGCCCTTATCTGGCGTGATGAAGATCAAACAAATTCTTGCTTTGTTTGGTATAACTGTTCTTAATCCTTTGTCTTTTCTGTTTGATGAAGCTCCATTGAAATACATCTCCCAACATTGTGTATTGGAGAAATCCATCTATAATACCTGTTCATCTGGTAGTTCGTCATTAAGAAGGGACCTAGCTTAAAGTGGGTGTGTAGCAAGAAAATCTGCTAAAATCTTTCCATTGATAGCACGGAGGGGAACAAAAGTTATATTCAATTGCGACAAAATTATCAACCATCTTTCTAGACATCTAAAGAGTGTTGGTCGGGTCATTAAATAATGCAATGAATTAACTTTTGAAATTAAATTTACCTTATGATAAAGCATGAGAAGTCTGAGATTTTGGGCAGCAAAAATCAAAGCTAGACAATGCTTCTAAATAAGCGGATACCATATTTCCGTCGGTATTAAACCACGTCTTAAGTAGTAGAGTGTGTTTTCTTTACCCTCATCGTTAAATTGGGATAAGAGGGCTCCAAGAGAGTCATCTAAGGACACAATACAAACTATTAATGGTTTTCTCGGGATAGGGGCTGCCAGAACAGGAGGTGTCATTAAATATTGTTTAACATCCTCAAAAGTCTGCTGGCATTTCTCTTCCCTAGGGAATTTAACATACTTTTTAACTAATGCCAAGAAGGACTAACACTTACCTGAGAAATTAAAAATAAAGGGCTGTAGATATGCCAACTTTTCTTGGAAGGAACGTAGTTGTTTCAGGGTTTTGGGAGGAGAAATTTTCTAGATAGCTTTAACATTATGCGGGTTGAACTTGATTCACCGATAATGGACAACGACTCCTATAAATTTTCCGGAGGTAACACCAAAAACACACTTCAAGGGATTCATCTTAAGTTCAAATTATCGTAATCGTTCGAACATGATCCTCAAATTGTACAAATGGTCTAATTTTCCTTTATTTTTTATGACCAAATCATCCACATATCATTCAACTTGGTTGTGAATGAGATCTTCAAAAAATCTTTGTCATAGCTGATTGGTATGTCGTTAGCAGTCTTCAACCCAAACGACATCACTGTGGAGTAGAAAATCCCGATAAGTGTTCTGAGGGCTATAAGTGCTCCATCTTCAGAAGCTATCTTGATTTGGTTGTACCCCGATGATCGATCCATAAAGGAGAAAAGCTCATGTCTCGAAGCGATATCCACTATCATTTCTGGCTTTCACAATGGAAACTCATTTTTTGGACATGCTTTTTTCAAATCAAAGAAGTGGACACATGCACGGGGTTGTCCATTTTTCTTCTAAACGAGCACAATGTTAGCTAACCATGTGGACTGTTGCTCTCCTCGCACAAAGTTAGCATCTATTAAATTTTTCACCACGGCAAAGACTTGCTGCTCTATTTCAAGGTGCATTCTTCTTGGAGCTTGTTTTATTGGGGTCATATCTTTGTGTGCCTAGAGTTTATGAGCTGCAACTTTTGCTGACAGCCCTGACTTTTCATCATAACTCCATGCGAAGCCATATTTTAATTCTATTAATTATTTGACCAACTATAAAGATTCTTCATCACTGAGTAGAGAACTTATAAATGAACGTCAGGGCTGCTCTTCCGTCCCAAGGTTAATTTGTTTCAATTGATCAATAGTTGAATTAATTTCTTCCTTAAATTTTAACGATACATTTTCTATTAGCTGATCAGTAGAGTCATCCTCCAAATTGAGGAAATCCGTTTTCAATTCACGAGTAATTATCATGAAAAATTTTGAATCATCGACTACTTCGACTGTACTAAATATGAGACCCTCTTTTGAGTTGGGAGTTCAACTTTTAACATCCTATAAATTTTCAAAAAGTTGTTACTTATCTTTCGGCATTTATTTTGGCAAATGTCCTTGTTGAATTAACTTTTGTACACAAGGTAAAAAGTAACCAAAAGGTAATTCCAGTAATTCATTAGGATCCTCATCAAAATTTACATGATTTTCAAGATTAGTAGAAGTAGAAGCACGATAAAATTTGATCGGCTTTGAACCAGCGCTACGAACCTCCTTAACCTCTAAACGTTCAACCTTTTGAAGTTTAATTGGAGCAAGGGTCATGGCATTCACATAGTGGTTTATCTGATCATATATTGCATCATATTTGCTTTTCTCCACTTCATCTAAGGATATGTCGCACTGTGGTTTCTTCTATTTTGTTATCATTATTTCATCTTCAAAACTTTCTTCATCATCAATGTTGATGGTCGGTCTGAACCGTTCAACAATCAAGCTTATTCCTGCTCGTCCACGTTCTAGGCCTCAACCTCGGTGCGCGAACTAAAAGAACCTCGACCAACTTATTGCAAGAGAGTGGTGGAAGATTGCTGAAGAAACAAAGCTGAATGGCTTCCTCTATTTGATTCTTTTGAATCTTCCACTTTAATTGACACAACTTCACAAGAGAAGACAATTTTCTTTAGAGACACATAGTAGGTGGCATTTTCATGAATGTCAACTTCATGAACTGAAAATGGATGTAAATCTCCCTTGATGTAATGTTCTTTACCTTCCTTATAATACTTAATGCACTAGTGTAGAGACGACGAAACCATGTTGTTTTCGTGAACCATAGTCGATCAAATAGAGCATTGAAGAAGGTCTCGACATCAATAATATGGAATTTAGTGGTTGTTATTAGTTCTCCAACTTTCTTATGTATAATATTTGTTATAAGGGCTCTCTCTCCCTTTTGTTGAATTCTCTTAGCATAATTTTATCGGCCGTAAGCTCTTGAGCTTCAATATCCAAATAGGTGAATGTCCATACGCTCATCAAGTTGAGGGCTACTCCAGGATCTACCAAAACTCTAGACAACAAAAATCTATCGATGTTAACGGAGGTGTAGAGTGTACGATTATGGTCGGTGATACTGAGCAAAAATTCTTCATCTGTAAAGCTTACCACCAGCTATTCTTTCAATCGGCAAAATTCATCCAAGGATGTGCTAGCCAACTGGGCTAATCAAATCTCTTGATTAAGCAAAGCTGTAACCAAAGATTTTCTCATCTCCTTTGACAAGATTAGAGAATCACAGATGCTTTATTTGGCCGACAACTTCCTAAGATAAGATAACTCATTGTAATCTACTTTGTATGATCCTCTGATCTTTACTTGCTTATGTGTTTCTTCCACTAGCAGAGGTGGAGGTAGCTCTTCTCAAGTTACTATTTGCTATTATTTATAAATTGAAGCTGACCTTGGGGATAACACTTTCCTGCTCCTTAAGTTCACTTCTGTAATTTCTTCTTCTGCAAATGCCGTAGGTGAATCTTTCAGTGTTTCTTCTTTGTCACAAAGATCTATGTTCATGGCAAGTGGTGCACCATGGCACTCAAGGATTGGTTCCACACTCCCAGCGCTGTCCTAATCAGTATTGTTGATGTCTTCTTCAGTCTTGCTAATAGGTTCATCCGACTTAAGTTTGATTTGAGTATCCATTTAGGAATTAACATTGAAGTTAGATTGGTCTTAATCAAATACGTTAACACTAAAAACATGTAAAACATCGCCGAAATCATATTCAATATATTCATAAGACCTTAGATGAACAAAAAGATAATCATACAAGGTCAGGGGTTCAATGATTTTCTTCTCTGAATCTGTAACAACTAATCTAGTAGAGGTAGCCCCTATCCTACCCCCTGTGCTATTGGTCTTCGTGGTAGTTTTTTTCTTCTTCTTTTTTGGTGGTGTTAGATTTCTTGGTGAAATCTTCATGTTTGGCTTGGTAGGCTGAACACTCTGAATGGAGGCTTGTCATGATGCATTCTGAATTAGGTCCAGTACATAATTGAGCTTGTTTAAAGTTGTACACCATCTGTCTTTTTCTAAAAAAGGATCTATCGGAGCAATTGGCTTAACCAAAATCATATTTATAGAACCTCTTTCAGGTTCTTTTAAATATTCATTTGAGATTGTTATATTTTCTTATGATTTTTCTCGAGCCAACCCTTAAAGACGAAACAAGCCTCTATAGTGTGTTCAAGCATCCAGTGATACGGGTAATAATTCACTAGATCCTATTTGTCAACCTCTTTAGGTTTTTTTGGATCTGGTAATTTGAACTCAGGCTTCTTCATCAGACTCCTTAACATTTTGGGTATCGCTTCATATTTGAAGGAGTAAACTTTATCCTTCATTTCGTCAAGGATGAGCCCTTTCTATTTTTCGCTCGGTATGATCCCTTTTGAGGCGGTTGCTGGCTAGACTGGCCATATTATTGTGTTTATTGTTCAGCATGTCACGATGATGACTAGGAATTCTGATGAGAATTTGCTACATGTATCTTCATTGGTTGCTTTCGTTTACCGATAGTATCTATTGTTCCAGACTTCTTTTCAAATGCTCTGGTCATCCAAGATTTCTCCGCTTTCTCTTGGGAATCCATATGTTTGACTTCTTCTTGAAGATTGCTAGCTTCATTGAGTAGCTTCTTGAAGGATTTAATTGGGAGTCCCTTGAGCATAAAATCTACTAGCCCATGGATGCTCTTGACTAAAATTTCAATCGCATGATGTTCCTGTAGCTGAAGTTCACATTTTGAGCTAAGGTTTCGCCACCTCAAAATATAGTCCACTAAAGTTTCATTTAGCTTTTGCTTCTCTACTACAAGATCTCTAATATACACATGATGTTGCACTCTGGCAAATCTCTTCACGGACAATTTTTGTAGCTTGGCGAATGACTTGACTGATCTGTTGGGTAGTTCGACATTCCAATCAAAAGTGATCCATAACAGGCTGCTGACAAACTGTCGAAAGAGCAAAGCTTTGGTGCCGCTAGTATTACCACAACTGGCTCAAAAATAAGCCATATACTTCATGGGATTTTTAATTCCATCAAACATCTCAAAGTTTGGCAACACAAAACCCTTAGGGTAGGGCACTTCATTGAACAATTTCGGGTAAGGTATACCCTTAAAAATCAATTCACCACCCTTAAATTAGGCTAAGGCCACCCGAACTTGCTCGACCATTTGCTTAAATTTACTTTTTAGTATGGCACTTGATGAAGAATGCTTATTTTGTTGCTCATCTCTCTTCGCTGAGGCAACTTTCCTCCTTCCATCTATGATATGTATAATCTTTTGTTGATTGACTTCTAAGGAAGCTAACTATGGTGGTTGTGCTGCCCTTGAACTGTGTCCATGGCAGTCATGACAGCGGCCATCTCTTCCATTCTTTTTTACATTTGGTTGATTTGCTCATCCCTTAGGAAAATAGCCCTATGCAGCCATCTATGGCATTCTCTTCGATGAGAGGTTGATCATCGCATGTGGATGTTGCGTCTTTTATCTTGATGACATGAATACCCATGAAATATTCCTTGAGGTAATCATTGAAGTCAAATTTTTCATCATCATAAATGGAAACTTTATGTTCTCAAACCAACTCAAAAATCTCGACCCTGACTTTTTTAACCTTTTATTCAATTATTGATTCTTGTAGCACCTTAAGATCTCGAGGACTTTACTGGACATCTTTTACTTGCTCATCCATCTCACTAGCAATTGCTGCGACAATACTGGATATGTCTAACCCTTTCTTCATTCTACACTCCTCCCCTTCGGGCTCACTGGACCGTATCGGTATGATGACCTTGGTTAGCCATAAATCTTCTTTCACGGTGATGTCCTGAGATGTAGTGTTTCAATAGAAACATCCGCATGTCGAAGAGAAGTATGCTTCCCATAGTGTAGACAAAATACAACACTAGGTGATCTCTTTATCTTTTCCTTTGGAACTTTAAGAACATCCTTGTGTCTGGTAATTGGTAGAATTCTAAGACTCAGACGCAACTTAACTGGTCAACGACCTACGGGTCTAGTGATAGTACAATCAGTAACAACGATGGTGGTATCAACTCTGCTTCCTAAGTGGAGCCAGACGTGTATGCAAGCAGTCAAAGCTTCAGTTAATTTCTGAGATTGTTTGGTAGATCTGACGTCTCTTAGAATTTCTTTCTTCATGTGAGGGGATATTACACATCTCACACGTTTGAGTAACTGACTAACTAAACAACCTTCTTTGACAGCTAGTCTCTAGAAAATTGTAGTGATTCGGGCGATAGGAGTAGGCTTCTTCCTCTCCATACCATGTCCATGAGGTGATATAAAGTAGAAGCAATCTTCTGGATACTTTCATGCCCATTAATTAGTATCCAATAAGGGATGGAACCTACTCCCTTGCAAAAGTAGATAGGTCTTGTTGACCTCACTTTTGGTTGAGGTTTAGAAATTTCTTTAGTAGCCTAGGTCTAGCCATAGGACTTTCCTATTGACTAGTCTTAGAAAA
>NEWO01000718.1:216663-240966 GCA_003013225.1 Phalaenopsis aphrodite
AAAGAAGAGGGTAGAATTTCTAATGGTGAAGGTTCCATGTCTAGTTTTTTAGGAATAGTCAACGGGAAAAGTCCTATGGCTAGACCCTAGGATACTAAAGAGGAAAAACTAAACCCCAACCAAAAATGAGCACTAAACCTTATATATATAAGTTTAGAAAAGTATTAAATCAAACTGATTCCATATCTTACGTAGTTTAAATTAAAGATCACTAAACCTCAAGTTATGTATCTATCCCGAAAGATAAACACAAGACTTGAGGGTGAGACTCGATCAAATAAACTAAAAAATATACCTCCATTGGTTTTAAGAAAACCCTTTTATTAATAAACTAACAAGTTCCTCTATTTAATATGAAGAGTTAATTAGGGTTTATATTTTACTGGGTTTGAAAAAGCTTCTTATAATGGCAAGCCTCTATAATTAATTACATATTAGATAATTAAAGTCATCGAAGAAATTTCTCGATAAAAAATTTAAATATATTATCTTTGGGGAATTAAAAAGGATAAGACTTTTCAACGAGACCAGACAAAGAGGTGTGAAAGGGGGATGGCTCAAATTTGGAACATTTTATTTTGGAATCAAAAGTAAGAGGCTAGGGGATGTCATGGACCCGAAGGAGAACGTCGGTGACCTCCGAAGCTACCCTATGGTTTGGCTTTAGTTTAGTGGAGGGACATTTAAATGTTTCATCCTACCAATTTCTATTTATTTAAGACTTACATTCATCTGAAACAATCGCACAAATAGCCTGGAAGATATGAGGGCTTAAGTTGTGACGAACAACAACTGTGGAATCCTAAGAAGAGTTAGGGCTTAAATTATATAGCAAAGCTGTACAAAATCCTAAAGAAAATTTGAGGATATATATTGCATAAGCAAACCACCTTGAAGTCCTGTGGCTTGGTTGTTTAATTTGAAAGAGAGTATGATTTAGCCAATGTAGACATGCTCTGCTGCTGAAGATGGTCGTGTTGCCCATAATTCTAGCTCCAAGCTCCTTGTCATAACAAGTTTACATTTTCTAGTGTGTCAAGTTATGATGTCAAATTAGGTATCCCTAAGGTTCATGGTTATTTAAATATTATAGGGGCATATTTATGTTGATTAGAGTGATACTGATTAGGATCTTACGGTTCCCTCATTTTGACATCATTATTTTCTTTCGGATTCACCTAGTTCAAATGAATTTATTAAACTAAACTTAATGAGTTCCATACTTACATTTAGACCATAAGAAATCTTGTTAGCAACCATAGGTTACGTCCTCCGAAGGATTCTCAATCATTTGATAAAGACTTTTTAATTTAGTTGCAATTTTTGTTTTCTTATGTTTGTCATTAAATTTTGAGCTATCGTAAATTTTAAATGTTGTGGCGGTAAATTTTATCTTGATTGATTTTTAGTTTTGTTTTTGGTTTTATAGCTATCCTAGCAGTTTTGGTTCTCATGCAGGGTTACATTGTTGTTTAACATGCAAGCTCGAGGCAAGAAGTTTAAAAAAGTAAATGCAATAATTTAAAAGTGTACTTATTGATTCTTCTCATTCCTCCACCTGAAAGGTTAGTACATGCAAGACATGTATAGAATTTTGCATGGAATTTAAATTGCTGGAGTAGATGAAGGTTTAGCAACCAAACCCCAAGTTATAACTTTAGTGAAATTCCGAAGATCCTAGTGGATGGTTTTAGAACAAAAATATGGCAAGTCTGATTTGCCCTTCAAAATATCTAATAAAATTCAAGATGCTCGAGGCATGACTCTTGACCACGTTGAAGATCCCTTGAAAAATTTTGAGTTCATTTTGAACTTATCATATTGTTCCATTAATCATCCAAGGTCGACGTGTGACAACCTCGTTGCTCAGTAGAGTTTGACAATTTCATTATTCTGAGGATAGGTTACCCAAATAACAAATGGATGTTTCATTTAAAATTTATGTGGGTGGTTGCCCGTAAGGCAAGTTTAAGTCATTTAAAATTATCGTGTCCGTAATTAATGTCATGCTTGTAGTGTTTAAAGATTTTAGTATCCAATCATGTTATCTTGTAAAGCATATTAATTGAGTGTAGATATCAAACCTATGTTAATATTTGACTTAAACTATTTCCAATAAGTTATGACTCTATTCAATCTCAGGAGATCCTAGTAGATGGTTTTAGAACAAAAATATGGCAAGTCTGATTTGCCCTTCAAAATATCTAATAAATTTCAAGATGATCTAGGCATGACCCTTAACCACGTTAATGATCTCTTAAGAGAATTTGAGTTCATTTTAAACTTATCATATTGTTCTATTAATCATCTGAGGTCAAAGTGTGATTGCCCCGTTGCTCAGTAAAACTTGACAATTTCATTATTTTGAGGATAAGATACCCAACTAACCAATTGATGTTTCAATTAAAAGTTATGTGAGCGGGTTCCCTTAAGGCGAGTTTAGGTCATTTAATATTGTGATGTTCATAATTAAGGCGAGGCTTGTAGTATTTAAAGATGTTAATTTCCAATCATGTTATCTTCTAAATCCGATCAATTGAGTATAGATATTGAGCCTATGTTACAACTAAGCCCTTAACAATCATGATAGAAGCAATGGCAATTATCAAATTTTTGATTTAGGTGATATGTATTCTTATTAAATTTTCACATCATCCCCAACTTTAGACTTAAGAAAAGTAAACTATTATCTTTCTAGCTTAAGCCCATAATTTAAGAATCATTTGATTTGAATTGACTTCCAAGTTATGAAGATTAGGAAAATTATGATTTTGTTGATGTTGTGCAAAGGTGGTGAGTGGGGTTCTACCTTATAATCTCATTGTATTTCAATCGTCCAAACATTGTCATTAAGATCAAAATTTCTCATTTTTCCTTGGTTAATCCTAAATTTTTATTAAGAACCAAAATCTAAAATGACTATTTTGCCCTTTGGCTGCTGTACCTCATAACTCATTAAACACAACTCAAATGACTTGAGCATTCAGAGTGGCATATGCTTGAGTTAGTTGAAACATCAAAGGAGAATAATGTGATTTTTTATTGTTTGTGTTTTTTTTATTAAATTTAATTTAAATAATTATTTAAATTCAGGAAATAAGGTTTTCAAAATTGATTTATTTAACTATCAAAAAAAGTTTTTTATTTATAAGAAAATTATTTAAGGTTTTCTAAGGTCAGAGAAACACTTAAGCAAAATTTCATGATTTTTTGAATTAAGTTTTTAATATTATTATTTAATTTTGGATCAATTTCATTTATTTAAATAAATAGGAAATAATGTTTTAACTACAAAAATTATTTTTATGTTCTTATTAGACTTCTCTGAGTTCAGAAAACTCAGAGAATCAGGTTTTGTAATTTTATTATTTTTAATTTATTTATTATATTAATTTAATGAGAAAATTAGGAAAACTAACTTTTAAGCTTTTAAATTTTTTTTTTAACTTAGAAAAATTAGGGAAAAATCCTAATAAGTTCAAAGTGCTCAGGGAAAACTTGCATACATTTTGAACCATTTTTTGTATTTTTGAAAATTTTAATTATTTTAATTTCTTTTAATTCAAAAAACACTATAAAAATGACATATTTTCAAAAAACAGATTTTATTTTTATTAAATGCCCTTGTTCACAAGGAACTCAGAAAGCTATTTTTCATGTTTTTTTAAGCTTATTTAATTTATTATAATTATTTTTTTATAAAAATATAAAGTTCCTTTAAAAATCAATTTTAGTGCTTAAACTATGCTAAATAATTTTTCAAATGACTTGAAAATCAATTAAGTTCAAGCTTGTAGTGTTTAAAGATGTTAATTTCCAAGCATGTTATCTTCTAAATCCGATCAATAAAGTCAATTTTTGTGCGTAAAGTATTTCCAAATAATTTTAGCGCGCTCCCATTTCCACCTAGGCGTGCCACACGGTCTACGATGAATGCACCAAGAGTTTGTCCAGTTTGATCTCCTCTGCCCATTTGAAACATGAACGATCTGATGGCATCCGTTCATCGTCCCTAAGTGACCTAACTCGTGAACCATCCACACTAAAACCTCAAGATCTTTGCATAGACTCAACAAAACAACATGAGGTTTGTTTCTAAACCTTCACCTACTTAAGAAGAACACATCTATATGGTTAATCAAGTATGAAATCAAGCCATTTCTCATGGAGAATTAAAATTAGCTTGAGTTAAGCTTAGAGGTCAATTCCTTTGTCTAAGATGGAAAGCCTCAATCAGTTGGTTGTGGTAGCTTTGGTTGAGTCTAAAGAACCTCCAGATGATGTCTTGTGCCCAGGTGAATTGTCTAAGTATGATTTCGACCAATGTGGATTTCAAGTTCTGGTCTAGAGCTATGCTAGAGGCTGTTTCAGAGGGGGCATTGAAGGGGAATCAACTCTTCTTGCTCCAAGGGTGGTGTGTGCACAATTAATTTGAGTTTGGCAGACTGTGGAGAGATGTTCTAATCTGAGTTGAATTTTTTAGCTCAAAATAGGGCTCTCACATTGGGAGTCGGAGAAGAAAAATGGTTGGCTAAGCTAAGGAATGCTTAGAGAGTCACTGGGTAGATTTTGATAAAGTTTCCCAAGTGATTTGGAACACCTCTACTTTGGCCATGGAGAAGATGGTCTAAATAGAAGGACTTAGAGTGGAGCTCCGGGCAAGTTGATGGGAGCAAAGAGTTGCTTAGGTGGAGGACTGAAGAGCTATAAAGAGAAGTTAAGGAGAGCTGGCCTCTAGATTGAAGTTGGTTTTGATTTATAGGTGGTGGCTCACAGCTTTAGCATTTTCCAACAAGTAGGGTGGCTGGCCGAGCAGAGGAGGTGGTCAGGTGTGTTAGGGGAGGGTTAATTATGATTAAACCTTAATGGTTTCTCATCATGAACAAGATTTTTAGATTAAGGCCCAAAAATGCAATGAAATCTCTTAATTTAGGGAGCCATTGGTCCATAGCTCTCTTGGGTGGGCTTATGATGGTTCAGCCTGGTCCAAAAGAGGAGCTTAGTGGTTGTGGGGGTCCTTGGTTGACCAATTTGGTTTGATTAAGTCAATTTAGGTGAAAGGGTCTTTTCATTTTATGTGGATTGATGTGGGATTTGGGTTGAGCTATCCATGCTATTGAGCTTAATTAATAGAGATATTTTATGTTGGTAAATGTTATGAGGAGTTTAGAAAAGATTTAGAGTGATTTTGAATTGGTTTGGAGGTTCAAATTGGAGGATTTTGGGCATTTGGTCAATTTGGGGGTGTTGGGTTAGAGTTGGGTTTAGGTTAGGCTAAGGTTAGGTTAGGTCCAAATTGTTGGTTCAAAATGGTCTAGAAGAATATCATAAAGAGTTTTCAACATATATTCAGTGTAAATTTTAGGGTTAGGGAATTCAATTTGGTGGAATTTGGAGATAGCTAATTTGGAGAAATATTTGGGATTTTGAATAAGGGTTGAAATTAAGTGAATTTGAGGCTTGACTAAGGCCAATTTGAGGTCCAATTTGATGTGTAGGATTTTTTGGAAAAATTTAGTATTCAAATTCGGGCAATTGAGTGGATCATGTGGATCAATTAAACGAAGTTAAGTCATACGGTCAAAATTGGGTTTTAATTTGGATAAAAAATGAGCTCAATGCATGGGTCAATTAGGCTTGGATTTATTTTGAATTTATCAAATTAAAGATGAATTTGAATTTAGATTTGAAATCAGGGAGGATTGGGGCCAAATTGATGGCTATGTGAAGTGAATTTGGAGAATATGGGCATTTAAAGGCAATTTTGGGCTTTCTGGTCAAAGTGATCAAATTGAGTTCAATTAAAGGGTCCAAATTGGTTTTGGGGACATTTGAAATGATTTTGAGGGTTTTGGAAAAGTTTGGGCTACCAAGGGTTTTTTTGTAATTTTTGCAAATTTGTGGGTACTTTGGTAATCTTAGATATTTTGGGATGTTTTGGGCAATTTGGGTAGTTTCAAATGGTTTGAAATGATTTTTGAGTAAGCTTAGGTATTAGGATGAATTTTGGAATTTTGGACAAATTTAGGGTTTCAAGGGCATTTAGGTAATTTGGGTGGATTTGGTGGCAAAAGGCCAAGTTGGATATTTTGGTAGAATTCGGATGCCAACCGCCTTATATGAGCTATGGATCAATGAAATCCCCATTTGGGTCCTCTATGTACTGGTATTAGCTAAACACCAACCTAGGGTCAGTGGGTCTAGGGGATCATCTACTTGAGTTTCCCAAAAGATCAAAGGATTAGTCAATAAATATAGGTTTTAGGGTTGTGAGTGAAAGTGGGTGCAAGTGAGTGAACTACCTCCAACCCAACACCCAGAGTCAACCTTAAGGCCAAACTGTCCTATGGGGACTCACCTTGAGCTTCCTTTATAAGGAGTAACCTAGTAACTGCTAGAGGTTATGACTAATATATGGAACTTCAAGCTGGGCACAAAAGAGTTTATAGTTTCTGAAGGTGAGGGTTCCTTTTCTAGTTTTCTAGGAATAGTCAATAAGAAAGCCATATGGATAGACCTTAGGCTACTAAATGGGGAAAATCAAACCTCAATCTAAAGTGAGTTCAACAATAACTTATATATTTTAAAATTTAAAACTATTTATAATGAGTTTATTTTTATTAGGATTTAACTACATATTTACTACTTGTGTTGTCACATGTGTATTGTAGCATTCAAAGATATTTACAACACACCACATAAAATAGATGCATCATCTAGCTGGGCAAATTAAGGGGTGCAAAATAGTGCTTATGGAGAGGGCTGAGCGGTGCAATTAGCCAATGGGAGCTGGCCACAGTGGATGGGTTTGAAGCTTGGCCCATGGGGGAGCCTTCTTTATTTTGGATATTTCATCCACTAGGCTAGCCAACCAGGCCAAGGGAGGTGGCTAGCTGGCTCAAGGAACCAAGGGAAGGTTTAATTGTGATCAAGATGGGGGTTTAGTCAATTGAGCTCAAGAATAGGTCATTTGGCCAAACAAAGGATGGAATCCCCTAAATCATGGGACACTTGGTCCATAAAATCCCTAGGGTGGGATAAGAAGATATTGGCTAGGATTTAGTATCTAAATGTCAGTTTTTGTGTTATACGATAGGCTGAACCATGTGGGTTCAAGTGGATTGAGTGAATAGGTTCAATTTTATGGATTTGGCTTGGACTTGGGTTTAGTCTTTGCTAGAGCTTGGACTTGGGTAAATTGAATGATCAATTTGATATAGGAAATTGTGAAAAGAATTTGAGAAGTCAATTGGGTCAAGTTTAAATAGGAGGAATATAAATTTTTGGCAAATTTGGGGTGTTTTTTTTTTAGTTGAATTTGGGCTATGCTTGAGGCTATGTCAATAAAAATTAAAGGTGCAAATTAGTCTAGGGGAATGATATGAAGAGTTTGGGATCCAGAATTAGCAAAATTGGATAGGTAAAGGGGTTCAATTTTAAGGGGATTTCGGTTCATGGTCAAGTTGGGGGAAAAAAATTGGGCTTGGAATTTTGAGTTTGAAATTAGGTTCAATTAGGCATGAATTTAGTTCAAAATTAGTTTAGAAATGAGAAAATTGAGTGTAGATTTGAAATTAGAGAAATTTGTGATCAATTTGGTGGAAATTGAGGTTGATTTGGATAATTTAGGCGTTTAGGGGCAAAATTTAGATTTTTGACAAAATTGAGTAATTTGGTCATATTGGATACAATGGGTGGTGTAGATTGGTTTTGGAAGTGTTTGGAATGATTTGGGAGATTTTGCAAATTTTTTGTTATGAGCATCATTTTGATAATTTTTGTGACTTTGGGGGTATTTTGGGAATTTTGGCAATTTTTTTTGTATTTTGGTCAATTTGATTGGTTTGAAATGGTTTGGGAAGATTTTTAAACAAAATATGAGGATTTTGGAAATTTTTAAAAAATTTAGGGTTTCAAGGAAACTTGGCAATTTTGGAAAAATTTGGGGGCAAATGGCAAAATTAGTGATTTTGGTAGAATTGCATCAGTTGAAGATCATAATCATAAAATTACCTTTATGGTGCCATGAGACCAAGGGAGACCCCATTTTGGATCCTCCATGTGATGGTCTTAGCCAAACCCTAGCCTAGGGCTAAGGTTTTAGAGGACCATCCACATGAGTATCCAAAAGAGAGGAGAAGCATGCTAATGAAGTTTAGGGGTTCAAGTGTGTGTGTGCAAAATTGACCAAAACCTCACCACTCAATGCTAACCTTAAAACCAAAACCTCTTATGCAGACTCTTCTTGAGCTCCCCCAAGTTAGTTCCACCTACTAAGTGCTAGAGGTTAGAACCAACATGTGGAAGTTAAAGAGAACCAGGAGGCATTTAAAATTTCTAATAGTGAGGGTTCCATCACTAGTATTCTAGGAATAATCAACAAGAAAGCCATTTTGCTAGATCCTAAGCTTTAAAAGAAGAAGGACAAGACATCAGCAAAAAGTGAGGTCAACATGATCATTCTGCTATAAGCATTTAATCATGAAGAAGGATACAAAAACATGATTAATTATATGGGCTCTAATGCAAGAATTTGTTTTTCAAGTTTTGGATAAGAAGTGTACTGTTAATCAAATAAATGATCATTAGTCAAAGCTTGAAAAAAAATTATAATTTTAGTGATGAAATTAATGAAACTTTTCTGATGAACAATTACATGTAATTAATGAATGGCGAGTTCCGTGGTAAGATGATATATTTAACTTTTTAGTTGGTAAAATTTTACCCTATGGACTGGATAGCCATCAAACTAAAAAGTTCATTCATGGTTCAAAATATTATCTTTGGGATGACGCTTATTTAAATTAAAAAATGTATGGACATATTTATCTGAAGATTTGTATCATTTAAAGAAACCAAAGAAATTATACAAAATTGTCATGAATCAGACTTTGGGGTATATTTTGGGGTTGATAAAACTTCATTTAAAAATTTTCAATTTTCTTGTTATTGGCCTACACTATTTAGAGATGTTAATTATTATATAAAAACATGTGATAGATGTCAAAAAGTAGGCAATATTTCATGAAGAAATGAAATACCCCTAAATTTTACTCTTAAAGTTGAAACTTTTTATGTTTGGGGTTTAGATTTTATGAGATCTTTTATACTATCTTTTAGATAGATTTATATTTTAATAGCTCTAGATTATGTTTTAAAATGGAGTGAAGTGGTTGCTTTACCTCGATGTGATGCTAAAAGTGTTACAAAATTTTTAAGGAAAAATATTTTTACAAGATTTAGAAAACAAAGAGTAATCATTACAGACGAGGGAAGTTATTTTAAGAATAAAAAAATTGAAACAATAACTCAAGAAAATGGAATCAAACATCAAAATGCCACAATTTATAACCCACAGACTAGTGGTTTGACATAAGTATCCAATCAAGAAATTAAAAGAATATTAGAGAAAAATGGAAATCTTAATAGAAGAAATTGGTCTGCTAGACTTGATTTCACATTTTGGTCTTATAAGACTGCTTACAAAACTCATATAAGAATGTCACCACGTAAGCTCATATATGGAGAAGCTTTTCATTTACCTGTTAAATTAGAGCATAAAGCCTATCAGGCAGTAAAAGAGATTTATTGTAATTTGAATGATGCTGAAGAAAACAATTATTATAATAAATGAGCATGATGAGATGAGAAATGAATCTTATGAGTATTTATGATTTGATTAAGAGAAAATGAAGATGAGGCATGATCAAGGAATTCTGAAAAAGTATTTCGAGCCTGGATAAGAAGTTCTATTATAAAATTCATTGAAATTATTTCTGAGAAAACTTAAGTCTGGGTGGACAGGACCATTTAGTGTTATAAGAGTTGATCTAGATTGAGTCGTTCATTTTGAATATCCTAAGGCTGGAAGGATAATTAAGGTAAATTGAAATAGTTTAAAAGGTTATATGAGTTGAGAGAGTCCTAGATTTGAGAAGATCTTAATGTTGGGTCAACTAGACTAAAATAATGGATATGTAAAATAATGGATATGTTGGGCTTATGACATTAAACTAAGTTTTTTTTTAGGCAACCCACCCATATTATTGGTTTGATTGTCTTGTTTGTTGATTATTGTTGTGATGAGTTTTTTATGTTAGTTGGAGTTTTACATGATTATTTTGGCACAGAACATTGTTATATTAATGAAATTGAAGCTCAGACGAAAGAAATCTAAATTTTAAGAATGTTGGCTTGGCTCTAAAGCGTCATATCTAGCTCTATAGCACCCCCGTTCGAGTAACTTTCCTAAAATTGCCAAAGTTTAGTTTTCTACCCTCCTTTTCACCATAAAATGGCCTAGGATGGGAAAGGAAATGTCCTTGCAACTCTTTTAAGCAATTTGGAAAGATTTGACTGTGGAGAAAGCAATTTCTACTTTAAAGATTATGGAGAGTATTGGAAATGGAAGATTTGAAGATAAAAAGATTGTGCAATAGGATGCTCAAACCTATTTCAACATATTTATTGCATTGAGTTTGGAGTAACTTATGGACAAACTTATGAAGATTGAAGGTGAGATTTCTCAAATGCATACCAAACTTGAGAACTTGTTCCACCAATATGAGCATTAGGATTGGTAAATAAAACTCAAATTTAATAATTTAACATGTTTTTAAGTTTGTCGAGTGACCATGTAAATCATTGTTGGCCTCAATTTCGGTGAGGTCTTTTCTTCCTCTTATTTCTTAGGATCTAGCCATAGTACTTTCCTTTTGAATATCCTATAAGATTAGAGATGGAACACACCTACATAGAAATTCAAGCCACTTCCTTACTCTCTTTGAAACCCACTTTGTAATCATGAACCTTCAACACTTGAAAGATTGAAAACAACATGTGAGGGTTCAAAGATGAGTGCTCATAAGACTACTTAGACTTAGGACAACACCTAGGTGGCTAAGGCTTGGTCTTTCAAACATTCAAAATATCACAACATCCCACCCTTCCCAAAATGCTAAATCACACCAATTAAACCAACATCCTTTACCATTTAAGAAACTCACATGGATAGGCCCAAGCCTCTAACATTTGGTTGAGATGGCTAAGATCAATATGTGAACGTTCATAAGAGGTTAACATTGGGTTAAGTTTTGTCCTAAGGTGGTTAAGTATGGCTAAGGCCCATGAACAAGTTCCCTTAAACAATAAAGCCTACCCAAATAAACAAATTTGGCCTTTTAGCTCAATCTTTTTCAAAATTACCAAATTGCCTCTGAAACCCAAAAATTCCAAAAATAACCCAAATCATCATTTTTGTCCAAAAAACATGTCAAACCATCCAAATTGAACAAAACATCCCAAAATTTCTAAAATTCCAAAAGTACCACCCAAACATTTTTTAATTACCAAATTGCCCTTCATGGCCTAAAAAAATAGTAAAACCTCCAAAATAATTCCGAACCTCTTTCAAATCAAACCCAACCACCCAATGGAGCCCATTTGACCAAATTGACCAATGTTGACCAAAATCTCATTTTTGCCCCGACCCAATTTGCGCCCAATTGATCAAATTGACCCAAATTTTCACTCAATCGACTCCTAACCGACACAATTTCAAAATTCACACGCAATTTTAATCAACCCAAAAACTAATTTGATTAGCCCTTGGTTAATTTCAATATAAATCATTCATACATTAAAGGCCCATTTGAGTAAATAATCTTTAAAAGCCCATGAAATAATTTTAAAAGCCAAATTTTAGCCCATATGATAAGAAATTAACTCTTTATCACCTCATGGTGTTTAAATCATTTAATCATGGCATCAAAACATACTTAACAATGCATACATGACATTTTACAAAAAATGGAGAAGTTGACATTTCCTTTTTAAAATTCATAAAATCTAAGGTTTCAATTTGCATGAAATCTTCTGTTGACCTCATACATAGCATGGTATGCCCATCTAGGCTTCCATGGACTTCATAAACTCAAAATTTTCAAATTTAAATATCATGGAACTAAACATAGCCCTTGGACCAAGGGGTTAAACCCAAATAGTTTGTAATCATTTGATTTTATATATTAATGTGAGTTTTGTATTATTTTTAAAATTATGAGTTATAAAATTGTTTAACTATGAATAAAAGTATTTAATTAAGTTAATTGGAGGTTGATGTTGTGTGGTACACATTAGATTGTCAAAGAAAATTGAAATATAAAAATTTTTGGCACCTGAGGCTTCAGTTTCTAGAAAATGACTAAAATTATTTAAGAAATATGAAATACTCTTGTAAAATGCCAATTTTACTACTTGGATCATCTCCTATCTCTAAACCAATGTCAAAAATCAACATAGTGCTTCACATTTGGTGGATTCGAGTCGATTTCAAGGCCTTAAAGTCCTTGCTTTTATCTTCTCTTGGTAATAGCTTCACTTTAACATAGAAAATTTTTATTTTCACCATGGATTTACCTTACATTTTGGAAATCTAAAAATTTGGGAGTTTTTTGAAGAAGTTGAAAGAGAAGCCTTGTTGAAAAGCATCTTACCAAATATCACAACTTTTGGAGTTTAATTTTTCTCATTGTTAATTTATTTAGAGTTTATTTGAATTTAGATAGAAATTTGTATGGCTCTAAGATTAAAGATGGGAAAGCTTACGGGAGAATTCGATGCAAGGAGATTTGTAAATTTTAAGGCCCAACATAACTATAATGCCAAAATGGGCTTGAGGAAATTGATTCAAAAGAGAACATTTTCGATGCGAGGAGGAGAGATCAAATAGCTGATTATTGATTGAAAGTGGAAACTTTCTACTAATTCACTGCAGTAGCCCTTGTTGCGGTAATTCAAAAATTCTATGCCAATATTCGAGTGACAATGGACTATCACATTTTTATTTAAGGTAATCAAGTTGAATTTACTAGAAGAAGAATCAATGAATTTCATGGACATAGAAATGTATTGCATTGTCAGTATGTTGCATTTGTGATGACAGATTCATCACTTGAGGAAGTAATTTCCTTTCTGACTAATGGAAGAGGGGAATGAAAAATTAAAAATAATCACAAAGTTAAGTTATCCACTTTCATGTTAAATGTTCAATCTAAAGCATGGCTTTACTTCATCTCTAGATAGTTGCTACCAAAAAATCACCTATGTGAAGTAACTAAGGAAAGAGCAGTACTGAATTTCTGCATTCAACAAATGAAAATAGTGGATATTGGCGCTTTTATTGTATATATTACTTAGAGCAGTTTTAGAAGTGGGACAACTAGTGTTTTAGGATATCCTACCCTGATTTTGACTTTATGTGAAGGATCAAGAGTAGAATTTGGTAAAAATGAAGAAACATTGCAACAACTGAAAACTTTTGGAAAACCCATTGTGTAGAAATATGAATCATTTGTTGAATCTAGGAGTGGAAGTATTGATAGACCCTCCACATCAGCTACGGGAGCATTTACTTATGGTTCTATTTCACTTGAATATATTTTGGAGTAATTAATGATTCAACAATCACATCTTATAGCTATGTAAAATTGAATAGGCGGTATTGAAGCTAGAAATGCCTACAATGATGAATAGAGTACTACATGCTTTGCTTATTATTTAAAAACTTAAGTTTGGGGGAAAGAAAAATTTCTTTACAAAGAATTGAACTAAAATTTATTTGTCCTCAATTAACTCTACTTTTAAAAATTAATTTAACATGACCTTGGATATTAGAGTTTAACTTTAATTAACAGTATTTTTTTTTGTAAATCTTATGTTAAATTTAAGGAAAAATCTTTAATAATGAAGGTCAATTATTAAGTTAAGATATTTAGTATGAAAGAATAAGACTTTTCTTTTCTTTTAGAATTAAGGAAAATTGTATTTTAGAAGTATGAAGAATCTTAGAGTTTCATGTAAGAACATAAGAATGAGACTTTATGAAAAATCTTCAAAGCTAGTGTGAATTTATAAACTGAAGGAAGGTAGGCAATTTTGACTTTAAGAAGATGATTGTGAAGTTCAAAATTTGTAAAGCTTATCTTGATATAGTAATCCATACTTAAAAAAAAGAAACAAAAGTATTGAAAAATGACCCATTGAAAAAAAAAACAAAGAAAAAAAGAAAAATAAGTGAGGATAAGCTTGAGGAGATGACTAATAAAAAATTCACTTCACTTGAATCAACTTAAGGAAAAAAGCTTTATTACATTTTCTACTTATACTGAATATTAGCATCCTTACTAAAAAAATCTTCACTAAATTTATTTTTATATGGATATTATAAGTGTCTTCGATATGAAAAATTACAATTCATCTTGAAATGAATAAAGATTCAGAACTCTTAAACTTGATTACAAGATGTTCTTATATTTTCAGTTTTATCCTAAGTTATTAAAAGCTTTTCATAAGTAATTCTATTTTATTTATTAAAACAAATTATAGAAGTTCATAAGTTAAATCTCTGTCATAAGACATATTCTTATGTAGTTATGTTTAAGTTCGTGGCATTTTGAAACATAAAAATAATATACTATTTTATGTATTCATGTCATGCTTATTTTAGTGATATTGCACTTTAAAGAAGGGTATTTTCATGTTTTTGCTACAGACATATCATTTTAGACATTTGGAGCAAAAAATTGCAAAAAGAAGGAAATTTGGAGGCAAAATGGAGATTTTCGTGACCCTGGCGCCGTAGGCGTCATTTTCTAGAGAGCTGGCCCTAGTAGCCCCAGAAACTAACACTAGAGGATCCTTTTTAAGGAGAAGGGGTGTCAGAGGCACCAAATTGGCACCAGAATTGCCTGAATCTGAAGGCGATGCAAACTTAATTAAGTGGCGCCAGAGGAGTCAAATTGTCGCAAGAAGCTCCAATATCTAGAGAAAAGCACAGATTTATTAGGCTCGCACCGAGGCACCAATCTAAGGCCAGAAGTGCCAAAGATGAATTAAGACAGAGTATGTCGATTCATGACTATTTTTTAGCTATTTTGAAGCCTCCAAAAATTTCAAATGTTGCATGGTGCGGTTCAATGCATCTAGATTTTTTGGAAGGTTCTTCAATGAAGAGATATGTCTATTAGATGAAAAAACTTATCTCTAAGTGCAAAAAGGTGTGACATTTTGGGGAAAAAATGGAGCAAATTTCAAATTCCTTTTGAGCCCTAATTAAAAATAGAAAAGTCTATAAAACAGAGGGGGGCATGAGATAAAGAGAATGGTTTTGGCGTGAGCAAGAAGAGAGGATTTTCTTCAAGTGTTGTAAGAGGAGTGGGAAGGTGAGAGATTTCTTATTCATTGCACTTCTAAGAGAGAATTTAGTGTGATTATAAAGAGAAAAAGTGCATGAAGGGAACTTCTAGTGATTTTCTTAGAAAGAAGTGTGATATAAGTTTTTTTCTCTTCTTTTTATGTTTGTATACTGTTAGCATCAATTTTTGGTGTCACTTGTGAAGGATGTTCACTTGAGCTCTAAGGAACAATGATTGATGCATGTGTTGACACTTGTAGCATGAGACAACCATTTCAGACCTTTCAGCATGTATTTAGGTGTGCATTGCCGAGGTTGTTTTGCTAGAATTTGGCTTTCACCTAGGTGAAGGCTGGTTGACATTCTGTTCATCAGACGACTATGATCGGGTCAATAGATATTATTTGTCGCGCCGCTCGTGAAATTTGCTCAAATCAGAACGGTCATCAATGAAATCATGTAGATGACTCTGGATGATAAAATGGATCACAATAATGTTTCTGGAATGCCATTTTTATCTAAGGAGTGTTCATTTCAACACGATGACAGTTTTGGCAAAAAATGTGCAAGAGGGGAGCATTAAATAATAATAATAATGATATTTCTAGAAAGTGGATCTTCTCACTATCTCTTGCCCTCATTATCTCTTGTCCTCACGTGCTGGCTCTTTTGTTTGCATGGCTTGTTGCGAGATAAGTCGGTCACGCACTCTCTTTCCCTCACTCACTACCTTCTATCTTTATCGTTGCATGGCTCATTGCAAGGTACAATGGCGTACAGATCAAGCACCATCAGGGTTCACCAAAAATGTAGGCTCTTCTTCATCATAAAGAGAATGCATCGGCAATTGTAACAATGGAGAGATTTTCTATCACCTACCTAGCCCTAAGTTTTAGTGGTGTCTACGTAGGTGGGCTCAATCACCCACAAGGGGTATGTGCACCGGCATGAACAAGTGCGACGGCGTACCAATGTGATTGATTGTTGACTTAATAAGAGATAGCCTTTAGGTTTGGACTTCTTGAGCGTGACCAAACCCCCCTATATGAAGTCGAGTAATTCTCTATTGTGAGCTTTATTACTTAACTCCCTAAGGTCAAAATCTCAATTTCTCATGGTCTTGACACTCCTAATCTCCCTTGAAGAGATTAGTTGAGTCCGGTCTTAGAGGATGGGAAAAGCTTTGTAGCTAATTTATCATATAAGATCATCGATGTTCGCAGGAAGAAAAAGCTTTGAAGCTAATACACCTTATGAATAGTGGAGAGTTTCTCCTATGAGAAATTGGATGGAGAAACCCTCCACACTGCCACGCCAAAGTTGGAGGCGGTGATGCAGCAAAATTGAGTGTGTCGTCCCTAGGTACAAATGCGAGGTCATTAAGATGAGTTCGACGTGACGTTAATAGGTTGGGTTTCATTGCATGTGCATGAACCATTTCATAAAAATTTTGGCATGTGAATCATATTACATGCCATATACATTATAGTTTGAGCACTTTGGTTTGACTGCCCGATCCCGCTCGATCAACCGATAACATTGGTTTAACCAGCCACCTGGGCCAGGTCGACCAATCACTTTATTTTAACCAATCACCATGGCCTGGTGGACCGATCATTTTAATTTAATTGGCTGCCCTTGCCATGTTGATCGGTCACTTGCATCATAATGCATGTTACTACATGTTGTGCACTATCATATTGCATGTCTGCTTCTTTGCATGTTTGATACACCAAAAAATTACCTACTTTTTCATATATATTTTATGATCAATTTTAATGATTTATAATAATAATACACTTAAAGGAAAGATGTTTTGCATATTTTTGGTTTTAGGTACAAGAAATAGAATTTTGGAGAAAATGAAGCAACAATGGTGCAATTTGGAGTAAAACTAAGCAAGGAATAAAATTTTGACTTGACACATTTCGATATGTCTTTCTATGCTTAATATTATTCACACTTCTCACTTTTTTTTCAATGAAATTACAATTTAAAGATAGATTTTCTTCTTACTTATTCTGTAGGTCTATTTGTTGGGAACGAAACACAACCAAAATGGTGCGAAATAGAGCTAAAATTGAGCAAAACGGTAGAGTTACTGCAAATCGGAGCCGAAGGCCCCTGAATCCAGAAAATGATAAAAATATGGTGCCGACAGTGCCTAAAAGGGTGCTGACAGCTCCTAGAACGGCGCCAACGGCGGCGAAGAGAGTTTGAATGTGATTTTGGGCGGTTATGGCCAAGATTCAATGTAAATGAACAATTTTTGGAAGGTTGCTTGACACATCTCTTGAGAAATTTGTCCCTATATTATAATAGAGTCATTTTATGTTAGAAAAACTGGTGTGGGTGAGTGGAAAAATGTGGAGAACGCTTACTGATCTTAGAATAGAAATAGAAATGTAGATTTCTACCTTTTTGGAGAGAATGGAGAGGGGATTTTGAGAGAATTTATGAGGAGATGTACTAGCATTGCATGGATTAACAAGTGACATTGTGGGAGGGATTTTTATCTTTCTTTCTAGAGGAAAAAATCTAAGTATCGTGATCTTCATTATCTTATGATTTTTTAAACCCTTATTTAGTGGGTTGGCTTTAATGTAATAAAGGTTTTCGTTGTGCTTCTTTGTGCTTTGTGATGTGTTTCTCTTACTCTTTCTTCTTTTTGGGAAATAGTGGCATGAGAAGATTATGTCATTATTTTCATTTTACTTTTCTTTTGCAATGAGTAAGACTCAAGTTTATGATATTGTGATGCATGCTTGAAGAAGTTTTAATTATAAATATGATGGTTCTTACTTGCACTTCATTTACATTACATTATGCATCCTTTGTAGTGTTAAAAATCATTGTAATTGCATTACAACCCGAGAGGGTGGTGTAGTTCTCAACAATGTGGAACTAAATTCAAATTCCATGGATGGTCAAGTTCATGGGGGTAGAGTGCAAATAAATACAGAAATATATATATTACTTTGCGAAAAATTGGATATTCTAAGGTGACAGACTAAAATCCCCAATTTGGTCTTATTTTTTTAAGAACTAAAGCGAGAATTAGCCTTCAAAGGGAATGGAAGTGGGAGCTTTAGAGTGAGAGCCAATATCCTCCCATCATAACCATGGATTTACAAACTAAACATAAGATTAGCCAATGATTTTATTTAGTATTTAACTGAAGGTTGAGAATTAAACTTGCTCCTATTTGGCACATACAATATTTAATGTATCTGATTCTCTTACGTTATCCAATTAACTACATAAGAATAGCTGTTTTTAACATCCCAAAATTTTCCAAACCAATTTTTCAAGAAAGGGTTACCTTTAGAATTAATATTCACATTTAGGAATAGTTACTATCCTTACAGTTAGCATTCACATTTATGAGTAGTTGCTAGATAAAACACCATTTCAATCAATATTCCAAACTAAGTATTAAAAGTAGTAGACTAGAATTTGACTAAGGACCTCTTACCTTTCTTCTTTGTGGGATCGATACTGGGATCTTTAAAGAAAACTTTATATTACTCAAAGCGATACGTGCACATCGTAGAACCCATAATACATGAACTATTTGCTATATTTTATAAAATTTCACTTTTGCTCTTTAACTACTTAATAAAAATTAGGGCAAGTTATTGGCCTTATTTTTTAAGAGTAAATTACTGTGTGTTTTGAAATAAGTCAAATTTTTGGCACTGTACCATGGATTTAAATTGACATAAAACATGCAAAAAAGCAACACATACTAGGGGTGCATCAATGTTTTACTCCATATGTGTTTCTATTTTGCATTTGTACATGTGTGATTCTCCTCATTGAGGATAACCAATCCCACCTTTGGGTCACGACCTTCTCGGCATACCCATTTGTTTGGGTCGTTGTTATCACGGTATGTGATTCGGGTGGATTTAGTGTGTTAATCTTGCAAAAATATTTTAAAATATACGCATGTTGGATACAATTATAAATATGCAAATTAATCCCAACAAAAATAACTTTAATGAAAATAGTTTTATCTTTCAAAATTCTTTAAACTGCCAAATCCCCTAAATATAACGTAAGTATACGTATCACTCAAGTAGTTAAGGGCTCTAATGAAGTCCTCGATATCGATCCCACTGAGATGTTGAAAATACTTATTACTAAATTCTTATGATTATAATGAAAAATAAAGTTTTAAGCTATGAATTTGAAGTGCTAAATGAGGAATTTGAAAATTCAACTGAGGCTGATTATGAACTCAATGAATAATCCTCCTCAATTTAACTCCAAACAATAGGATGAGGAGAATAAATTAATGTTAGAAGAGGTTGTGATTCAAATGAAGAGTGAGATGGAAAATCAAGAGGTCAGAAAAAGGAATATAGAAAACCAACTGCGGTAGATTACTAATGCAATTAACAATTACCTTTTCAGAGATTTCACTTAGTGACCCTGACATAAATCCTAAGGAGATGCATGATGAGCAATTTGAAATTATTGAACTAATATTTAGAAGATAATTCAAGGATATGTTTCAAAAGAACTTTGAGTTGAGAAATAAAAATAAGGAGATTGAAAGATAAATGAACAAAATCCCTACGAAATTAGAAAAAAATATTTCCTTATATAAGATAAATATAGAAAGACCAAAACTACCATTTACTGAGTAACAAGGGAAAGGATTGAAAGACAACACTGAACAAAAGAGTAACCAAGAAGAATTTGATATAAAATCTGAATTATCTAGAGGTAATCCGATCCAAAATTTGGAAGATCATGAAGTATCTTATAAAGATCTATTTTTTTATAAAAATTAAGGATGATAATAATATGAAAATTGAGAATATCATTAGAAGAATATTGGATCTTGAAAGAAATATGAGGAACAAGGATATGAATCAATCTGAAATGTAAGGTTTGAATGAAAATTTTAAATTTGAGGACTTTGTATGAATCCTTAGATTTGGAAAAGATTGGGAGATTGATCAAGGATTACTTAAATGAAATTTTGATATAGGTGGAATTATTTGTCAAGCTGACATCGTTAAACAAAATGCTTTTTGGGAGGCAACCCATAATTATTAGTTTGGTTTGATTTAGTATGTATAAGAGTTATGATTTTTAGTGTTGTATTATGTTTTCTTTAGTGTGGATTGATCATTTTGATTAATGATTTTTAGATGTTTGGATTGTTAGTGGTTTGATTTACTTTTTGCAAGTCATGAGGGGATTGATTTCTTAACATCTTATTATGGTTGGAATTGTATGTTCTCTTGTAGTAGTTGGATTGACGAGTCCAATACAACTCTAGTCTCACCCATAGCTGAGATTTAGAAGAGACATTATGATTTTAACAATGATAGTTCCATCTCTATTTTGTTACTTCTTTTCTCTGACTTTGTTTTCATTTGATTGGAGTAGCTAACCTATTTTATTTGTAACATGTGCTTTATTTTACACTATCGTTATAACTATTAGTGGTGCTTAATTAAAAGGATGAAGTGATGCCTAAGAATGGTGCTTGAGAGCCAATATATCAGGGAGAATCTTGTCTTTGGGATTAGAATCTATAAAATCACTTATAAGTACCCATTAATTATGTGTAGTAATTTCGTTAGAAATTGGAAGTAAGTTAGTGAGATGCAATGAGTTAAAGGAAGAATTGACCTCATTTATCATGTGTGTTTGTTTTTGTATTACAATAATATATATGACTTGAAGAACATTTTTATATTACTATGATGATACCTATTATGCTAGTTAGAATTTTGTTTAGTTAATTTGATTTTAACATGTTTATTTTAGTATTACATTCTACTAAATGTTTTCTATCCTAATAAATAATTGTAGGTGTTTTTGATAGATATTTTGGGTAGATAGAATTTTTAGACTATTTTTCTTCCTACTTATATCTTCTATACTAAATGCTATACATGTTAAAAATCAAGAATAGGGGATAAGAAGAAAATTTTTTTTAAAGTGGGTATACTTCCTTTTAGTTTAACATTATTGCAAGCAAGTTTTAGGCTAGATTTACTTTCTCCTACAGTCATTCAATCATGATTATGAATGTATATGAATTTGATAGGATGATGTAGTAGTAAGTAGATTAAACATTTACTTTTTCTACTTGCTACATTTTATGGAATTGTTTGATAATTATATTAAAATTCAAGTTTGAAGAGAAGAAAATTTTCTCTTAAAAGATAGAAACTAAATTTTATTTGTCCTCATTAGCTATATTTTCAAAATTTAATCTGACATAACCTTCAGTATTAGAGACTAATTTTTAATAACTATATTTGTGTTTTTAAATATATAGTTGACTTAAGTAAAAGTTTTCAATAATCAAGGTAAATTCTAGAGTTAAGATGTTTGGTACAAAAGGAAAAACTATGTTTTTTTCCTATTTAAGGTAAAGAAAATTGTATTTTTGATGTATTAAGAATCTTAGAGTTTCCTATAAGTAAAAAAGAATGAGAACTTATGAAAAATATTCAAAGATAATATGAATTTTTAAAGTGAAGGAATGTGAAAAGTTTTGAAATTTGAGAAGAGGATAGTGAAGTTCAAAGCCATTAAAGGCTATCCAGATATAGTAATCCTCGCATCAAAAAAAGGATTGAAAATGATCCTAAAAGAAAAGAAAAAGAAAAACTGAAAGCAAAAGAAAAGTAAAGGAAGAATGAAAAAAAAAAAAATTATATGATGAGAAGCTTGAGGAGATTCCTAATCAAAAATTGGCTTCTCTTGAATCAACTTGAGGAAGAAGGCTCTATTAAAATTTGTAAAAATGTATTTGAGTATTAGCATCCTTACTAATAAAGATCTGATGAAGTTATTTTTCATATGATTGTTCTAACTTTAATATGATAAATTTTAATTCTTCTTGAAATGAATAGAGAATCAGAAATCTTAGACTTGACTACAAAGTATTCTTATACTTTTAGTTTTGACTTAAGTTGTGCTATTATATTTAGTAGAAAAAATTATAGAAATTTAGAAGTTAAACTTTGTACTATAAGTAATACTTTTTATGTAGTAAAAGAGTTACTTAAGGTAAAATAACATTTAAGTTTAAGGGATTTTGATACGCCTAAAAATTACCTACTTTTTCATATATATTTTATGCTCAATTTTAATAATTTTTAATCATGCTATACTTTAATAAAATTTATTTTGCATATTTTTTGTTTCAGGCACAAGAAATGGACTTTTGTAGAAAATGAAGCAAAAATGGTGCAATTTGAAGTAAAAATGAGCAAGAAAAAAATTCTCACTTGGAACACTTTGATATGTCTTTCTATTAATCTCATTTGTACTTCTCACTTATTTTTAAATGAAATTACACTTTAAAGAAAGGTTTTTTATGCTTATTCCGTAGGTGTATCTGTTATCAAAGAAACACAACTGATATGGGGTGAAATGAAGATAAAACATAGCCAAAGGGCCCAAATTGGTGTCGAAGATGCCCGAATTTATTGAATGACAAAAATATGGCACTGACAGCACCCATAACAGCATGGACGTGATTTTGGGCTGTTATGGCCGAGATTTGATGTATTTGGATGATTTTTGGAAGGTTTCTTAAGACATCTGTTGGGAAATTCGTCCCTACACTATAATACAGTGATTTTATGTCATAAGAAGTGGTGTGTGTGAGTGGAAAAATGTGAAGAATGTTTATATATCTTAGAATAGGAGTAGAAATGTAGATTTCTACCTTTTTATAGAGATTGGAGAGAGGGTTTTGAGAGAATTTATGAGGAGATGTACTAGTATTGCTTGGATCAGCATGAGACTTTGTTTGATAGATTGTCATCTTTATTTTAAGGGAAAAAAGCTGAGTATTGTGTTCTTCATTATCTTATGTATTTATAAACACTTATCTAGTGGATTTTCTTTAATGTAATAAAATTTTTCATTGTGTTTTCTTCGTGCTTTGTAATGTGTTTCTCTTACTTTTTCTTCTTTTTTGAAAATAGTGGCATGAGAAGATTATGCCCTTAATTTCTATTTACTATTCTCTTGCAATGAGTAGGATTCATGTTTAGGATATTGGGATGCATGGTTGAGGAAATTTTAATTATAAATGTGATGGTTTTTACTTGCACTTCATTTACATTACAATAAGGGCCCTTTGTAGTGTTAAAATTCATTGTAATTGCATTAAGACCCAAGAGGGCAGTGTAGTTCTCAACAAAGTGAAAACACATTCAAATTCCATGGGGTTATGCAAATAAATAGGAATATATATATATATATATATATATATATATATATATATTATTAGGCGAAGATTTGGAGATTCTAGGGTGACTAACTAAAACCCCCAATTTGGTCTTTGTGTTTAATAACTAAATCGAGAGTTAGCCTTCAGGGGAAGGGAAGTGGGAGTTCTGGAGTGAGAGTCAATATCCTCCTAAGCTCACCACAAATTTAGAAACTAAACCTAAGATTAGCCAATGATTCTCTATAAAACTTGACTGAGGGTAGAGAATTAAATTTGCTCCTATTTATCATATACAATATTTAATGTATCTCATTCCTTTACATTATCTAATTTATTGCATACGAATAACAGTTCTTAACATCTAAATTTTTTTGAAACCATTTCATGTAAAAGAGGTTATCTTTAGAATTAATATTTACATTTAGGAATAGTTACTGTTCTTATATTTAACATTCGCATTTAGGAGTACTTACTAAATAAAACACCATGTTAATAAACATTCTAAATGATGGACTAATAGTAGTGACTAGAATTTGACCAAGGACCTCTTACCTTGCTTCTTCACGGGATTGATACTGGGGTTTTTAAAGAAAACCATATATTACTTGAAGCGATACGTGCACTATCGTAGAACCCATAGTGTGTGAACTATTTTTTATATTTCATAAAATTTCCATTTCGCACATTAACTACTTAATATAAATTAGGTAATGTTATTGGCCATATTTTTGAAAACTATACTACCGCAAAATTTCGAGACAGACCAAGTTTTTGGCACTATACGAGGGATTTAAATTGACATAAAGCATGCAGAAAAATAACACACACTAGGGGCGCATCAATATTGTACACCATATGTGTTTTTATTTTACATTTGTACATGTGTGGTTCT
>NEWO01000718.1:273255-302237 GCA_003013225.1 Phalaenopsis aphrodite
CCTCCCATGGATGTGGGAGGTGAGTTTTTATAAAAATGGTCATGGGGTGGCTCTCAGGGCATAAGTTTGGGTGCATTGTGGTGATTAGGTGGAGGGCAGAGGAGCTCCATAGTTTGATTTGGATGAGCTAGCCTCTATGTTTGATTTGGGTGAGGTGCCATGGGAGTGGCTCTTGGTTTTGGGCTATCCAGCCACTAGGCTAGCCGGCTGGCCAGAGGGAGGTGGCTAGGAGCTCAGGGAACCCAGAGGAATCCTTCACAGCAATTTAATGCAAATGTGTTTGGATTTGGCAAAGATATCTTGAGCATGTGCATTTTTGGAAATAAGATCCTTTAATTTGGGGGATCTTTCGTCCATGCATTGATTTAGGTGATTTCATGGTTTTTGGACTAGTCACCAAGTCCAACTAATGGCTGGGGTGGAGTTAATTTGGTGGCTTTAAGGTGGTTAGGTCAGATTTAGTGTGTGGGTCCAAGTGGGAGCAAATGACCAAACTTGGGTTTGGGCTAGAATAGCCATATCAATTGGCTCAATTTATTGTTTCATTTGGTGTATATGATCACAAGGAACAACTTTGGTGAAGGATGGAAATGGTTTTGAGTTCAATTTGAAAGGTCAATTTGAAGGAATTTTGAACTTTAATCAATTTGGTCATGTTGGGCTAGGCTTGGGTCTAGCTTGGGTTAACCTTAAGCTAAGTCCGAATTGATTGTTATAAATGGTGAATAGGGACCTCATGAAGAGTTTCCAACATGAATTGGATGCCAATTTGGAGTTTAAGGCAATCAATTGGGCAAAATTTGGGGACTTAGCCAATTTGGGGCTAAATTTGGGAATTTTGGATTTATGCCAAAATCAAATTGATATGAGGCTTCACCAAGGTCAATTGATGGTTGATTTTTATGTATAGCAATTTCATAAAGATTTTTCAACATTAATTGAGCCCAATTGACTAGGCTATGGGTACAATTTGGTGAGATTAGGTCATATGGTCAAAATTGGGGCTTTGACCTAAATCAAAATTGGGCTTAAATCATGGACCAATTGAGCTTGGATTTGTTTTATTTTGGTCATATAAAAAGTTAATTTGAGTTTGGTGTTGGAATTAGGGTCAATTGAGATCAAATTGGTGGACATTTGAGTTGGATTTGGGGAAATTTGAGTCTTTAAAGGGCAATTTGGGGATTTTTGTTAAAGATGGTCAAATTAGCCAAATTTGGTATTGGGGTAGTTAAAAGAAATGAAATTAGGAATATTTACGATTTATTGGGATTTTTTGGGAATTTTTTGGAATTTTTGGGATTTTGAGCTATGGAGGGGTATTTTGGTAATTAGGGGATGGTTTAGGGGTAAAAGGCCAAGATGGGTATTTTGGTAGAGTTGAGGCACCAACCATCACCAATAAGCCATGAACTAATGGAAACCCCATTTTGGGTCCTCTACATAGTTGTCTTAGCTAAACCATGGCCCTAGGGCTAGTAGGTTTAGGGGACCATCTACATGAGTATCCCAAAAGATCAAGGGATCTAGGCTAGAAATTTGAGTTCATGGTTGTGAGTGATTGTCAGCGTAGATAAATGTAGTGAGTGCCTTAGCTCCAGACCAACACCCAAGGTCAACCCTAAGGTCCAGCATTCCTAAGCGTGACTCATCTTGAGTTTCCCCAATAGTGATCCCACCTACTAAGTACTTAGAGGTTGAGACCAACATGTGGAACTTCAGGTTGAGTAAGGAGGACAGTAGAGTTTCTAATGGTGAGGGTGCCTTTTCTAGTTATCTAGGAATAGTCAACAGAAAAAGTCCTATGGCTAGACCCTAGGCTATTAAAGAGGAAAAGCTAAACCTCAACCAAAAATGAGGGCAACAACATACAAAATGAAAGACTAATTCCTTTAATATCAGCTAATTTTAATCTAAAGACTTTTTTTATATCTTCTCAAAGTTTTCAACAATTATTTTCAGTTCTAGTTGAATTGTTTTCTCAATATATGAAATTAAATTTTTATTACTTTCTATAAGGTCTAACATTTCAAATTTTTTCTAAACATAATCCAAATTTTCATTACTCTTTCAAATATTCATTTTAAATTTTATCCTCATCTTGATAATCCAAATATTCCCTTTTAAAGTCTTTCCCATATGTCTTCTTGAAATATTCATGGATTAAATTATTCGTTAATATCCATTCTGAAGCAATCGATCTCTTACTGTTTTTCAGGGTATTTCATTGATTTTAGTATATTAAATGTAATCTCTTAATCGCTAACTCTCATAATTAGTTTTCCTTTCTGCACATTTATCAAAGCTCTTCTAGTGGCAAGGAATGCTCTTCCTAAAATGATAGAAATTTCTTTATCTTCCTCCATACCTAATGCAATAAAATTAATAGGAAAGATAAAATTACCAATTTTTACCAAAACATCTTCAACAACTCCTTTAGGATAGGAAATCAAACATTCAATTAACTGAAGAGTTACAGTTATAGGTGAAGTATCTCCTAAACTCAACATTCTAAAAATTGGTATAATACATAAGAATAATACTGGCTCATAAAACACATAATGCTTTTCCAAAAACTATTTCTCCAACAGCATAAGGAATAGTAAATGTTCATGTATCCTTAAGCTATTCTGGAAGCTTCTTCTGAATTATAGCGTTACACCATTCAATGAGTGCAATAGTCTTATTATCTACAAACTTCATTTTCTTATTAAGTATATTCTTCATGAACTTCACATAGCTTGAGATTTGTTCCAATGCTTCAACCAATGAAATGTTTATCGTTAATTTCCTTAATATCTTGAAAAATTTTAAAAAAATTTTATCTCTATTTTTAGGCTTCAATCTTTGAGTAATTGGAGGTGGTGGTATTTCTATAGTGTTTTTCACAGGTTTAATGGGACATTTTGACTCAAAATGAGAATCTTCAAGAGATTTTTCATTTTCCATCTCATCTTTTCCAACTTCAACTTATACTTCTTTTTTAACTCTATTTTCCAATTCTTTTCCACTTCTCAGTTGAATAACCGTAATTTTCAATTTTTTCTGATCTTTAGGATTTACTTCAACACTACTTGGCAATGGTCTTGGATGTATATTTCTAACTGTAGTAGCAGTACATCCCAATTGATTTTCCATGTTTCTAATTACAGCTCCTTGACTTTGTATTTGGCTTCTCATTTGCAATATCAATTCTTCTATTGATAACAGTTTCTCCTTACTCTACAAATTATTAAAACCTAAAGGGTAATAAGGTTAATAAATTGGATTTCCTTGATTGTTGGAGTTTCACAATGGGTTCTCACTGTTATTTGCCCATTTTAGATTTGTTGCATTAGTGTTATTGTTACTCCAACAAAAATTTGAATGATTCTTCCCACCAGGATTATAATAATTGACATAAGGATTATTAAAATGAATATTTATTGCATTTAAGGACGCATAAGAATATTTAGATTCCATCATTTGTCCCAATAAGTTTTACTCAAGCAGAGGTGATGTCTAAGAATAATTCATTCCATTTTGATCTTTCTTCTTTTATATAGCAGCTAACATAGATATCGCATTAGAATCATTAATTCTAGTTACTCTTTTTGGATTTACCTTTTTAGAGGGCCATTGAAAAATATTAGTAGCCATCTCTTCAATTAAAGAATATGCTTCATTGAATGGTTTTCACATTAATGATCTACCAGCAATAGCGTCAGTTATCGATCGAAGAGATCAAACCAATCCATTATAATAAGTTTGAAATATTAACCAATCTGGAAACACATGGTGTTGACACTTCCTAAAGAGATTTTTAAATCATCCCCAGACATACTAAGCTAATTCTCCTTTAAACTGACAAAAGTATGTAATAACATTTCTAAGCTTAGTAGTTTTTGAAGGTAGGAAATATTTAGATAAAAATGTTTGTGATAAGTCTCCCCAATTTCAGGTAGATCCAGGTGCTAACAAGTTTAACCACATCTTAGCTTTATCCCTTCATGAAAAATGAAAAAGTCTATGTGTGAAGGCATCATTTGACACTCAAACATTTCTGAAAGTAGCACACAATTCTAGAAAACTAGCATGGTATAAATTGGGATCTTCAGTTGGTGTTCCCCCAAACTGATTGTTTTGTACCATTTGCATAATAACAGATTTAAGCTCAAATGAATTGGCAACTAGAGTAAGGTTTTGTATACTAAAATGAATTTCATCTGCTATTGGATTAGCATAATCTCTTAAATGTCTCTGATGATATTCATTTTCATTTACAACATTACTCAATTTTCAAGTCAATTTGCTAAAATGAACTATCTTTTTTTGTTGTTTCTGAATTTTTCTAATTGTTCTTCCTAACTCAGAATCGTAAGGCACTAAATCTTCACATCTTACACTATGCATGAACAAATGCAATAAGTAATTAATACAAGCAAACACACTAAAATATGAAAATATTCAAACTAAACTTCAAACTCTCTTTTTTTTGTTTAAAATAGAAATAATTCAAAATATAAAATAACTAACTACTATTATCTTTTACAATTTTGTAAATATCATTCAAAATTACAAAATACAAACGATATATACAATAGTAAATATGCAAATTAATCTCAACAAAAATAACTTTAATGAAATTAGATATACTTTTGAAAACTATTTAAATTAATAAATGCTCTAAAAAAACTACAAGTATATGTATCGCTCAAATAATAAATGGCTCTAATGGAGTCCTAGATATCGATCACATAAAGAAGTTAGAAATGCCTTATCGACACTATTTTAGGTGAGTTGTCTAGTGGAAGCTGTCCTCCGCCAGAATGGAAATCCCGTCACCCACTTTGGAGGGACATTTAATTTATATATATTTATATATTTATGTTTAGAAAAAAATGAAATCAAACTGCCGATATTTTTCATAGTTTAAATAAAAGAGCATAATACCTCAAACCATGTCTCTATTCTGGAGGCTAAACACAAAACTTGAGGATAAGGCTTGATCAAATAAACTAAGAAATATATGACATTAGTTTGGTTGGCAAAACCATTTTATTTGCCTACAAGTTCTCCTATTCAATATGAAGAATTAAATAGGCTTTAAATTAAACTTGGTTAGAAAAAGCTTCCTATAAGGGTAAGCCCCTATAGTTAATTACATCTTATATGACCGAAGTTACCTAAGAAAACTCTCGATAAAAGTTAGGGAATATTATCTTCAAAGAGATCAAAAGGATAGGAATTTTCAATGAGACCGGACAAAGAGGTGTGAAATGAGAATGGTTCAAATTTGGAATATCTTGTTGTAGAATCCAAAGGAGGAATAACTAGGGGATGTCATAGATCCGGAGGAGAACCTCGGTGGCTTCCCAAGCTATCCTATGATTTGGCTTCAGTTCTAAGAAGAAATTATTTAAATGTTTCATCCTGTAAATTGTATTAATTTAGTGCTTACATTCGTGTGAACAGATCACACAAATAGCCTGGAAGTGTGAGGATTTAGGTCGCGACAAATGATAACATCAGAATCCTAAGACTAGTTAGGGCTTATATTGTATAACATAGCCATAAAAAGGCCTAAAGAAAAGATTAAGGATTTATGTCGCACAAGCAAATAACCTCGAAATCCTATGGCTTATTGTTTAGTTCTAAGTAAAGATGTGTTGTTGTAGATCTTCTTGCTATTGAAGATGGTCATGCTTCTCAAAATGCTAGCTCCAAGCTCCTCTTTATGGATAGTTTAAGCTTTTTAATATGTCTGGTTATGATGTCAAATCAGATGTTCCTATGGTTATTGTCATTTAAATATTATGCAGTATATTAAAGTTGATTAGAGAGATGTCGACTAGGATCCTACGGTTTCCTTGTTTTGGCATAACTATTTTTTTTCGGATTCACTTAGTCTAAATTAATTTACTAAACTTAACTTAATGAGTTTCATACTTTCATTTAGACCATGGGAAGCCTCGTAAACAACTGTAGATTACCTCCTCTAAGAGATTATCAATCTTTTAATAGAGACATCTTAATTTAGTTGCAATTGTTGTTTTATTGTTTTTTTTTGTGATTAAATTTTGAGTTGTCTTATATTTTGAATGCTATGGTGGTGAATTTTATCTTGGTTAATTTTAAATTTGGTTTTGGTTTTGGTGGCTATCCTAGTAGTTTTGGCTTTCATGCAAGGTGTCATCGTTGTTTAACATGAGAGTTTTAAAAAATTATAGTGTGGAAAGTACAAGAAAAGACGGTTTTGTAAACTGTAAAAGCATACCTGGAGAGTCTTCTTGTTCCACTACATAAAAATTTGTACTTGCAAGATATGCAGATAGTATTGCAGAAAAAGTTTAAATTGTCAGAGTAGATGAAGGTTTAGTTACCAAACCCCAAGTTATGATTTTATTGAATCTACGAAGAACATAGTGGATGATTTTAGAACAAAATATGATAATTTCAATTTGCTTATGAAAATATCCAGAAGATTTCAATGTGTTGAGGGAATAACCCTGAGCTACTTTAAGGCTCTCCTAAATTATTTCGAGTTTGTTTTGAACTTATCATCTTGTTCCATTAATCATCTGAGGTTAAAGTATGACTACCACATTGCTCAATGAAACTTCATAGTTTACTTATCCCAAGGATAGAATATTAGATTAGTCAATTAATGTTTTATTTGAAAATTATGTAGGTGGGTGCCCCTAAGTCAAGTCTATGTTATTTAAGATTGTGTTTCCCACAAATAAAGTTAGGCTCGTAGTGTTTTAAAGATGTTAATCATCAATTATGTTATCTTCTCAATCCGATCAATTGAGTTTAGATATTGAGCCTAGGCCACTACCAAGCCCTTATCAGTCATAATGGGTGAAATGGTGGTCATCAAAGTTTTGATTTTAAGTGTTGTGCATTCTTATCATATAATCAAATCTTCCTCAACTTTGGGCTTAAGAAAAGTAAATTATCATCTTCTCTAACTTAAGCTCCTTACTTAAGAATCATTTGATTTTTAATTGACCTCCAAGTCATGAAGATTAAGAGGTTTATAATCTTGTTGACAATGTGCAAATGAGGTGAGTGGGTTTCTACCTTTTAATCCCATTATGTTTCAGTCATCCAAACATATTAATTAAGATCACAATTACCCATTTTACCTTGGTTAATCCTATATTTTGATTAAGGCACCAAATTCTAAATTTACCACTTTGCCCTTTTGGCACTTCACTCATAACTCACTAAACACAACTCAAATTACTTTGAGGGTTTAGAGTGTCATATCCATGAGGTAATTATAAAGTTAGAGGAGAACATATGGACCCTCAAAATTTTAATTTAATTTTAGATAATTATTTAAATTTAAGAAAATAAGATTTTCAAAAGTTAATTTATTTAGCTTTCCAAAATAAAGTTTTTTATTTATGAAAAAACTATTAGAGGTTTCCTAAGGTACGAGAAATATTTAGGCAAGATTTCATAATTTTTTTAAATAAATTTTATTATTATTTTTAAATTTTTAATCAATTCTAATGATTAAATTAAATAGAAAATTATATTTTTAATCATAAAAATCTTTTTAATTTTTTAATAGATTTCTCTGAGTTAATGAAACTCAGAGAATCAAATTTTATAATTTAAATTATTTTTAATTGATTTAATGTAATTATTTTGATTAGAAGATCGAGAAAATTCATTTTAAGCCTCAAAGTTTTATTTTTTGATTTAGGAAAATGAGGAAAAATGTCTTTAATGAGTCTCAAGTGACCAGGGAGCAATTAGGTACATTTTGAAGTATTTTGGTATTTTTGGGATTTTAAATTGTTTTAGTTATTTTAAATTCTAAATAAGACTCAAAAATCAATTATTTTACCAAAAAGAAATTTATATTTTTCCTAAGTTCCTCTCATCACAAGGAACTCAGAAAATCACTTTTCAAATTTTTCCAAAGTGTATTTCCTTTATTATAATTATTTTTGTACAAAAATGTAAGGTTTCTTAGAAAATCAACTTTAGTACTTAAACTTAATAAAATAATTTTCAATTTTTTACAGTGAGTAAATATGTTTTTCTATGAATAGTATGGGAATGATTTTGTTCATTTTTGATAAGTAATTTACAAAAATTAGCAGAAGATATTCACATTTATTTAAATATAAAAATTCACAAGGTTATTCAAAACAACATGATATTTTTCCTAGACTTCTTTGACCACGTAAAACCTACTAAAATGGTTGTCATAATTTTCCAAGTGATATTTTGATTTATATAATTAAAATAAGCCAAAATGACCACTATTTAGGGCTAGAAGCATGGAGATGCCCTCTAACCTTGGAAAAAACAGAGAACATCTCCCCTATCATGGGGAATAAACCCTCAAAATTTCAAGTCATAGTTAAATATTTAATGCCAAGGAGAATTAAAATACCACAGAGGGTATTTAATTCATTAAAAACAATATATTTAAAAAATAATTTTTATTTTTGGTCCATATTATTCTCCTCTGTTTAATGAGCAAGAGAGTATTTTTTTATTTTTATGATTTTTCTAGAGAAAGATATGGACTTTTTGAAGTTTAGGTATTAAAAATAATTCAAAAATCTCATATTTTTCTACTTATTATTCTCCTCTGAACTCACACGCGGTGCACTCTCATTTGACATCACCATCCACTTCAACTACCATGTGGCCCCCGGTTCACGCACCATTCGCTCGTCTGGCTTGATCTCCTTCATTGGTTGGATACACGCGAGATCGGATGACTTTCTGTCATCGTTCCCAAGTGACCTAACCCGTAAGCCGTTCACACTAAAACCATAAGATCATCGTCTAGACTCAACCAAATCACATGAGGTTTGTTTCTAACCCTTTATCTACTCAAGACAAACACATATATCCGGTTAATCAAGTATGAAATCAGACCATTACAAATGGAGAATCAAAATAAGCTCAGAATAGGGTTAGAGCTCAATACCTTTCTGAGAGAGGAGGCCTCAATCATATGGTTATGGTAGCTTTAATGGGACCCAACAAACCTCTGGATGTAGTTCTGTCCTCTAGAGAGTTATCTAGGTATAAATTCGATCAAGCTCAATTTTAAGTGTAAGCCTAGAGCTAGGTTAGAGGCTGTTTGAGCGGGGATTTGATTGGGAATCAACTCCTCTTACCTCTAGGGATGGTGTGTACATAATTAATTTGAGTTTGGTGAACTGTGGAGAGATGTATTGGTTTGAGCAGAAAGTTTAAAGTCAAATATGGGCTTCCACAGTGTGGATCAGTGGGGAATTTGGACAGAGTTTCCCAAAGTATTTTAGCACACTTCTTTCTTTTTCCATGGAGGAGCTGATTAAATTGAGGAGCTTAGAGGGAAGCTCAAGGCAAATTGATGGGTGCAAAGAGTTGCTTAGGTGGAGGGCTGAGGAGCTCTAAAGAGCCATTGGGATGAGGAGGCCTCAATAGTTGAAATTAAATTTGATTTAGGTGTAGTGGCTCTAAAATTTGTCATTTTTTGGCAACTAGGCCGGTCGACAGGGCCAGGGGTGGGGGTCAGGTTGTCAGGTGAGCCAGGGGTGGCTTAATTATAATTTACCTGCAATGGTTTGTCATGATGGCAAATTATTTTCAAATAAGTGCCAAATATTGTTAAGATCCCTTAAATAAAGGGACCATTGGTCCATAGCTCACTTAGGTTGTTTATGGTGTTTTAGCCTGGTCACCAGGGTCTAAGTTGTGGCTGTGGAAACCTTAATTTGGTGACTTTAAGGAAGTCAATTTTTTGGTGCATGGGTTAAATTTCGGTCAAAATGTCTAGAAGTTTCGTTTAGGTTAGGTTGGCCATGAAATTAAGCTCAATTGATTGGTCAATATTGTGTAGATGATTTTCATGATGATTTTTGGTGAAGTATTGAAATGATTTTGAGTTCAACTGGAAACTCAACTTGAAGGATTTTAGGATTTTGGTCAATTAGGGCATGTTGGACTAGGGTTGGGTCTAGGTTGGGTGAATGTTGGGCTAAGTCTAAATTTATTATTGGAAATGGTCTACATAAATTTTATGAAGAGATTTCAACATAAATTGGTTGCCAATTTTGGGGCTAAGGTATTCAATTTCGTAGAATTTGGAGACAGATCCAATACAGAGGAAAATTTGGAGTTTTTTGGATTTGGGTCCAAATTGATTTCAATTGAGGCTTTACCAAGGCCAATTGAAGGTCAAATTTGATGTTTAGGATTGTTATGAAGAGTTTAGTATTCAAATTGGGGTAAATCAAGTAGGCTATGGGGTTTAATTAGGTGAGATTAGACCATAGGACCAAAATTAGGGGTTCAACTTAGATCAAAATTGAGCTCAAAGCATGGGCCAATAAGGCTTGGATTTGGCTTAAATTAGTCATGTGAAAGGTGAATTTAATTTTAGGACTGAAATTGGGCCAAAAATTTATGAACAATTGAGGTGAATTTGGGAAAATTGAGCCTTTAAAGACAATTTGCGGGTTTTGGTCAAAATAGTTAAATTAGCCAAATTCAGTTCAATTATGGGGTCAAAATTGGTTCTGGAGACATTTGGAGTGATTTTGGATGATTTGGTAAAGTTTGGGGTACCAAGGGTATTTTTGCAATTTTGGCAAATTTTGGTGGGTTTTTTTTTTGTCATTTTGGAAATTTTTGGTGGTTTTGGGTAATTTGGGTAATTTCAAATGGTTTGAAATGATTTTTAAACTAATTTGTGTATTTTGGGTGAATTTGTGGATTTTGACAAAATTTAGGTTCTCAATGGTATTTAGGTTATGTGGGTGGATTTAGGGGCAATGGACTAAGTTGGATATTTTGGTAGAATTGGGGTACCAACCACTTTATATGAGCTACGGACCAACGAAATCCTCATTTGGGTCCTCTAAGTACTGGTATTAACCAAACCCTAACTTAGGGCTGATGGGCATAGGGGACCATCTACATAAGTTTCCATGGGATCAAGGGATCAAAGTTAATAATTTAGGTTTTAGGATTGTGAGTGGATATAGGTGATGGTGAGTGCAAGTGAGAGAACTAGCTCCCGACCAACACCCAGGGTTAACCCTAAGGTTAAACAGTCCTATGGGAACTCTCCTTTAGTTCGCCCTATAGTGACCCAACCTACTATGTGCTTGAGGTTACGTCCAATGTGTGGAACTTCAATTTGAGCAAAGAGGAGTTTGGAGTTTCTAATGGTGAGGGTTCCTTTTCTAATTTTCTAGGAATACTCAATAGGAAAACCCTATGGCTAGACCCTAGGCTACTAAAGAGGAAAATGAAACCTCAATCAAAAGTGAGGTCAACTTGCCTATTAGTAAATTCTTAAGATTATAATGAAAACTACAATTTTAAACTACAAAAGTAAATTGTTAAATTTGAATATAAAGTAATAGAGCGAATGCTAAATAAAATGTAGTAAAAGACAAAGTTAACTGAACTTATTGCTAAACTTTCTAAAGTAAGATTACGAAAATTGAAAAAAGTTTTTGTGATGAAGCGTTCAAAATTTAAGAAAACATCTTTCCCCTTTACAATGAGTATATCGATTATGAAGAAATTAAAATCATTTAAAAAAATATATATAATTTTTCTTTTGCCAAATAGAAAAAATCCTATTCTTTACCCTCTTCTAATTGTATAAAGAACATTGGCTAATCTAGACTTTGGTCCCAAATTCACTGGTTAGGCTGGTAGATTATAATGTAAGCATATATTGTATACTTAAAGTTCAATATTACCAAGTGAACATGAAAATACTTAAAACAAGTGAACATGAAAATAATCTTATTTAAAGTGCAATATCATAAAAAATAAACATATAATGTATGCTTAAAATAGCATATTATTTTGGTGTATCAACATGCTCACCTTTGAGTCACTGCCTCCTCGGCATACTCATTTATTAGGGTCGCTGCCGTCATGGCATTTTCGAAACTTTCTTTTGGTTGGAGGAGTTGCCCGTTGGAAGCTATCGGCTGTCGGAATCGAAATCCTATGCCCGCTTTAGAAGGACATTTTAATTTATGTATGTATATATATATATATATATATATATATATATATATATATATATATATATATATATAAGTTTAGAAAAATATGAAATCAAATTGACCCTGTACTTTTCACAGTTTAAATGAAAGAGCACTATACCTCAAACTTTGTATCTATCCTGAACGATAAACCTAAAACTTAAGAATGGAGATTTATGTTGCATAGGAAAACAACCTGGAAGTCCTATGGCTTGGTTATTTAATTGTAAAGAAGGATATGCTATTGTAGTTCCTCTCGCTGTTGATGGTGGTCATGCTTCCCACAGTGCTAGCTCCAAGCTCCTCGTCGTGGCGAGTTCAAGTTTTCTAGTGTGTTATGTTATGATGTCAAATCAGATGTCTCAATGGTTATAGTTCTTTAATTGTTATGGGGCATACTAAAGTTGATTAGAGCGACACTGGTTAGGATCCTACGGTTCCCTCATTCTGGTACCACTATTTTCTATTGCATTCACTTAGTCTAAATGAATTTACTAAACTTAACTTATTGAGTTCAACATGTTACCTCCTCCGAGGGATTCCCGAATATCTGATAGAAACATCTTAACTTAGTTTCAATTATTGTTTTGTGATATTTGTGATTAAATTTTGAGTTGTTTTGTATTTCAAATGTTGTGGTGCTGAATTTTATCTTAGTTGATATTAGTTTTGGTTGACGACTATTCTAGCAGTTTTAGTTTTCATGCAAGGTGACATAATTGTTTATCATGCAAGTTTGTGTTTTTGTTTATACATGCAACTAAGTAAGTATAGTAACGTACTGAAATGTAAAGTACGAGAAAAAAATATAGGTAATTAAATCACATTAAAAATGTACCTGGATGGTCTTCCCGTCATCTTCAACTAAAATACAAAATGCATGTGAGACAATTTATATATTAAAAGCATTTTATCTAGAGCGGGAAGATAAGGTTTCGATGATATACCATATCCGAAATCATATCTTCATAAGCCCCTATAAATTCATATTAGGATGATTTCATTAAGCAAAACTTAATAAGTTTAGTAGACCTCCAAGGTATCCAGAAGGTTAGGAGGAAGAAGCAGGTCCATTCTTCCCTCTCACCACCTGGTGAAAAATCTCCAACTTATTTAAACTTATTATGTTTCTTAATAATTCATCCTGTAAATATCTCTAGTGTTCAATGAACATCAATGTTTCAATTATGCCTAAGAGTAGGGTAATTATAATTTATAATTTAATCTTCGAATCATGTGGGTTAAAAACCGTAAAAGGGGAAAGTTAATGCTATTAAGACACTTGGCCAATTTCATATTTAACTTGGGTTTGTAGTGTCTTTTTTTTTTAAGATGTTCAATTTCTAGTTACATTTACTTTTCTAATCCTCATTTACTGAAATTTGATTTAGCCCAGGTCACTACTAAGCCCTTAAGACCTCGGTGGATACATTAGTAACTTTTGAACGAAATTGAATTTTAAGTGATAGTAATTCATCATCAAAACATTTGAATGTCTTTTAAACACCAAATAAGGGTATTCAATTAATGAGCTATTAACATCCAAACTCATACCCCTAAGTCTAGAATCATTTAATTTAATTGACCTCCAAATTTTAATGATTTAGGAAATTGCAAATTTATTCTTTATGTAAGAAAAAATGAAATTGGTTTCTACCAATTAATTCCTTTTATTCCAATGATCTAAAAATGTTAATTTAGATTCAATATTTCCCATTTCCCTTTCTTGAATTAAGCCTAAATGTTAATCAATACCAAATTTTCAAAATTATACCTTTGCCTCTAAGGCTCTATCACTTCATATTTCATCAAATTTAATTCAAATGACTTTGGAATTTTTATCCGACCTTACACATGGGTCAATTAAGACACTAGAGGATAAAATGTGATTTTTTTTTAAATTTAATTTACTTTACATAATTATTTACATGCAAAAATAAAATTTTTGAAATAAAATTCAATAACTTGACAAAGGCAAAGCCTAATCACTTGAAATTTTTCCTGAAGGTTGACTAAGACCATGAAACCACTATAAAATAATTTCATTATTTTTTGAATTTTATTTGAATTATTAGAATTATTTTAAGTTTTAAATTATTAATAAATTATAAAATATTTTAAATGTTAAAAATTAAGCTTTATATTTTTTTAAATCTCTCCAAGGTCAAGGAATCTATAGAAACAACTTTCATATTTTTATAATTTTTTTCTTTGAATTATTAGAATAATTTTTAGTTAAAAATTAAGGAAAATCTTTTTTTAGCATTGAAAAAAGCTTATTTTAAGCTTTAAAATTTAATATCCTCACTTAGAAAATTAAGGAAAATATTCCAATTACTCCTAAGGGCTTAAGAAAAAAATTTGGAATATTTCCGTGAATTTTATTAATTTTATGATTTTTAATTATTTTTTCATTATTTAAAAATTTAAAATATGCTTAAAAATGCAATTTTTACTTTAATTACAATTTTATTTTTAGAAAATTCCTCTAAACACAGAGAACTCCCAAAAATTAGTTTTATAATTGTTTATGTTATATTTTAATTATTATGATTATTTTAAGTGTTAATGTGCCATTTAACTTAAAAAATCAAATTAGATTATCAATTTAACTCCAAAGATTTTGAAATTTTTATGGGGAGTCTTCCGAAATTTAAATTAAAGTGGAGAATTAAAAGAAAGTCATTTAGATGTTTATTTTTCCCAAATTAGTTTCCTTTATATTTTAGGGTTCTATAAAAATTAGGTGTTTTCTTAATGACTTGGCTCATTCAAAATTTTTCCTAGAGTTCTCTAGTCATAGTGAACTTACCAAAATTTACTAGGATTTTTCGAAGCAACATGCAAATTACTATGATAAATTTTCCAAATTATATGGATAAAATTGAAAATATAGATCTCTTTCTAGGGCTCTCCTCTAACTTTGGAAAAATTTGGAAATACCCCCCATGATAGAGGCAACAATTTGCCAAAATATCAAGCCATGGTGAAATACTTGAATGCATAGAGAATCAAAATACATAGAACAACATTTAATTAAATAAAAAAAATTTCATCAAACAAACTTCAAACCATTTCCACATTGTTCTCCTCTATTCACTGAGCACTAGGATATTTTTATTATATTTTTGTGATTAATATACACCAAGATATGATTTTTGAAGGTAAGGGACATTTTCTGAATTAAATAAATCCCTATGTTTCTACTTAAGCAAGCGGCGCCACGACATCATGTAACGACTACGAAGACTTGTGTGGCGTGCTCTAGTTGGACGCTCTCATCCACGTAGCAACTAACTCGACCTGCACTTTATGTATCAAGCTCACGTCCAACGTGCTCCTAGTCGTTCGTCTGATACACGCGCCATCCAACGACTCCGCATCTTCGTTCCTGACTAGTGTGAACCCATGACCGTTAACCCTAAAACCTTAATATCTCACTCATTTCTCAACCAAAGTTGTTCGGGTTTGATTTAGGGAATGTGGCCCTCAGTTTTGAGGTGCTCCGGTAACTAGGATGGCCGAAATGGCTAGGGGAGCTGGCTATGAGTCAGGTGAGCTAGTGGGAGGGTTAATTATGTTTAACCCTCAATAGCAAGTGATGATTGGAGAGATTTTTGGTTAAGGCCCATAAATGGGCATGAATCCTTTAATTTAGCATTCCATTGGTCCATAGCTCACCATGGCTGGTCTAAGGGGGTTTAGCTTGGTCCAAGGAGTGTGTTCAGTGGCTGTAGAATCATAAATTTGGTGGCTTTACGGTGGCTAGAATAATTTTGGTGTATGGGTCCAATGTGGGACCAAATGTCCAAAGGTTGGGTTTAGGTTAGGCTAGCCTTGACTTTAAGCTCAATTAGTTAATCAACATTGTGTATATGATTGTAATAAATGTTTTTGGTGAAGGATTGAAATGATTTTTAGTTCAATTGGGGGTTCAATTTGAAGAATTTTGGAATTTTGGTCAATTTGGGTATGTTGGGCTAGACTTGGGTCTAGAATGGGCTAGGCTTGGGCTAAGTCCAAATTTATTATTGGGAATGGTCTATAGGAATATCATGAAGAGTTTTCAACATAACTTGGGTGTCAATTTTGTGGTTAGGGCAATCAATTTGGTGGAATTTGGAGGCATGTCAAATTTATGAGAAATTAAGGATTTAGGGCAACATTTAAAAAAAATTAAGGCTTCAACAAGGCTAATTGAAGCTAAATTTTTATGTGTAATATTTCTATGAAGATTTTAGGATTCAAATTGGGGAAAATTTAGTAGGTTATGGGGTTCAATTTGGTTGGATTAAGTCATATGGCCAAAATTGGGGGTTTGACTTAGATCAAAATTGAGCCCAAAGAATAGGCCAATTAAGCTTAGATTTGGTTTAAATTGGTCATATGTAAGGTGATTTTAAAATTAAAATTCAAATTGAAGATAATTGGGCTCAAATTGATGGACATTTGAGGTAAATTTGGACCCTTAAAGACAAATTGGGGTTTTGGTCAAAATGGTCAAATTGGCCAAATTGGGTTCAATTGAAGGGTCCAAATTGGCTTTGGAGACATTTCAAGTGATTTTGGAGGTTTTGGAAAAATTTGAGGTGCCAAAAGTATTTTTGTAATTTTGGCCTTTTTGGGGGTATTTTGGTAAATTTGGAATTTTTTGGTAGTTTTGGGTAATTTGGATATTTTCAAAAAGTTTGAAATGATTTTTGAATAAATTTGGGTCTTTTGGGTAAAATTGGGGCTTCAAGGATATTTAGGTCATCTGGGGGGATTTTGGGGCAAAAGGCCAAGTTGAATATTTTGGTAGGGTTCGGGTACCAACCACCATATATGAGCTATGGACCAATGGAAACCCCATTTGGGTCCTTTATGTATTGGTATTAGCTAAACCCTAGCCTAGGGTTAGTGGGTTTTGGGGACCATCTACATGAGTTTCCCAAAAGATCAAGGGAAATTTTGGGTTTAGCGTTGTGAGTGATTGTGAGTGAAAGTGAGTGAAAGTTACTGCCTTAGCACTAGATCAGCACCCAAGGCCAACACTAAAGTCAAGCAGTCCTAAGGGGACTCTCCTTGAGCTCCCTCATAGTGACCCCACCTACTAAGTGCTGGAGGTTAGGACCAATATGTGGAACTTCAAGTTGAGCAAAGAAGAGGGTAGAATTTCTAATGGTAAGGGTTCCTTTGCTAATTTTCATGGAATAGTCAACAGAAAAGTCCTATGGCTAGACCCTAGGTTACTAAAGAGGGAAAACTAAACCTCAACTAAAAGTGAGGTAAATAAGCATGCACATCTCCAGGTCATTGCATTCTTGGCATACTGATCTTTTAGGTCGTTGCCGCTATGTCATGCTGATCTCAATGTTCTAAATAGATTTAAAATGTGATATATGTGATTATATGCTTAGTTTCCTTAATAATGATTCTTACTTTGCAACAAATCCAAAAACATGATCTTAAGCAAAAGCTAGGTAAATTTTTCACTATAAAGTAAATAAGAATAAAGTAATAATATTTAATTATGAGATACTATGCAAGCATACGTATCGATATCAAGTAATATAAGTCTTTTTTATTAAGCCCCGAATATCAAACCCACGGTGATAAATACTATATGCAACTTATAAAATAAGAGAAATTAGATAACAAAATTTTACTTAGTAAAATATTCTTACTTATACTCTAGATGCTATAATAGAAATAAAAATTTGACTTAACTAAATATTTGTAAGGTGATGGCGATATAGGAGATAATAATACCTTAGATTCTTACCAAATCTTATATATCATAAATCAAGACAAATATTGGTATTAGATAAAAATTTGGTAATGAATTGAACTAAAGATGAAATAGATGCAATTTTGGCTTTAACTATTGCATTCAAAAGGGAAAGCTCATTGATGTGGGATCAATTATTGTTAAATCTATTTTAGGTATTACAATGAATGGGCCTATATATGGGCTGGGGCATCCTTCTACAATCTTCTTACTTTGCAGTCAATCTCAAGTACCATATGAATTTTGGGAGAAAGTGTTATTACCCTGGGAGCCCATGGTTCCTATTGATGCAAACTATATTGGGAATGAAAATGAAGCATTAGACATTATCTTGGATCAATCATCACATGCTTTAACACCCTTAATGCCCTATACAGTTGGAAGTTCACATGTTTTGGAGAAGAAAATAAGAAAGATAGAAAGAGAACTTTATAATATCATAAATGTGATAGGTTACCTTTTTTATTACTTAGATTGGAGGATGAAGGAACACTAATCATGCGGGACAAATTGAAGCATGTTTGGTGCAGATGTTTAAGAAGAAAAAATGGATCGATGAAATATTGGCTGATCAATTCTTGTACCAATCATTCTACAATTTGTACGTGCATTACCAATCTATGGGAGATATTAGAGGAGTAGACTGTACTGAAGAAGAAGAGGAATAATTGAAGAAGTTAGAATTTCTACTATTTAAAATTAATTATGTTTTTAATGTAATTATGTTGGAATTGCTTTGCTTTGAAACTCCTATCTCTTTAATTTTATGTATAGTTTAGTTTTCAACATTCTAGTGTTGTGGCTTGATTTTTACACTGAATTATTGTGTGATTTGCTTTATGTATTTGTTGGTGTGACTAAAAATCCGTGTTTATAAAAATTTGGAATTTCATATATAAAAGTGGATTTTGTGTTGTTTATAAAAATACTTGCTTATGGATTATTTAAGGACAAATATTATTGTTTAAAAGACTAATTAGATGTTGGAGTCAATTGGGAATAATTGATGTGCAAAAAAAACATAAATTGAATATTTTTTGTACTGGCGCCGACGACGCCAGCACTGGCGCCGACGACGCCAGCACTGGCGCCGACGATGCCCTAGACCTAAAAGCCCTCAAATACTTTAAAAATTTGCAAATTGTAAAGTGAAAACACCATTTTTACCTCTTTGGTCACTTTCAACCTTCGATTTACACCCCTAGAGCTTGCAAACACTTGGATTTAAAGGGATCAGATGACAAAAGAAGTTTGGCTTTCATCTTCTCTCATTAAGAGCTATACTTTGAACTAAAGATTTTTAATTTCCACTAAGAATTTCTCCTACATAGCCGAGATCCAAAAATTTAAAATTTTTTAAGGAGATTTTGAGAAACTCCTTTGGTGAACCAAAATTTTAAAATTTTTTAAGGAGATTTTGAGAAAATCCTTTAGTGAAGAACTCTTACTTATTAGATTTAAGTTTAGAACGTTTCACATTGTGATGGAGAACTGGAAGTAGGAGTAGGTATATTCCATCAACTTCTAGCACCCCTACTCTCCAGGGACTTATAGAGCAGATGATGATCCAGCAAGGAGATATCTTAAGGATGGAGCGCAAGATTGAAAATTTTGAGGCTAGGAATGCACATAATGAGGATTTAACAAAACAAAAGTTTTAATATGATGGTGCATATGATGATGCTATAGTTATATACATGAGGGGTGACCTTTTAGTATTGTTTCCTAGTCACCTTATTAATAGCAGAACTTTAATGTGGAAGAAGAAGAAGAAGAAGAGGATGAGTGAAGATGTCCGCATAGTCATAGTCTGATATTTTATTTAGTTTATAGTTTATTGCACTTAGTTTTTATTATTATTTAGTTTATAGAGTGTGATACTTTTATTTGTATTGAATGTTATATTGTGAATTATACTCTGTAAAGCTGTTTTTTAATTGAAATTATTAAGTAATATTATTTTCTTAGTACTATTTTGTATTTATTTTTAGTTAACTCTTTCTCAGGGGGAATTGCCCATTCAGTCAAATATTCCACTAGTTGGGAGGAATCTATTTCAGCAATTAATTGTTTCCACCTACTCATTACAGTAATTTTGATAACCCAATAAAGTGACAAAGTCTCAGCCTCTATAGCATCTTTTACTTGTGTAGGTGCTTGAAAACTAAAAAAACATTTGCCATTGTGGTCTCTTAAGACTCCACCAATTCCTGCCTTGTTGGTGGAGAAGCTGCCATCTGTGTTTAACTTGATGAAGGGGTGTTTTGGCTTCTCCCAAATCACCTTAATGATCATGTAGCTTTTGTGCTCCTTAGTTCTGCTGATATACAAGATTTTATGTAGGTTTTTCCAATGTATAAATTCCTTGATGTAAAACTGACAATTTAACACTACCTTGCTAGTGTTTACCTCCATATTCTCATGCTTAATCTATTTTATGGCAGCCCATATGAACCAAGCAATGGTAAGAGGGATGGAACTTAAATTCAGCTTGTTACATTCTTTCATGCTCTCTTCAAGGGTCCTCCAACCTAAATTTATTGTGTTAACATGAAATTGGGGTTCCAGTGAACTCCAAACCTTTCTAAAAAAACAACAGTTGAAGAACAAATGGTTTAGAGATCCCATATAATTTCTGCATAGAAAACACATAGAAGGACCTTTCAGTCCATTTAATTTCAATATGTCTTCAGTAGGTATCAAATTATTCATAAATCTCTAAGAAAAAAAGGACATGGCTGGGGTTAAGTATTTGTTCCAAAACAAATTACTTCCAGGCCTAGCATCCCACTGGTAAATCTTTTTATAAATGGCTTTGGCCATGCTTTAAATTGAATTTGAGATGATGGCCACCTTATCTCATTTTGAACTATCAAATTGTACTGTGGTAAATAAACCCACAAAGTTTTCCTTCAGATGGTTCTGCAGAATCTCTACATACCAAGATTGTTAATTCCAGCAATCCTTAACAAGTAAGTTACATTCCTGACTTTCCACTAGAGGTTCTTTGAAATCATGAGGACACCAGTTATCCAACTAAAAGTTTATGTTGCCTTGTCCCAGCTCCCAAATGTATAAATTTTCAGCTTTTTCTTTAACTTTGAGCATTTGCCCCCAGAATCTAGAGTCTTCTAGCTTTCTGGTCACAATGTTTGGATGATCATTTCTGTAGTATTTGACATACATGAATTCAACTCAAAGGCTATTACTTTTTTTGAATTTTATCCACAGTCTAATGATGTTTAATTGTTATAGCTCTTGGAAGCCTTTAAATCCAAGTCCACCAACATAGAGGGGTTTAGCTTCCTTCGGCCAACTAGCCCACATCATTTGTTTCATTTGTCCTGTCCATAGGAATCTGTTAAAAGTTCTCTCCAAAAACAGTTGTGTAGTTCTCTTCATTATTGCAATTTGAATGATATACATTGGGAAAGTGGTATGGATGCTTTTAAGAAGTGTAATTTTTCCCCCATTAGATAAGAAAGAACTTTCCCAGCTTTGAAGTGTAGAATTTTTTTCTTGTCCACAATCTCATCAAACTGCACTTGTTTGGTTCTCCCCCTGGTAAGGTACACCCCTAAGTATTTAAAAGGGACATCCATGGATGTGAAGTCAGTGAGGTCCATGGTCCAGTGTCTGTAAGCTGTGGGAATTTATTTTCTGAACAAAATCTGACTTTTCTCTTTGTTGACCAACAGTCCAGAAGTTTGTTGAAATTTCTTGAGGCATTAATTTAGATGTTTGATGAAAACCTTGTTTTCTCTAGAGTTAGGATATCATCAGCATAAATGAGTTGGCTAATGTCCCTATTTGCTTTGTTATGGTATATATATTGGATCTTTCTGTTTTCTTGTTTATTAATCAGCTTTAATAGGTAATCCAAAACCAAGATAAATATGACTGGTGATAGGGGGTGTTTTGGCTTCAGCCCTCTTGTTGCTTGAAAAACCCATGAGATTTCCCATTGATAAGGACAAAATTTGCCTTACCCTATAGCCATCTTTAAATAATCCTACAGGAATTAAGTGTGAATCCTCTAGCCCTAAGAATTTCCATAATGAATTCCCAATTTACCATATCATATGCCTTTTTTAGGTCCAACTTGTAAATCATGTTCCCTTATACAAGGTTTCTCTGGATCCAACAGAAGCTCTTATGTAAGCAAAACATTATCACTAATGCTTCTCCCTTTCACAGAGGCAGCTTGTTTTTGGCTGACAATGAATTGGAGCACTCGTTGGATCCTTCTCACCAAGATTTTGCAGATTATCTTGTTGATAACATTAGTTAAACTAATAGTTCAGTATTGATTCCCTTTATCCTTCTTAGAGGATTTGGGTAAGAAAGTTATGGCAGTTGCACTGAAATATTGAGGTAGCGTGTTTCCTTTGAAGAAGTGCTTAATTTCCTTGATAACATCTTCTTTAATCATCTCTCAAGCTTTCTTGTAAAAGTTAGTAGTAAATCCATCAAGGCCAGCAACTTTGGCACTATCAATTGTATGCAAGGCCTGTGTGATTTCCTCCTCCTCTGGGATTTCAGCTAGATTCAAGTTGGCAGTGTGTTATTTATCAGAATTGAACAAGCTACTGTCTACATGCTCCCTTTCAGCCTGTTAACATTGCATGAGGTTCTGGCAGTATAGCACTACACTATCAACAATCCCTTCTTCATCCTTGATACAGTTGCCATAACCAACTTTAATAAAATGTATGGTGTTTATCTTCCTTTAATGTTTGATACAAGCATGAAAATACTTTGAGTTTTGGCCTCCCTCATTAAACCTATTTTGGGCAGCCTTTTGTTTTAAGAAAAGTTCTTGCCACTTGACAGCAACAAGTAGCTTTTCATTGGCTTCCAAAAGGGAGGCCTCATCTACTAGCCCATTACTATGATTTTTCTCCATTTGTACAAGCTCATTTTCTACCTTCTCCACCCCATTTAGTAGATTCCCAAAAGCAACCCAGCTCCACTGGTTAAGGACTTTGCCAACATTTTTCTAAAGCTTCCACAATTGAATTAATGGATTTGAATGATCACAGTCTCTCGAATTCTCCCCCACAATTTTTATGAAATCCTTATGTCTTGACCAAACATTCAGATATCTAAAAGGGTGATTGTGGTTGTGCACTTTTGCTGAGATGGTTACCACCAAAGGTCTGTGATCAAACCAAGCCAAGCTGAGGTGTGTTATAGTTGTATGTAAAAATGATTAAAGCCAGTGATCATTAGAAAGCATTCTGTCAAGTCTTTCCCACATATTCCCCCACCTCCAAGTAAAATTGGGAGCATTGTATCCCAAATAAAAGAGGCCACATTTCTAAATGTTATCATTAAAATCAATCATTTTTGTAAGACTAGGGGCTCTGCCCCCCTTCTTTTTAGTGGGAGAAGCCAAGCAGTTGAAATCTCCTCCCACTATCCAAGCAGTGTCAGTTTTGTCCTGAATTTTATGTAATTCATCCCACAAAGCCTATCTTGATGAACTAGAACAACCAACAAAAATAAAAGTTTCATGCTCAGTCCTTCATGTCATGTTAAATGAAAGATGTATGAACTGAGAATGGTTGAGTTGGACTTGGCATTGCATCTCATTTCTGCAATATATCCAAATTTTATTATTTAAGTTTTGAATAAGATAAAAACCTAGAAAAGCTTTTCATATTTTTGTATATTGCTATGAACTATAAGTTCCAAAATGACCATGCACCAAAATTTGTATTTCTTGTTGAGATATTTTAGTCTTATAAAATAAGGAGGGTTAGATATCCCCCTTATGTTCCAACATAAAAAATTAATCATGTAAATGGGATGTTTGACTTGAGGGTTGGGATCTAGATCTGGTCCTTCCCCTCAAAGGATGAGAAATGTGTTCTGTTTAGATAGATCCCTTTGCCTTTGTCTGTTTGCTTTGAACCACCAATGTTTTCTGCACTTCCATCTTTGACCTCTTCATTTTCTTATTTTTTGTTGTTGTTTCCAATCTATTTCCAAAAGTTTTTTGATGACTATCATTAATCTTTCAGTTGGTTTTGTGGTCTCCTCCTGCTGCATTTCTGTCCCTGAATCAAATTACAGACTGAGAACAACCTTGTTGTTTCCTCCTCTCGCATGCTATTTTTTCTGAGGGGTGTTTTTCTTCTCTTCAATTTATTTTTCTGAGTTTTGTGGGCTCTGTTCAATTTCATTTTGCTTTTCCATATTGTTCCCATGTGAAGTTAAGTTTTCAGCAACTATTACTTGAGTTGATTCATGTCTTTCCATCTTATTTCCTCCTTTTGGATTATTATGGTTTACTTTTTCAGCAACTTCCTTAGGTGGAATCTGTTGGATTATTTTGTGTAGGGGATGAATTTTGTAGCACCTTTCCTTTGTATTTCAAAACATCCGACAATGTTGATAATAATGTGGATTCTATTCCATAACCACCACTTGCCAAAATCCTTGGTTATCATTCCCAATCCATATCCTTTTCATTTCAGGGAGAGTTATATCCCTTTCAATGAGGATTCTTGGACTAACGGGCCTGGTCTTATTATAAGTATGAGCATCAACCTTCAATGGGGTTCCAATAAACTCAATATTGAACAAGGCATTCAACTTAAATTCAAGAAATGACAATCCTGGAAATTTGAACCATATGGGAACCACAGGTGGTTCCTTACTAGCATCAAACTCAGGAGTCCATTTTATAATCTTCATGTTTATCTCCGCAATAGCTATGGACTGCTTAGCAAACACCCTTGCATAATCCTCTTCAGTTGATAGTTGGATTAACAAATGTCTCCCATAAAGCATCCCCAACTTTCAATTGCCAATAAAGTGTAGTGAATCAAAATAGTTTTTCACTTGATCCATTTTTGGGTGGCCCAAGTTAAATTTTTTAATGACAGTAAATTGTAATTTCTTATTCAGATCATTTAGTTCTTTAACAAAAAATAATGTTGCAGGTCTCCTCTCCCTCAGTCCCACAGGATTGATGCAAGGAGAAGACCCCTTGCCAGCCACTGTGTCATGGAAGGCTTGGGGAAACACCAGTAAGTTAGTGTCACCAAGGGAATTCCTACTATTGGCCACCACCCCAACATAGGTGGTCTGAGCCCATTGCACATTATTTTCAAGATTAATGGGAAAATCCATAGTAAAAACCCTTCACCTCAGTAAGGGACCCGAAGGTTAGGTTTCAATAGAACAATATTCTTTTGAAAAACTTAAAGCCCAGGAAGAAAAGAAACCCAACAAACACAACAACAGACCTCCAAAAAGTAACCAGATGGCTAGATGGCAGAACACTTGACACTCCCAGTAACCCCCAATCCTCCGAAAACCAAGGAGCCTCATCTCCCCTAAAACCCTAGCAGAGCACCAGTTGCCACCCTTAACAACTCCATATATATATATATATATATATATATATATATATATATATATATATATATATATATATATATATATATATATATATATATATATATATATATATTATGTGTTATTTAATGTTTTAAGTGTTATAGCTTTTCATATTAGCATATGTAATAATTCATAGTTAAGTTCCAAAAATAGAACCTTCAAAATGTAAGTCTTTTCTTTATAGATTAGCTTTTTTCTTTCACCCTGTATTTTAAGTATTCATGGTTAATTATTTAAAACAATTATTTTTTTTGGGGGGTGGGGGAGAAAAATTTCTTTTTAAGGAAAGAAACTTAATTTATTTATCCTCAATTAGCTGTATTTTAATTTGTTTTTTAGCATGACCTTTAGTAGTAGAGACGAACTTTAGATAACTATATTTGTTTTTCTAAATATAGAGCGAGCTTAAGTAAAAAGTTTCAATGGTAAAGGTTAATTATAAAGATTAAGATATTTGGTATGAAAGAATAAGACTATGGTATTTCCATTTTAAGTAAAAAAAAAAATTTAATTTTTAAGTATTGAGAATCTTAGAGTTAAAAAAAAAACATTAAAACTTTATAAAAAATCTTCAAAGCTAATATGAATTTATAAAGTGAAGGAATGTGAAAAGTTTTTAACATTAAGAAGAGGATAGTGAAGCTCAAAATTATTAAAGGATGTCTAGATATTGTAATCCTCACATAAAAATAAATAAATAAATAAATATATAAGAGAAAAAGAAAAGACAAGAAAAATATGTGAGTAGAAGCTTGAAGAGATGCATAAAAAAAAATTGCTTCACTTGAATCAACTTAAAGAAGAATGGTTAATTACATTCTATAAACTTGTATTTATATATTAACATATTTACTAGTACAATTTTCATGATGTTCTTTTTCATATGGATCCACTAAATGACTTTATTATGAAAATTTGCAAGTTTTTTTCAAAAGAATAGAAAATAAAAAATATAGAAATCTAACAATTATGCTATGATATTTAGTATACCATAATTTGGAAATCTACAAGTTAAGCTCTTTACTAAAAGTCATATTTTTTATGTAGTTATCGACACTATTTTGGTTGATGAGTTGCATAAAAGAAGCTATCGGTCACCTGAATCGAAATCCCGTCGCCCGCTTCAGAAGGGCATTTTAATTTACATATATATATAGTTTAGAAAAATATGAAATCAAACTAACCCTATTTTTTTCATAATTTAAATGAAAGAGCAATATACCTCAAACCTTGTATCTATCCTGAAGGATAAACACAAGACTTGAGGATGAGACTCAATCAAATAAACTAAGAAATGTATGACTTCTGTTTGGTTTTTGAAACTGTTTTATATGCCGACAATTTCCCCTATTTAATATGAAGAATTAAATAGGGTTTATATTAAGCTGGGCTTTGACACACTTCCTATAGGGCAAGCCCCTGTAGTCAACTACATCTTAAATGACCAAAGTCTCCTAAGAAAACTCTCGATAAAAATCAGGAAATATTATCTTCAAGGAGCTCAAAAGGATAGGACTTTTCAACAAGATCTGGCAAAGAGGTGTGATAAGGGAATGATTCAAATTTGGAACATTTATTGTAGATTCCGAAGGAGGAAGATCTAAGGGATGTCATAGATCCAGAGGAGAACCTTGGTGACCTCCCAACCGAACTATTTATTTGCTTCAGTTTTGAGAAGAAATCATTTAATTATTTCATCTTGTCAATTTTATTTGATTAGGGCATACATTTATGTGGAGTGATCACACATATAGCTTGGAAGATGTGAGAATTTAGGTCATGATGAACGAAAACCTTGGAATCCTAAGATGATTTAGGGCTTATTTTGTACAGCAGAGCTGTACAAAGGTCTAAAGATGAGGTGACAATTTATGTTGCATGAGCAGACAACTTCGAAATCCTATGCCTTGGTTGTTTAATTCTAAAGAAGGAATGATTTAGCTGGCGAAGACAAGCTTTTCTGTTGAAGATAGTCGTGCTGACCACCGTGCTAGCTCCAAACTCCTTACCGTGACGAGTTTAGGTTTTCTAGGGTGCTAAGTTATGATGTCAAATCAGGTGGCCCTATGGTTGAGGTTCTTTAAATTTTATGGGGCATGTTAAAGTTGATTAGAGCCACACCGGTTAGGATCTTACGGCTCCCTCGTTCCGCTACCACTATTTTCTATTGGATTCACTTAGTCCAAATTACTTTACTAAACTCAACTTAATTATTTCCATACTTTCATTTAGACTGTAGAAAGCCTTGTTGACAACCGTAGGTTACCTCCTATGAAAGATTCCCGATCATTCAATAGAGACGTCTTAATTTAGTTATAGTTGTTGTTTTATGTGAAGTTTGTGATTAAATTTGGGGTTGCCTTATATTTTGAATGTTGTGGAGGTGATTTTTATGTTGGTTAATTTTAGTTTTGGTTTAGGTTTTGGTTAATTGGCTATCCTGGCAGTTTTATTTTTCATGCAGGGTGAGATCGTTATTTAGCATGCAAGTTTGTGTTTTGTTCATACATTGTTGACCTCATTTTTTGTTGAGGTTTAGTTTTTGCCTCTTTAGTAGCCTAGAGTATAGCCGTAGGAATTTTCCTGTTGACTATTCCTAGAAAACTAGACATGGAACCCTCACCACTAGAAATTCCAAACCCTTTTTCCACTCAGCTTGAAGTTCCACATATTGCTCTCAACCTCTAAATACTTAGTAGGTGGGGTCACTATGGGGGAAACTCGGGATGAGTCACCCTTAGGATTGCTGGACCTTAGGGTTGACCCTGGGTGTTGGCCTGGAGCTAAGGCATTTTCTACACTCGCAATCACTCACAACCCTGAACTCAAATTTCTAGCCTAGATCCCTTGATCTTTTAGGATACTCATGTAGATGATCCCCTAAACTTACTAGCCCTAGGGCTATGGTATGGCTAGAACCACTACATAGAGGACCCAAAATGAGGTTTCCATTGGTCCATGGCTTATTGGTGATGATTTGTACCTCAACTCTACCAAAATATCCATCTTGGCCTTTTACCCCTAAAACACCCTCTAATTACCAAAATACCCCTCTTGGGCTCAAAATCCCAAAAATTCCAAAAATTCCCAAAAAATCCCAATAAATCATACATATTCCCAATTTCATTTATCTCAACTACCACATAACCCAATTTGGCCAATTTGACCATCTTTAACCAAAATCCTCAAATTGCCCTTTATAGACCCAAATTTCCCCAAATCCAACTCAAATGTCCATCAGTTTGACCTCAATTGACCTCAATTCCAAACCTAAACTCAATTTCACTTTTCATATGACTAAATTAAACCAAATCCAAGCTCAATTGGTCCTGATTTGAACCCAATTCTGATTTGGGTCAAAACTCCAATTTTGACCATATGACCTAATCTCACCAAATTGAATCCATAGCCTAGTCAATTGGCCTTAATTAATGTTGAAAAATCTTTATGACATTCCTATATATAAAAATAAACCATCAATTGGCATTTTTGAAGCCTCAAATTCATTTGATTTTGGCCTAAATCCAAAATTCCCAAATTTAGCCCCAAATTGAATAAGTCCCTAAATTTCACCCAATTGATTGCCTTAAACTCCAAATTGGAATCCAATTCATGTTGAAAACTCTTAATGAGGTCCCTATTGACAATTTACAATAATTAATTTGGAATTATTCCAAGGCTAACCAAAGCTAGACCCAAGCCTAGCCCAACATGACAAAATTGATTAAACTTCAAAATTCCCTCAAATTGGCCCTTCAATTGGACTCAAAACCACTTCCATCCTTCAC
>NEWO01000718.1:309381-319935 GCA_003013225.1 Phalaenopsis aphrodite
CACCTGTACATCAGATATCGTTGAAGAGTCCTACCCTTTGAAATTCCTTGAAGATAATGTTTCTTGATTTTTATCGAGAGTTTTCTTATGTGGCTTTGGTCATTTAAGATGTAATTAACTATAGGGGCTTGCGCTTATAGGAAGCATGTCCGAACCCAGCTTAATATAAACCCTATTTAATTCTTTATATTAAATAGAGGAACTTGTCGGCAAATACAAAGGTTTCGCAGACCAGACGGACGTCATAATTTCCTTAGTTTATTTGATCGAGCCTCATCCTTAATTCGTGTGTTTATCCTTTAGGATAGATACAGGATTTGAGGTACAGTGCTCTTTCATTTTAAACTATGAAAAATATGGGGTTAGCTTGATTTAATACTTCAATGTCCTTTCGAAGCGGGCGACAGAATTTCGATTCCAGTGACCGACAGCTTCTTACGGGAAACCCCACAAACCAACCCGAAATAATCGCCGACAAGTCTTCAGGACTTTCCTTCTTATAAGTAGGCCAAGACTACTGCTACCACTCTGAAACCTACCAAGCCTGCTGTTCCCGCTGCTGCTAAGGGTAAAGAAGTAATGATCATTGAAAGTCCGACCAAGGAATTAGCTATATCACCATCAGTATTCAAAATCATATCGAGTATAAAAACTTCACCACTAACCTGAACTCAACGGAGAAACCTCAACGGAAGAGTTCGGAGGGCCATTAAAGCCCAGGCTCTTTTGGAGATACCCGTTAAGGAAGATCCCCACCAGGATGAGTTGGAATTACTGGAAACCTATCCGCTTCTGTAGGGAAGTAGGTTCCATCCATTAATGGATACTGATGGATGCGAGAGTATTTGGAAAGTCTCCACTGTATTATCATTGCTTCATGGACAAGGTGAGGAGGGGAAGAAGCCTGCGCCTATCACCGGAGTCGGTTTAGTTTTTCAGAGGCTAGCTGCAAAAGAGGGTTGTTCATTTAAGGAATTACTTAAAAGAGTGGGGCATGCAATTTACCCTCGTATGAAGAAAGAAATTTTAAGGGACATCAAGTTTGTCAAACGACCTCAAAGGTTAACTGAAGATTTACCTGCTTGTATTCCCGTCTGGTTCCTCTTGGGAAGCAGAGTTGATACCGCTACTGTCACAACAAATTCCACCACTACCAAGACCACATGCCTTCAAATATTTAAGTCAAGAATGGGTTCAAGAATTCTACCAACCACACACCATAAAGACATTCCTAAAAATTTAAAGGAAAAGATGAAGAAATTACCCGGTATAGTAGTTGTTCTGCACCATGGAGAGCATACTTCCCCTCAACATCCTGATGTTTCTGGTAGGACACCACGTCCTGAGACATCACCATCAAAGAAGAAGGTGTGGATACCCAAGGTCGCTATACCGATACAATTTAGTAAGCTTGCATGACAAGATCATGGAATGTAGTCAGGGTTTGAAGTATCTGACATCATCGCAGCAATTGCCAGTGAAATGGAAAAACAAGAGAAGGAGGTCTAGTAGGGTCCTCCAGACCTTGTAACAATCAAACAATCAATGATCGAAGAAAATTTGAAAGCCTCAGATTCAAGATTTTTGAGTTTTCTTGAGAGCACAGAGTCTCCATCGATGATGATGATGAAGATTTTGATTATAATGACTACCTTGAAGAAGATTTCATGGATGTTCATGTCATCAAAACCAGGGGCACTGCATCTGCACGTGAGGCTCAACCTCTCATCAAAGAAAATGTTGTAGATGAGCTGCATAAGGCTCTTCTCCTAAGTGATGAGAAACTCAACCAACTGAAGAAAAGGGTAGAAGAGATGGTCGCCACCATGACCGCCATGGCCACCATTCAGGGGCAATGCACAAGCACCTTAACTAGACTCTCCGGAGATCAACCAACCATAAATCATTCATATCATGGATGAAAGAATAGAAGTTGCCTCAGTAAACAAAGATGAACAACCAAAGAAGGATTCTCCATTGAGCGCCATAATATAAAGAGAATTTAAGCAAATGGTAGAGCAAGTTTGGGAGGCCTTAACCCAATCTAAGGGTGGTGCATTAATTTTAAAGGGTAGACCCTATCCAGAGGAATTCGATTCTATACCCTTCCTCAAGGATTTTGTGTCCCCAAACTTAAAGATATTTGATGGGACTGGAAATCCTAGACAACATATAGCACACTTCCGAGCTAGTTGTGGCAACACAAGAAATAGCGAAGCATTACTCTTCCAACAGTTCGTCAGCAGCTTGTCAGGGATCACTTTTGATTGGTATGTTGATTTACCCAACAAATCAGTTAATACATTTGTCGAGTTGGAACAACTATTTGTTAAGAGATTTGCTGGAGCGCAACATCATGTCTTTATAGGAAAGCTCATGATGTAAAAGTAAAAGGCCAACGAGACTTTGGTAGATTATATTTTGAGGTGGAGAAACCTTAGCATGATGTGTGAACCTCAGCTACAAGAACATCATCAATGGAGATTTTACTCAAAAGTTTCCATGGGCCAGTATCTTTCATGTTTAAGGGACTCACCATAAAATATTTCGAGAAGCTACTCAATAAAGCCAGCAGTCTTCAAGAAGAAATCAAACATATCAATTCCCACAAGAAGTCCAAGGCAACCAGAGTGTTTGAAAAGAAGTCAGGAAGAATAGCGACTGTTGACAAAGGAAAATAGCCAATGAAGATATATGTAGAAAATCCTCATCAATCTTCATCACAGCAGGCTCAAAAACATAATAGCCAGTCTAGCCGCCGACCGCCTCAAGGTGGATCATCTCGAACAAAGAATAAGAGAATATCTCTAGCAGAATGATAGAAAATGGTATATTCTTTCAAAGATGAAGACGTGTCTAAAATGTTTAGAAGTCGGATGAAGAAGCCTGAGTTCAAACTATTAGAGCCAAAGAAGATCAAAGAAGTTGACAAGAAAAATGAACCAAATTAATGCCTTTACAACTTGTTGCTCGGGCACAGTATAAAAGAATGTTCCATCATTAAGGATTAGCTCGAGAAAAATCTCAAAGAAGGAAATATAATGACCCCAAAAGAATATTTAAGGGAACCTAAAAAAGGTTCCATAAATATGATTTTGGCCGAGCCAATTTTTTCGATTGATCCATATACTGGAGAAGAGAGATGGAGTATGACTTGGGACAAGCTCAAGAGACAAGATTCATCAAAATAATCTTTTACATATATCAAAAAAGTTGAATGGAATGAAGTTTGGAGCAAATCGTCCAAATAAATAATAAATCAAATCTAGAATGCTACAAAACAAGCCTCCATTCAGAATCTTCAGTCTGTCAAGCCAGAGATCGTCAAAAAGAAAGAAAAAGAAGAACACTAAAACTATAAAGATTGATAGCACGGGGGGTAGGATAGGGACTGCCTCTACTATATTGGTTATCTTGGATTTTGGAAAGAAAATCCTTGGTCCCATGACTTTGTATGATTATCTTTTTTCCCCTCTGGGGTCTTATGAATTTGATGATCGTTATTTTGGCTATGTTTTAACAGTTTATAGTTGTGAAGTAATCAATAATGACCAATCTAGCCTCAATCTTAACTCACGCAACAATCCTCAAACTATACTTGAGTCTGATGAGCTCGTTGTCAAGATTAAAGAAGACATCAACAATGCTAACTACAACAGCACCGGGAGTGAGGAACTAATCCTTGAGCGTCAGGGTGCACCACTTACCATAAAATTAGATCTTTCTGACAAAGAAGAAATAGCGGAAGATTCAACAATGATATCACAAGAAGAAGAAATTACAGAAGTGAACTTAAGGAGTGGGAGAGTATCACCACCAAGAATAGCTCTGATAGATAAAGAAAAATAAATAGTAACTCAAGAAGAACTACATCTACCTCCACCAGTGGAAGAACCACACAACCAAGTGAAAACTAGAGGACCACCTAAAGTGAACTACTTGCTAGCTCATCTTAGGAAGTTGTCGACCTAATTAAGTATCTACGATGCTCTGATCCTGACAAAGGAGATGAGAGAAGCTCTGGTTACGGCCTTGCTTGACCTAGTTGGTCAGCACATCCTCAAATGAAGTTTGTTCATTGAAAGAATAGCCTGGGTTAACCTTCACAGATGAAGATTTGTTCCTTCGTACCACCGACCACAACTGACCACTCGACATCTCTGTTAACATTAGCAGATTTGTGTTGTCCAAAGTTTTAGTAGATCCTGGAGCATCACTCAATCGGAAGAGGATTGAGTGTTAAAAGTCAAACTCCAAACTCAAAAGAGGGTCTCAGATTTGGTACAGTCGGGCTAGTCGATGATTCAAAATTTTGCATGGTTGTTGTTAGTGAATCGGAAGAGGATTGCCTCGATATACAGGATGACTCTACTGATCAGCTAATAGAAGATGCTCTGCCAAAATTTAAAGAAGAAATTAAATCAACTGTTGATGAGTTGAAGGAAATCAACCTAGGGACTGAAGAACAACCCCGATCTACATATATAAGTTCTCTACTCAACGATGAAGAATCTCTACAATTGATCACATTGTCAACAAAATTCAAAGATTGCTTTTCATGGAGTTATGATGAAATGTCAGGACGGTCAGTAGAGGTTGAAGTCATAAACTCGGGGTAGACAAAGATATGACCCAGTAAAACAAGCTCCAAGAAGAATGCACCTCGAAATAGAGAAACAATTCATCCTCGAGATAAAGAAATTTATACACGCTAAATTCATACAAGAAGAGCAATACCCCACATGGTTGGCTAACATTATTCCAGTTAAGAAGAAAAATGGACAGATCCATGTTTGTGTCGACTTCAGGGATTTGAACAAAGCACGTCCAAAAGACAAGTTTCCACTACCAATATCAGAAATGATGGTTGATATCACTTCAACACATGAAATTTTCTCTTTCATGGATGGATCATTGAGATACAACCAAATCAAGATGACTCCCAAGGTTGCACCAATTAGAGCCTTCAGAATGCCGATTGAAATTTTCTGCTACACAGTGATGTCATTCGGCCTAAAGAAATCTAGAGAAACATATCAACATGCAATGACAAAGATTTTTAATAATCTCATTCACAATCAAGTGGAATGCTACATGGATGGTTTAGTCATTAAATGTAAACAAAAGATAAACTAGTTGTATAATTTGAGGATCATGTTCAAATGGTTACGATGATACGACCTTAAAATGAATCCCTCAAAATGCGCTTGCAGCATTACCTCTGGGAAATTTCTAGTATTCATTGTCCGACATCGGGGAAACGAGATTGAACCAGATAAGATTAAAACTATTTTGGAAATGCCTCCACCCAAAACCTTGAAATAACTACGTTCCTTTCAAGAGAAGTTGGCATATCTGAGATACTTTTTTTCTAATCTCTCTAGTAGGTGTCATTCTTTCTTGACATTAATTAAAAAGGAAGCCAAATTTATTTAAGAACAGAAATGTCAACAGGCCTTTGAGGACGTTAAACAATATTTAATGACACCTCTTGTTTTGGCAGCTCCTATCCCAGAAAAACCATTGATACTTTATACTGCAGCCATAGACGACTCCCTTGTAGCCCTCTTAGCCCAAATCAACGACGAAGGTAAAGAAAAAACACTTTACTATTTGAGTCATCGTCTGACACTGATGGAGATAAGTTATCCACCTATCGAGAAGCATTGTCTAGCTTTAATATTTGCTACCCAAAAGCTTAGACATTACATACTCTCTCATAGGATTACCCTAATTTCAAAAGTTAACTCATTCCCATATTTGATGACCCAACCAACACTCTCCGGATGTCTAGCAAGATGGTCAATGATCTTATTTCAATTTGATATAACTTTTGTTCCACTTTGTGCTATCATGGGACATGTTCTAGCAGACTTTCTCACTGCACACCCACTTTCATCGGGGTCCCCTCTCAATGATGAGTTACCAAACGAGCAAATACTACAAATGGAATTCTCTTATGCACAACGCTGGGAGATGTACTACAACTGTGCTTCATCAGCCAAGAAACACAAAGGATCAGACACAGTCATACCAGGCAAAGCAGGGATCAGTTTGAACTTTATCACGCCAGATAAGGGTATGCTGAGGTTCTCACACCACCTGACAGAACTGTGCACTAATAATGAAGCAGAAAATGAAGCTCTAATAACCGGATTGGAGTTAGCAATATGGATGGGTATAACAGACATTACCATCTAAGGTGACTCACAACTCATCATCCAACAAGTTGTTGGACAATACAAGATCCTGAAACCAAGACTAGCAGAATATCATCGGTATGCAATGAAGCTGCTCGAACAGATTCCCAATTTAACTTTTTATCTGATTCCTAGGGGAGATAATGCCCATGTCAATGCTCTAGCAAAACTTGCTAAGGAGTTGGCATGTCCCTCGGAGTATTCCATTGAAATCAAAGTACAAGGAAGGCAAGTTTTGTGTTGAATCAACCTTGAAACTCTACGCAAGCTTGGAAAAGAAGAAGCGATAAATGCAGTTGCTGACATCAATGAAGATTGGTGCAAGCTATTAATAGAATATTTGCATATTGGAAAGCTGCCAGAGGACAATTCTGAAGCATAACACATTACAAAAAGGGCTATGTCATATGCCTTTATTGGTGATATCTTATATAGAAGATAATTCTACCAGATGCGGTTGAGGTGTTTAAGCAAAGCCAAAGCACAAAATATTGTTAAAGAAGTACATGCTTGATTGTGTGGCACTCACCAGTCAAGGCCAAAAAATAAAATGAAGATCAAGAGACTCGGATATTATTGGTCAGCAATGATGTCTGGCTACATGGATACAACCAGAAGATGTCACCAGTGCTAAGTGCATGGGTACACCAACCTTCGAATGTGCTACACCAAACCGTTGCCTCATGGTCATTTGAGTGTGAGGGCACATACATAATAGGTCTGATAGACCCTTTGTCTTCTGAAGGACACAGGTTTATACTTGCCACTATAGATTATTTCTCCAAATGGGCAGAGGCAGTACCGTTTCGGAGTACCAACATAGTACGTCCTTATATTCTTCTAAAGTCAAATTATCTACCGTTTTGGAGTACCGTGAAGAATAATTTCTGACAATAGGATAGCCTTCAAAAGCACCAAAATCAATGATTTTGTCAAAAAAAATGAGATAGATTGGAGATACTCTACAATTTATTTTTCCAGAGTAAATGGATTGGTTGAATCCTTCAACAAAACATTGGTACATATTTTGAAAAAAAATACTGGATGAAAATAAAAGGGATTGGTACAACAAATTACTAGAAGATTTGTGGGTCTACCAGATGACGTTCAGGACTCCCACACATTGTACACCCTACATGTTTGTGCATGGGTCTGAGGTCATGCTACTGTTAGAAATTGAGACGCCGTCACTTAGAGTTGCAGTCACTAGCCAACTCACAACAGAAGAAAGTGCGAAGCTCAGACTCAAAGAACTAGAGAGTCTTAAAGAGAAATGACTTGAAGCACAACAACATTTAGAACTTTACCATGTAAAGATGGTACAAGCTCATGACAAATTGGTCCGCCCAAAGACATTCAAAGTTGGTGACCTAATCCTCATGCTCAAAAGGCCTATTCTTGCACGTTGCAAGACAGGTGGAACATTTGAGCCAACATGAAAGGGACCATTTGTCGTTTAAAAGATCTACGTAGGAGGAGCCTACCAGTTAGTATATTTCTAGGCTTAAAGACCCATGCTATCAATCAACAGACAATGCCTGAAGACATATTACACAATCTGACATTGCTTCCCGCCATTTCATTGAAGTTTTGAAATTTTAACTGTTTTAGGGTTTTCTATGTGGCTAAAAGTTTGTGACCGGATCCAAAATTTTTAAAACAAAATTAACATCAATATAATGAAAAATTTTGAAAAAAATTACACTTTAACTTCTCTCCATTCTACATTTAAACTTAATATTCTACTAAATTAAACAAAATTCACATATAAATAAACAATCTCTTCACCAAAATAAACTAAAATTTCCTTTAATAAATACTTTGTTTTATTCTTTTTCACGCTAAGTTTCAGCCCACTGACATTGTTCCTGGCGTCTGCAGAGAAATGTAAGGCCAGAGGCTAATCTTCGCCTTTAAAAATGTTTGGAATCTTGCACTAAATGAAGAAATGGCACCACAAGGCGACACTATAGATTTCGACATGGAATTTAACCAAGTCGGCATGGATTATGAGGGGCATTTAATGAATGTCATCAGTCAATAGGAAAAGGAAGGTTGCCGTCATTGCTAAGGTTGACCACCAAAGAGAGTGCGTCACTGAAAGGAAAGAATGTGATTGTACAACAGGACCCAATGGAAGGGCCCAACAGTCTACCATCCATGATAGCTATGCCAATTGGGGGCCTGGTCACTACTAGAATAAAAGATTATCAGATGCTCTGCTACGAAGAACACAACGCAGAAATGCTAGCCACCGAAAGCAAAGGGCTTTCTTACGAGAGGAGAAAAGATGCCAAAAAGAGACAAAAAAATTACTCACCTGTATTCCTGAGGGGAACATTTATAAACCAAGCATGAGAGAAACTTTTTCAAATTTTCCTTCTACAGATGATGAATCCAGGTTTGTTGAAGAGCCAAAAATACCACTAGCTTCAGCTATTCTATGCATCAGTTGCCCTACTTGTAATGGTGAAATACTTGCACGATCATCAACTATGGGGGCATTCGTGGAATACCCGAACTGCAATGTCTTGCACTTATAGCACTACAGTACCTTAGAGGAGTACATTTCTATAGATGATGGATCTCAGACTACTGATTACTTGATAAAGGCAAATTCATATGTCCCAATGGATGTAGAGCCATATGTTTCGAAGGGTACAGAGCCATACATCCCGAAAGACAGAAAATCATACATTCTGTTAGAGCCAGAGTCAGCACCAGCTTGGGTTCCCGCCACCGTTGAAATAAGGGAACTTCCTCAACAACTACCAATCATAAGCATGACAGAATATTACAGAATAAGCAAAGTGAACAAAAGAAATTTTGAATTCTATGAGGAGGTACAAGAGAGGATCATCAACATACTAGAAGGATTAGAATTATTCATCAGGGTCTTCTGAGAGAGTGATGAACAAAATATTATTGACTGTATTTTTGACCTAAAGGATAGAGGTCGAGCAGGCCTACTCATGGAAAGGACCTATTCTGAGCCAAGGAAATGGATGCGAGGAAAAGAGAGAATCATTATCCAGTGCGGTTGTTGTTAATACCTTACCAATGATAGACCAGAGAATCTACTTGGGATTCTCAAACATGATCATGTGGGTCCACTACCGTCAATGATAAAATGGATGATTAAAAGAATGGTCAGATGGAGTATACTACTCACTAAGTGCATTCCTAACAGTTGCATTATCAACATCTACGAAGAGCGTGATTGCATTCCTCCACATGTAGACCACCCTCACTTCGTAAGACCTTTCTGCACGGTCTCATTTATGAGTAAAAGCACCAATTTATTTGGGAAAGAAATTGACATCATTGGCCCTGGTGAATTCAGAGGAGCTATGGAGATTCCCCTACCAGTTGGCTAAGTACTTGTTCTCAAAGGCAACGATGCAGACATTGCCAAGCACTGTATTCTAAGAGTCTGACATCGTAGGGTGTCTGTGACCTTCCGACGGATGGACGACAACAAAATACCATGCAGATTCCAGCTAGATCTAGAACTAAAGGAGCTGCTACCATACGAGCTATGAGAGGGTTATACCTCTAAGCACATTTAAAGGGAACTCTGTCTTGGAGCATGGCTTAAAAGGTCTGCTCGATCAAGAGCTTGTCACAATAGGAATAGATAGTCAAAGGATTCTTTTCCGCTTTACTACATTACAACAAATATGATATATATCAGAGATACTCATCCTATGATATGTACTTAGCGTGAGATATTTTGAATGTACTTTGATGCAGCTAGCATATTGTACTTTTTGAGGCGTCAGCCTACACTTTTTATGTAACATTTATTATACTTTTTATGTGATAGATAAAAGCCATGAACCATACGTTGGTTCAAAATTACAATGAAAAAAGAACAAAACAACAAAATTTGACAATAATAAAATAAAAAGAAATATAAAAAATAAAATGACCAATAAACAAACAACAAAACAAATCTCTTTTGAAAATCAACCAACTAAAATTAAATTTTTGAAAACATATTTTGAAAATTAAACATGATAAAAACAACAAGAAAAGAAAATAAATCTGTTGAGTTGACTCTCTCGATTTCAAGGTCTATTACTCTTTGCTCGAACATCACAACTATCTTTGACTGCACTAATTCTCTTAACATCCCCGTAGAGTTTCACGTTTTGCATAAAACCTCACAAAATTTCATAAATCTTTTTCAACTACGTCAACCTTTTCACACGACATATATTTTTGGATTCAACATCACCAATTATCATTTTTGAATCAGACTATAACTTGTGATTCACTCCTTTGAGGTCGGTCCTTACCTTCCGAGTCTCTTTTGAGATTGATCATTAACTTTCAATTCTCATTTTTGAAT
>NEWO01000719.1:50346-75055 GCA_003013225.1 Phalaenopsis aphrodite
ATATATATATATATATATATATATATATATATATATATATATATATATATATATATATATATATATATATATATATATATATATCAAAGTGATTAAAACAACACACCGTCAAACTGATTATAATTTTCACTTATAGCCGGACATCAATATTTGCAAACCACACCTAAACATGAAAACAATGAACAAATTTACAAAAAATGAAAATATTCAGCTCCTTTCCGAAGTGCTGGCGATCCAAAGCAAGAAAAACAGACATTGATTCTCAATAACAAAAATTGTACGCATGGCAAAACAAACCAAATCCAATGCCATCTACTCCATCTTAATTTAACTAAACAAAACCTATTCGCAATTGCACTCCATCTTTCATTAGTAACATATTATAGTAATTTAAAACATGTAGATGAAAATTAAACTCAGACTGAATGATGATGTGTGCTTCAGAAAGTGATGCAGAACATAAGGAATTGAGCCTCAACAGCTGTAATTAAACCACAAAACATTACGCTTACTAAGTCAAGAAAGAATGTAAATTCCAATTTTCAGGAAATCACATCAACATACAACATTTAACAGATAAAAATAGCAACTCCCATAAATCTTAAAATCCTGAACAGTTTATCAGAATTTAACAAGATTTAGTAGCCATCAAGCCAAGCAATTTTCATATTATAATCCAATCAAGATTCACTAAATCTGGATTTATAGGACTTACTCCTACTTGAGATAAATTGGGTCAATACTGTTAGACTAATGATAATAATGACAGCATCAAAATTACCCTGAAAAAAAATTCAGTCTTAAAATACTGCTGATCTAAGATAATTTAAAAGTATTATCATCCTTTTCAAGTTCCCTAAGTATATCTATGGCAATAAACTGTAGTTAATTTTTCCTCAAAGAAGAAGTGGGAAAAAAAAACATCCAAATAAGAAATAGATGAAAACCACAATATTTTTGTGGACACCGCAGCAAAATTATATGATCACCAACAATACTTCTTCAAAGATCTGTCAGAATACATCTCAAAGAATATATACATCAATTTTCCTAGTTTTTGCTTCTTTTTTTCGTTAGCTTTGTATCATGTTTCTGTTGATATCACACAAAAACTTATAAATGGAGATTTGAAAAGGAATAGCTCTGTAGACAAGGAAGTTTCTCATAACTAATTTAGCAAACAAATGTTGTTCTAAATTAATCATCATTCGTAAACACCTTCAACTAGTGCAAATGTTTCATACATAAGTAACATCAGGCAGAGCTTTACTGCTTCAGCAAACATAAAAATTACAGCTGCAAAAGATAGACAGCACAAACAATAGTTTCAGAGATAATGCTTAACCATGTTTGAATTACAGAAATGAAAAAAGGAATGCAAGACATTATAACTCTGATGCAGAAAATTATTGTAGAAGAGTCCGAACAAGCAGTTTGTACACATCAGAACATCGATATGATAGGTCAGAATTTTATAACAAAATATTGTACAACAATTAGAAAAATCACAATGAATTCACTTACATTCTATTTTTGGAAACATCAAACTGGCAGAATTCCTGCATTAAGCAAAAGCTTTAATGCATCTATCTGTATTTGAGTATTTCCCTACAAACACAACCATAGTCAATTAGATGAGCATTAAGGACCTCCAAATGTAGAGTATTATTTTTAAGCCAACAGAACTATCATTGGCGCATATTTGCAAAATAAAATAAGGGCTCAAAAAAAGAAAAATTTTATGTACAAAATTATCAACTAGAAAAAACTACAAGTCAGCTTCTCAACACAGCCGTATAGCCCAACCATTTAATGAAGAATTTCTACAGCAGAAAAGGCAAAATAGTTAAATCGGCCAGAAAACCGAGATTCCCAAAATCAAACCATCTTTCTCAGCACATCTTGTCGAGCTTATAAGTCCAATGAAAATCGATAGCAGCGCCCATCTCAATCATAAATTCAGCAAAAACACAAGCAAGGGCATGGGCATCCATGACTTTTCATGTGCTTTTCTATAGCCTGAATCTGATTACTGGAAATTCATTCATCACCAATTAGGTCCTTCTGAGATGTCTTTATTGCATCTGCCATCATAATAGCAACAACAGCCTTGTGAAGTGCAAGATCTGCTTTATGCATCAACCACTGTGCCTTTTCTCTCTTAAGCTTAGCCATATTGGATGCATGTTGAGCTGCACTCGATGCATCACGCAACCTGAACTCATTTATATCAGGCTGATGCCTCTGACCACCATCTGGCTGCAAATTCTTTGAGCACGGCCATTCTGATGCATCAGGATGCAAACGAAGAACTCCATTCCTCTTTGACTTCTCACTGCATGATAATGGAATGACTGGAGAATCCCAAGGAGTATGATGCATCCCATTTTTCTTTGAAAAGGTTCTAAAAAGCTTTGGATAATGATTTCTATCCACACCATCACTAGCCATTAGAATTGCAGTCCTTGCATCCCTTGGGGAGAAACTCATGGGTGACGGAAGCCACTGAGTAGAATGACAGCCTTCATAACTAGGTATGGTAACGAAAGCCTTCTCATCCCCAAGTGAGGAACTATTTAATCTTCTCCCTACAATCATGAGCACAGAAAAATAAAATTGATAAGGAGAGTGCAGATGATGATGATGTAGAAAAACGATTGGCGGGGCAGTACTACCAGAAGCATTGAGCACATCCTGCTCTCTTGAAAATGAACTATGGTGACCAGCGTACATCAACTTTTTATGGGACCTCTGCTTTGAGCCTTTGTTAGCTTCCAGACCCCGTGGTTTTAAACAAAAAGCAAACATGGGAGGTTTCTCAGGAAGATTTTCAGGAGCGGTGGTCCTCTCTTGGAGCTCATTTGCTGGGTAATGCAACTTCATCATAGTCAACTCCCATTCTTTTAGTTGTTTTTGGTGGCATTCCCAAAGAGGAGGCTGAGCAAACATAAAAGGAAGCCATCAGCAACGGAGATCTTGTATGAGATAAAGAGAATAAAAAGACTAAAGCTTATAAAGTATGTGATATGGAGCAAAATAGACAACATTAAACAGAACCAAACCTTCACACAATAGTTTATAGCCCAACTTAACTACATTATGCCAGTAAAAAGTAACTAACATAGCACCAACAAAATAAATTAAAACTAAAAATGTAAGTATCAAACTGACAAAATAATTTCGAACCATAAATTTTTTCATTACTTTATCAAGATTTCCCGTGCTCTAAATCCCAGCAATTAGTCCTCAATTAATAAAAAGAACTCATTACATCCCTCTGCAAAAATAAAGCTGCTGAAACACAACTTAATAACAGATAACAAAACGATTGAGTCAAAAGAATAATGCCAAAGCATAGCAGAAACAGGAACAGTTCAAATTGGAAAATTGTATGCCCTTTTAACCATTTATTATTTGAAATTACCGTTCTTTGTTCAAAGACAAAACCAACACTTAGCATCTCAGTTAAGCTAAAAATTCATCATCAATGAAGCCATTATTCTAACTTGGCCACAGCCAAGCATCCAGGCACCACATTGCAATGCAGAGGAGCCCATTCACAGTTATTGATGGTTTTTGGAGGTTCAATTGCATTTCGTGAATGAAAATAAAATTGCTTAAGCCGAACCATTGGAGGAGGATCCAGGTGAAATAGAGTACCTCTAAACTTGTAAGAGTGAGGGGAGAAACTTGTAAGTGAAGTGTATGAGGATTTCTAGAGTGGGTTCAATCAAATTTAGTGGAATGGGAAGGAAGCCTGGTGCAGCCATTCTACGGCTTCCCCAGCATACAATCCTGTCTAGTGGTTGTTGAATGCACTAACAACATTACTTTAAGCAAATATTTTCACACACCTTGCACCCTAACGACAATTACCATGCCAATTCTCCTACTACATTCACATATAATATTTTTATTAAAAAAAAAGAAATCTATTCCATATATTTTACTTTAAGCAAATTTTTCACACACCTTGCACCCTAACGACCATAACCATGCCAATTCTCCTACTACATTCACATATAATATTTTTATTAAAAAAAAGAAATATATTCCATATATTTTATCAAGTGAATACAAAGCAAATTATAGATTTTAAACAATGTCACTAAAGACAAACACTTGATAAAAGAGCCCAATGGAATGGATGTCTGATTTTTTTTCCAAGGAGAGCGTAGAGGTAAAATCACAACCTCAAAATCCAGAGCTGAGGTATGAGCCATCATGTTAATGTGTGCTTCATAAAGAATTGGGTGGTGGGTTATTTTCATATTTAATCAGCACATATAGAAGAAAAATATTAGAATTAGGATTTTCAAATGCAATTAAAATGATTTATATTAAAAATATATGAAAAAAAAAATTGAAGATTCACAGAACAAAAGTCACTAATTATTTTAACCAAAATCATTTTTTTAGGTTTAAACAAATGATACTCGAATTAAAACCCAACCAATATTTAAGTGAACATGATAATTCAAAAACTTGGCAAGGATTTAAAACAAAAAAAGAAATCATCAAGTAAGAGTAATTTAATTTTAAAAAAATAATTTTGTATGTGCCAAATTTAAACAGAAGGGTGATAAAACAAGAACAAGGAATGAATAAGCCAAAATAAAAAATTCTAAGGCCAAATGCCTGTCTAAGGAGATGATTTTCCCTAAAATCACACTTACATCACACTTTTTTAGGATTTAGGCTTTAATTTTGAAGGAATTCATATCTAATTGCACTCGAAAGATTAAAAATAGGAAAAATATTTAATTTATCTGAGGTTCTTCAATTATATGCCTCAAAATATCTATCTATAGTTTTTTCAAATCCCCATCTAATTTAGATGGCCGGCATTCAGTCATATCAGTATAAATTTAAAGTTAATCCCAAAAAGACCATAAACATTTTAACATTTAAATTAACATCCAAAATCTTTTCCTAAACAATCAAGCACTCCAACATTAAAACCCAATACCACACACAAGTTTTAAAATTACATAATTAGGTAATAAGTCTTTTTCCGTCTGTGAGATGAGGTATAAGCCACAAGGTGTTTCGAGGCGTAAGCCTCAAAAGATTACATGAGATAATAGATTTTGTATGTACTTCAAAGTGTGAAGTAAAAAATAACATATCAACATTCTAGCTAATTAACACATTATATAAATATATATATCAACATTCTAACAAAATAAAAATATAATAAATTGCATAAAATAAGAAGTAACACATTATTATTCTAAATGAAATCTGAAATAAGATGGTTATACAAACAATTAACATCAAAATAAGCTAAGATATCAAAGTAAAATACTAAAATAACATAACATAACAATCAAAATAAATTCAAAATATGTCATTTGCCAGTTTTAGAGTTAACTAGATTCACACCTTTCATAGATTAGATCCAAAATCACTAAAACTCTAAGTTATTTATTATAACCATGTCAATATCAAAAATAAGATATAATAAAGATTCTTTGATGCAACCAAGGTGAAAATTCTTTGGTCACTCAAGTCAACTGTTAATTTTATTAGTAAGTGTTCTATCATACAAGATTTTAATAATTGTCTGCATATTGTTTACACATTGTCAACTAAATAGTTGTTGAATGAAGATTCATGAAATCATGCTCAGCCTCATGGCCAATAAAGCCAATACAAAGACCTTTCTTCTCTTTTTATATTTTTCAAGTAAGTTTCCAACCAAAAAAAAAAACCTCAAGAATGTTGTGTCATCACAAAGTTGAAGGACGTCAAGATGCTACTAAACCAATCATTCTCTCAACTTCACTGTGTAAACAATAAAGTTAACTCTCATATATGGCTCAAAGTTTAATACTGAAAATAATTATTCTTCAATCATTTAAAATGCAATTACCCTCCCCTTCTTGCCTTCTAAAGAGCCAGAAACTTTAAGCATGGAGGCATCATTAGAAATGGTTTGTATGGATGAATGTGGCAATTCATATTGCTTCCTCAATTTGAAATGTTTTATTTGAGATGTACACATTAATATGGCCAATGATGATTATGGTTAGGCGGCCAACAACTCTTTTAAATTGTTGAATACCCAGATAATTCTACTAAAACAAAATCTTCCACCGTTGGAATACACTAGAACCCCCTCCATATGGTAACGCCTTCCATAAGTTAAGGCTTGCAGAGGAGGTGGTCTCCATACACCCTGCCCTGACCCTGAAACTTCCTCAAAGAACATCCTTTTCCACATTTGGGTCAGTCGACCATCCCTCCTCCATTCCATTTCTACATTTTCCAGAGCCATTAGTTTCTCTCTTTCAAACACTGTCCTGTTTCCAGTTTTGGGAAATTGGCTTCTTTCCTACTCCTTTTTCCTCTTCAATGTGCATTTCAACTAGAATACTTCAACATGTTTCGAGTGGGGATAAAGGGCTTAAACTTCAGTTAAGGAGTTTTGCTTAGTCAAGCAGAGCTGAAGATTTAGCGCTCCCTCTGCTACTCTTTCTCTGGTTATCATGTCTTGCAAGAGAGGGAACAGATGAGATTCAAAACAGAAAAAGACTTGCCAACTGAAATATGCAAACTCAGTAAGAACTTTAATGCATTGAAATGTCTTTTGCTTCCCCCTTTCCTTATACAACACAACACCCTGTATGAAGCAGGTGAGGAGCTTTCAAATATCAGAAAAGCAAGATTAAAAGCAAGCAAGTATTGGATAAGTAGGAGAAAAGCAAGAAAAAGACAGTTCGAACCAGTTATTACTTTTGGACTAGGTCCAAAACCAACTGCTGCTGACATAGAATAAACACTGAAGGCTTTACAGAACCATCCTAGCAAAAAGCATATACATAATAACAATGAACATCACCCCCACCCCCCGCCCAACAAAAAAGAAGGAATAGGAAACCATTCAAAACCAGAAGAGTTCATTTTATCAATCTCCAATATTGATAGGTCTACGCAACAAGTATTCTTCCTGCCAGTAAAACAAAACATTTAAAAAATGCATCTGACGTTAGCAAACTGCATTTCAACGTTAGCAAGTTGCAAACATCTGATTGCAAGCCAATCAGAAAACCAAATAGGAAAGATACAAATTTCAGAATATATTTGAGAGTTGGCCTTTTCATTAATCTAAGAACTTGGTGCCAAAAATAATATTATTAACTTATTTTAAAAATTAGTATTAAATGGTCCCAAACTATTTGGCCAACTTAGTCCAGGTATCACATTTATCCAAATTAATGCCTTCACTATTTAAATTAATCCCTTCACTTTTACATTGCCATTGCCATTGCCATTGCCATTGCTAGGTCCCAAGCCCCAGATGGTTAGGTAGTCGATAACCAACGTAAAATTTATCGAAAAATCATGACATGAATCCTTTTGACAATTGTGTCAATGCTAGGGTGTCCCGCTGTATGACTTGAATACAGTAAAAAGTGTGTAATGGTCATTATACTGGTGCCCAGGTGTAGTGTCAAATAAGCAAGGGTTCCCACATCACAGACGAATGAAGGTAATAAAATCTTGAAATAAGGTACTTTCACTGGTAAATTAATGAAATTAATTTATATTATGATTCATGGAAAGATAAATATCTTATGTATTCAAGAAACTAAATGGGTAGGAGAAAAGGTTAAGGAGATTGATAACATAAAAGACTTAATACAAATGATACCTCTTGAAGAAAGGAATTTTTATTGGAGGAGATTTAAATTGATATATCGATAGAGTGGTAGAAGATTTTATAAATATTAATCGTGGCTACGGTTCTCGAGTGATTAATGAAAATGGTAGAGTCATATTAGATTTTGCTTTAGCGTATGATTTTGTTATTGCTGATATTTTATTCAATAAAAGAAATGAACATATTATTACTTATAAAAATGGATTTAATAAAACACAAATTGATTATTTTCTTAAGAGAAAAGAAAACCGTCGAGAATATAAAATTTGTAAAGTCATTCTAAGAGAGAATTTAAGTACTCAACATCGATTATTAGTTCTAGATTTTAAGATGAGTTGTAAAATAAAGAATATTATGAATCATTATCATAGAATTTGATGAGGTACCAAAATAAAAAATAAGATAATTTTATGTGTAAATTCAAGATTTCAAGATTTGGGATATTCATAAAGCAGCAAATTCTATGTGGGAAAAAACAACAAACATTAATAATCAAGTGGCAAAAAATTACTCGGAGAATCAAACGAAAAAAATTTGATAAATAGAAATAGTTGGTGGTGGAATAATAATGTGCAAAAAAAAGATAAAATATAAGAAGTTATGTTATAAAAACTAATTTAAACATAAAAGCTAAGAGAATTCGGAAAAATATCAAATGGCTCGTAGGGAGTCTAAGAGAACAATCTGTGACGCTAAAAATTCTGCTTTTAGTAATCATTATAATAGATTAAATACTAAGGAGAGTGAAAAATATATGTATAAACTAGTCAAATAAAGAGAAAAGAACGTAAAGATTTAACTCAAAGTAAAATGTATTAAAGATGAAAATAAAAGTGTTCCTCTAAGAAAGAAATATTCAAAATAGGTGGGTGAGTTATTTTGATAGATTTTTTAATGAAGTTTTTGAAAATACAATCAACCTTAGAGATCTTAATATCATAAATAAAAATAAAATGTTTCGTTTTTACCGTTGCATTAGTAAAAAAAAGTTAATGAGGCTTTAAAATAACCAATGGTGGAAAGTATGTAGGATCTGATGATATTCCAATTGAAGTGTGGAAATATATAAGAGATTTGGGAGTTTATTGGCTTATTAAACTCTTAAATATTATTTTAAAAGCTAAAGAAATGACTTAGATATAGATGAAAGTATTTTGGTCACCATTTTTAAGAATAAATTATAGAGGAATTAAGTTGATATCTCATACTTTAAAATTATGGGAGAGCGTAATTGAGCATAGGTTAAGACATATTACAAAGATTTCTCATAATCAATTTGGATTTATGTCAGGAAAGTCTACTATGGAAGCTAAACATTTATTGAGAGGTTTGATGGAGAAGTTCGGAGATAATAAAGAGGATGTACATACGATTTTTATTGATTTAGAAAAAACTTACGATAAGGTTCAAAGAGATATCCATTGAAGAGTTCTTGAGAAGAAAGGCGTTGATATGACTTATATTCAAGTCATTAAAGATATGTATACTAGAGTTGTTACTTGTGTTCAAACAGAAGAAGGATTGACCAAATATTTTCATATATCTATTGGATTAAATCAAAGATCGACTTTAAGCCCATATCTTTTTCTCTTTAGTTATGGATGATCTTACTAGACATTTACAGGGATATGTACCTTGGCGTATACCTTTTGCTAATGATATCCTTCTCGTGGATAAGACAAGAGAGAAAACTCAGAAAAAAAACTTGAAATATGAAGGTTGCATTGGATTCTACAAGCCTTCGTTTGAGTAGAACTAAAACTGAAAACATGAAATGTAATTTTAGTGGTAGTAACTCTAGTTGGTCAGTTGAAGTGGAGGAATGTTTCGGATTTATTGTGTGATAGAAAAGTACCGCTTAGACTGAAAGGAAAATTTTATAAGATGGCTGTGAGACCTGCAATGCTCTATGGCGCAAAATATTGACATTTAAAAGAGAAGCATAAAACTAAATTAAGTGTTGCCGAGATAAGAATGATTAGGTAAATGAGTGGTTTTTCACTTAGGGTTTGCTTGGGGCAGCTGCAGGTTATCCAATAAAATGGTTTGCAGCAGCAGCTACCCCAAAAAGTTGTAGGAAAGTTGTTGCTGAAAAATTGGTTGTTTGTTTATTTTTTACAGTTTGAAAGCAACTATGAGGTAGTTGTTTATGGAAAAATGATTATTCTGCGTCTGTGTAGTAATGTTGTTTATAACATAACTGTCATAGCTATATATTTAATACTTTAGAAGCATAAATTCACTTCAGAACATTACAAAAATCCAAATATACACCTCACTTAATAGTGAGTATCAAGATTGTTAAAAAAATGAAAAACACTAGCACACCAGCACAAGAACAACAGCCATAACCAACACAAGAACCACTCACATCGCATTCACGACCAGTACAACAGTCAGAACCACAAATGCCACCAACATCATTGTCACTGACAACACAAGAACCACCCACTACAAACCGCAGTCACAGGCTAAATAACAACCAACACACTCTAAACCACCAGCACACCCACAGCCAACACAAGAACCTCCCACACCATAACACGAGCAAACAATTCTATTAACCATAAACACAACCAAGTTCACTGATATAGCCACCACAACAACCACCCACCACACACCATAGCCAGCACAAAAACCAGCCACACCACAAGAACCACCAACACCTTGAAAACAGCCAAAAGAACCACTCATATCCACAATCACCACACCAACACAAGAACCACTGAATTTATAAGCCCCTACAGCGAGACAACAAGAACAAACAACATAAAAGGAGCAAAAAAGGGGATAGGAGATGATACCGTGCGGTTTGGGAGGGCATCCAGGAGGTAGGTGCGAGGAGGGAGAGCGTCGTCGAGCAGCAAAGGAATGGAAGGAGGGACGGCGTCAGGAGTGACGGGGGAGTCGAGGTCGAACGAAGAGGGATTAGGGCAAAGCAACATGAACACTGGGATCGAACGGGTAAGATTCGTAAAAAGTTAAACCTTGAATGCGAGTAGTGATTTTTGATCCACGGTTGGCATTTAACCAAAGCGGCGGGACGCCGCTGCCCAGACGCCGTCCCAAACGGCTGAAATTCGCGGCTGCTCCCCGCACCGCGCTTCAGACGCCGAACCAAACGAACCCTTAGAGACAAAATGGGAAATGAATATAACCATGATCCAGTGACAGACAAAATTAGAGAGTCGTCTTAGATGGTTTGGTTACATTAAACTTCTACCATCTAATGATCTGATTCGGAGAGTAGATGTTTTAGATTCAACTTATGTTAAGAAATGCAGAGGTAGACCTATAAAGACTTGGGAATATTATATAAAAAATAATTGTAATTTATTAGAATTAAATGAAAAAATGACACTCAATAGGACATAATGGAGAAAAATGATTCATGTAACCAACCCCACTTAGTGGGATAAAGGTTTGTTGTTGTTGTGGTTGTACTATACAAAATTGATCCAAAATAGTCCATCAAAAGATTAGATTGGATTAATTTTTACATTGGCTTGGGACTAAATTGAAGAAATATGTTACTCTGGAAATAAATTTTCCTAATACAAATAGGCATGAGACTATTGAACATAAAGCTAAAAAACAATATCATTAAAATAATTTGAATATCAATATTAATATATGAAATATGGTCATTTTAAATTATAAATTATCTATAATTCAAACATTTTTATTAAATCAATTGCAAAGATAAACCAATATGAAATTGTAGCCTGTTTATTCTAGATAATGCACCAAAACTTAAGCTACTTTCATTGTATGCCTTGTTCAAGAGCCTTATAAAAAAAATTCTAGGATGTGATTGAATATACTCTCCAAAGTTGGTACAAACCTTGCTCAAGTAATACCCACATAAAGGCCTAATTTCCAAGCTTCAATCATGATTCAAAATAGAGAAAAAAGAAAAAGAAAAGGCAATGGGAAAAGAAGAAACAGAAAGAAAGGGAATGATTCAACAATGTCTGAAAATCATCACCTACAACTCGAGGAAAAAATCCTAGAGAAAAGGGAAGGAAGAAAAGAGTTTTAAAAATTAAACGAAAGCAAGAAATATAATAAACATAACATATTGTGGCGATGATCTTTAGCTGGATTCATTCTTGTTTAACTTTTTTTCTCTATCCAGCTGCATAGTGCCCATCCTCTCATTATTTACAAATTAAACAGCAAGCTCAACTAAAATTTTAATTTCATTCTTCGGTGCTAACTATCTACTTATCTTTCCCATTGTAAATGAGTGGAGTCTTCCAAAACAGGGAGCCTACAGCATGCCCTTCATACTATCTATAAAAACCAACATTCATCATCACACCAACTTAACCACAGCAGCTCTTAGAGCAATGAACTAAAATTATTGTAAAAGTTTCAGAATTAAAAAACAAATCCATGACCAACTCCTCTCAATATGTTCATTCAAAGATGCTTTGTAAAAATCTTTATCAAGTAGAAGAAATGAAGGAAAGTAGATTATTTAATGTTTATTTCTCAACTTTTATTGAAAATAAAATGATAAAACAATAAAGGCATCAGCAGTAACTATAATTTCATTATGATAAGATTTTTTTGTCTGTTATAAAGTACCATCAGCAGTGATACCTAAGCAGCATACAGGCTCTAGAAAATATATTACTATGAACCAGTGGGAATGTCAGAATGTAAAAAACTTAAAATAAGAACACTGGTTTTAATTACCTGATATTGTCGAATCAGAGGCATGCCTTTCTTCCTCCTCTTTTCATGCCATAATTCATGAATAGCTTTAATTATATCCAATGAACCAAAATCTGCCATGAATTCTGCTATTTCATCATCAGTCAAGCAATCACTTTGTTTTACATAAGCAACTTTCTCGAACATATCCATCACCCGTTCAAACATGTCATCAGTCACGTCAAGCTTTGTACTGTCATTATCATCCAACGAGTCTCTAAATTTTGAGATCCACTTTTCATCATCACTATCCATATCATAGAGCACGTGAGAAGGATCCAATGCTGTCTCAACTTCAGTTCCAATCATCTGGTAATACTTTGATGAATTACGAATATAAGGAACTTCGTTAAAACTCTCATCTGAATCATTAATCAGTTGAACACCAGGTATCGGAATATTCTTCACGGAGGCAGCCCTTATATTCTGATTAAAACATTGTCCGTGCATCATTTTGAAAAGCAACCATTGATTCCTATCAGTAAATTCCAAACTCCACTCTTTTCCTCCTTTCCAAATCATAGCATGAGTATAGCGGTTTGGAATACCAGGCTGCAGAACCTGGTGTGCCTTGAACGAGAATTTGGTAAGCCCTGCCAACTTAACAACTATCTTCCAATCCTTCTGATCATCAGAGTCGAGAACAACCTCTGCACCAAGCTCTCTCCATCCTCGATCCTCGGTTGTAATAAGAACATTAGCATGACAAGTTGATGATTCCTGAAAGCTCCTGTGACTCTCCAAACCAACGGAAAGTTTTTTTGGCAAATCAGCTTTGAGCTTTTTATATAGTGAACCTTTTCGGTGATAAATCCTGTTTTTTGATCGAATATCATGACCTCTACTGAGTGCTGGATATGAAATCTGAGTGCGAGGCTTCTTAGTTGTGCTTTGAAACCCACTTTGGATGAAATCTTCAGACCATAGTGTTGATCTAGGGCCCAATATCGGTGAAACCAAAACATGCCGATTGTGATGCCATACACTCTGTGGAGCAGTTGCATCAGGAGTGTGAATAGCATTCTCATTCATTTCCCAAAGTCGATTGGATGCTGAGTGAGCATGCTGTGTTAGCCTAGAAAGGGTTCGCTCCTTGGCACTAGTACCTCTTATATTTTGGATGCAAATAGCTTTTGAACTAGAAATGTACCCACCTTCAGACTTGTCTGGAGAAGAAGGATCATCAAGAAACGAAGAGCGCAAATTCTCAGAACCTTGATAAGACCTTGTGTGTTCTGGAAACTTGTGATATGGAACAAAATCACTTGAGTTCTTTCTAACATCACGGTATCCTACAGAGCATCCACCACCATTCATGTCAATGCTCAAGCAATCATGAGAGGGCTTTAAACAGTCTCCATCATTACTTATAGAGAGAACATCAGTATCTACTCTCAAGCGAGCAAAACTAGACAATTTAGATTCAGTAGCCGCACTGCTAGAGGAACCAAAATTCTCAAGAGTGATATCCGAAACTTGGTCCGACTCCTCAACAGGGATATAGTTCAACTTGTTTTTAATTTCTTGAGCGTCCTGCTTGTTGAAAGAAGCTATAAATTCAACATCGAAAGCCATGCCAAGGATAAATGGTGAATAGCAAAACAAAGCAAAGACTTAAAAAGCATTTGAACTTTCTCCATAGAAGTGGAAAATAGTTCTGAGTTTCTTATTCAAAAAAGCTTGTGTTATACCAAAAATCCCATGAGATGCCTGAAAAAGCTTGAGAAACATCATAAAATGAAAAAATAATGTCAGTCAGATAAACTCAAACTCAAAATATCCATATTCAATTTGGTTCATCTTCTTCTCTAGATTAAATAACGTAAAAACAGTTGCTCAAATTTGCCAATAGCATTGGTAGATATTACCTCTCCATAATCACAGTTTGTGAACGCATACATGAATACCTTAAATCCAAGAAGGAAAGCAGAAGCCTGCAATTCTGAGAAAGGAAAATGACATGCAACTAAAGTGCTGCCGAAAGAATTTTTTTTATAAAAGCAAGAAACACATTACCAAGAAAAACAAACATTGAATGGGAAAAAAATCATTTACAATAAATGAAGTCACAAATTACAGTGGTCACCTCGACAATATCTACCTCAACTATGCTTAAAATTATATTGAAATGTGAACTATTTCAATGTTAAGATAAAATTTGCTCCATCCCAAAAAAAATTGACCAAAAATTGAATAAAAACCATTCAAAATATCTAAAAAAATATATAAAGTAAATTCTATAATATCTTCATCGTTTGGGTGCTAGGAGTCCCTCACTCAACCCAGATTTGAAATATCATTAAAAATAACTTTCGCAGCATGGACATGAGTATTTGATGTTACATTTAAATTTCAGGAGCATTCAGTAACTCAGAAAAAAAGAATAAAGACCAAAACTAAGAAAAATAAAAACTTGCTCGGCTCAATCGTAAGACTAAAAACAATGTTAAGACAACAAATTAATGATGATCCACTAATTCTTTAGTTCTGAAACGGGGTCTGGCAGTCTAGTTGTTTAGTAATTAGGATAAAATGGAAATTAGAACTGGTCCAACCCAACCCAAACCAAATAGCGTTAATGAGTTTCCTGGTCCATTGATTAAAGAAACAGAAAAAACATATATCACCATATTAATGTACGCAATATAATCTCCCATTCTAGAACCAAGCAGCATGATATTACGCAAATAACAAAATGGCAAACAACCAAATGTTAAAGAAGGCTTATAATGAAGAATAAATAATATAGCAGCGACTGATTCATAGAATTTGTAGTACCTCAGCTGAAACTGTCCCCTTATAAGGTCGAACAAGTGTTCCAGCACATCTTATTGATAGACTTTTGGCACGAGCATAAGCACAATCAGCAGGAGACAATTCCTTAAACCTGATACAGTGCTTCATAAGTTTCTTTTCAAGGTATCTCCACCTTGATTTACACTCAATAAAACCATCCACAACAAAATGAAGCTTCCAACTCTTGTTGTGCAAGTTTAACATGTTGATTCTAATTTTTTTCAATAGCATGTTCTCAGCTGATGCTGGGCATGGATTTTGATGGCAAAAATTTTGTCTCAATGTCTGGCATAGAAAAGCTGCTGCCCAACTTAAACATCCTTCAAATAAAAAAAGTTTTAGACTCACAGCATCCGCAAAACCTACCTCCATCTGTACAAGTGGCAATAATTGTACCAGTTTGTATTTATGAAAAAGAAAGAAGCTTCTGCGCATAAAAAAATTATCAGATCCAAGCAATGTTTGACACCAGCCACAGATTGGTGACCTCGACATTACAGTAAACTTGGTCAGAAAGTGTGGCATGATAGTGATGAAGAGCTCTTTCAGAGCAGACTCTGTCTCGACAACAGAAGCAAGCAAGCTAATAGGCCCACCTGAACCTATATTATCAGAATTCATTTCCATAACATTTCGTGAGTACAAGCTATCCTTTCTGACACGTCTTCTGATATATACAAAAGGTAATTTCCTATTCTCAGAGGAATTTAAGTTTTGGGTGCTGCCACCTTTAGGTGATCCATCTCCTAAACCCTTGGATGCTATCAAAAATTTTCGTTGGGTCTTTAAAATACCAAGAGCAGGTCGTCTTTCTTGACGAGCCGATCGAGTCAACCATGAGATGATGGGTTCTGTTTCCACCAAGCCTCCCGTAGAAAGATCATTATTCATGGATCTTTTATGTTCTAGCCTATCCCTCTTTTTCGCTTCTTTTATAGACCTTTCATGATTGAATTTATTAGGTACCTCACTAGGGAAAAGCAAAAGTTTAAATCTCTCATTTTGAAGACTAATCCATTCTTCATCACGGTCATCATATTTTACATGGTGCATCTTTGTTATAGGATCATAATCCTTGACAAGACCAAAGTACCAACACTTATCCAGAGGCCAAAACACTCGAATTCTCTGTTTGACAACCCAATAAGGATCCATGTTATTATAGCATACTTCATAGAAATGACGGCGCTTTCGCACAAAACCTCTGCCGCCATGTTTCCTTGGCCTTAACACTCTACCTGTGCGATTTATCTCCACGCCGGAACCATTTGAATTCCTTGGAGACAGCACCAGGGATGATTCTTTTGCTGCCTTTGGAGGTGTGACCCTGCTATGAGAGAATCCCGCACAACTTGGATCAAACCTGGAGGAAAGCATCCGAGCAGCATTTTGCTCGAGGTTATCTTCATCATCATCTGGAAAAACGCCAACATAATCTTTATTATCCAAAAGATTGGAACCTTGCCTCTTTCTGCCAAGGAACCTCCTTTTGGTAGCCTTGACAGGATTCAAATTACCATCATTCCCTATGCAACTATGAGACCCATTATCAGTGGAACCATCTTCTTTAACTTCTGTCAGCTTTGTCCTCTGAGATTGTGAGAGGGACCGATTATTACTCTGATTAGTGGTACTCCTGGCACTGAAGAAAGCACCAGCTAATTCTCTGTCCGAGTTAAAAGACTGCACATTTTTTTTACGCCGCACAGCTCCACGAGGACGCTTTGTGATAATGACACCACCTTCCAAACAATTTGATCTATTTAAATCAACAGCACTTAATAATTGATTTTCATCCTTTCCCGATGTCAAAGTAAAATCATTGCCAAGGTGATTTGAAATATCACTCACATTTCTCAAACTCCTTACAGCAACACTTGAAGAGCTTGATTTCGCTCCCTTGCCTACACCAGAAACCAACCCATTTGCCTTCAACTCTTTGACACCCGCCCGAAGCTTACCCTTTTCACTGCCCTTAACAAAACTGTTCAAGGAGACCTCCTTCCCATTCCTCTTTCTAAACTTTGAAGAAGTAGTGCCATTTTCTGAAGAAGAACTGCGTTTGCGCTTCAGAACATTTGATTTAGCGGCCGCAGATAGAGCCCCATCCTTAGCACGCAATCTAGCAGATGAGCTTGTAGATTTTCCAACAGAAACGCTCATAGAATCCCAAGGCCTGGACTTCCGAAGAACATCTCCCTTCTCAACGCTACGTTCCATCTACAATGACTCAATCCAAGAGAAAGAAACGATAATTCCCAAATTTCATCTTCCATCATACAGGAAAATCGAATGAAAACCATAATTTCGGATCGGAATACAAAATTTCAGCCATGGGATCAACTATTTCTATAAAAATACAGGCACAAAAAATACAGAATCACTTGGAACTCTATCCTCAAAAGATATCCACATGCAACGGACCGATCAAAGGAAAGAATATCAACAACGCGTACCAGCATAGAAACCACCCATAGAAGCTCAGAAAGCCCCAACTGTACGCTAGATCCAGACAATAATTCCTTTAAGAAACGACTTCTCGATCCGAATAGAGCTTTACAGTGTACAAGCCCCTCGATTCACCGGCCTTTTTCGTGGTAATTTTTCTTGACCCGGAAGCGGACGATCTAGGGTTTCGATTTTACGATGCCTCTAGGGTTTGCACCGAAAAAATTGGGGGAAAATAAGCCAGCATCCATGCCTTCGACTGAGCTGAAGCGTCCGTTCGTGATCGGACGGCTGACGTATCATCAGTGACGTTCAAGGGCCTACGTCCCATTAATGGAATCAACATTTTCGAGGCGGGTGAAGAAAGAATCGACGGTTGAGATAATCCAACACGGACACGTGGACGTGGAAGATCAGCCACCGGGGATGCGCGGGCTGGGCAACACCGGGAGAGAGGCCAACAGAAATTTTCTGTACCTTAATCGGTTTTTTTCCGATCGCCTTTTGTGCTTTTTGCCCATTCCGTTGTATCCAATTGCCCTTGGGGTTGAAGGTATTTACGATGCTTTGTATTTTTAAGTTACCACTTCCGCCATTAATGACTTCTGAAATAAAGATTAAAAGGCGAAGTTGGTCGGCCGTGGGTTGCGGGAGTATGTTTATTTGCATATATTTAAACTTCACGCCCTATACTTCATATCACCCATAATACTTAGATAAGAGGAATACATCATAATGCAAATTAAAATCTTTCACCCCACCAATTCACATGTTCAACGCTTGTGCTACTTGCAACTTCGCTACATTTGTAAGATAAAAAAAAAAAAAAAAAATTTCTTACATTTTTTCTTTGCTAGCATGATTTCTTTCCGTTATTGATCTTCGCCGACTTATCAAATTTTGATCTTTCTTTTCTACACGTGTCGCATTTCTTTTTTTTTCGCTCGTTTATCGCCAGGGCTATATAGTGAGGGTTGAGCATGAGCTAGGGCGCCCATCTCCACCTCTCGTCTTTATGTCCCTCCCTTCTCTGTTGATCTAGCAATCTCCTCCTCCCAATCTTCTCTTCCGGTTTCGCCCGAAACCATTGGCTTCGTGACCAAAACGTACCCCCCTCCCCCCGCAATAGTCTCGCAAGTGGAGTCACATAGGTAAACAACTGCGGGATCACAATATATTGAGATATGAGACTCCCATCTTCCTCTTCTTTCTACTTTGTTCTTACTTGAAACTATCAAATAAGGTAACATCGCCTCCCTCCCTCTTGTGCCACAACTTCTCTAAATCCCATGAATCCATAAGGTTTCTTAGCTAGGGATTTTATGAAAAAAACAGTGGAGAAACAGGAATTAAGAACTATAGTATTTGAAGCTCATTTTAATTAATATTAATTAAGTTCATAATTTATCCCTTTTAAAAATATAATAGCAATCATAATAATTTAATAATAAAAGTAATAATCATAAAAATAGAGGTTGATTTCACTCAATTAAATGAAAAAATAAATTGCTTAATCATTTAATAATTTTATTTTTAATTGATGTAGGAATTCTAGTTAAATCATCAAATTCAAAGGAGTATCATGTTTCGTAGCCTCTAGGTAAGTAGTAGTTGTTTATAGGAGGATAAACACACCCTTCTTAGTTATGGGTGTTATTTCTTGTTAACTATAGTTGAATCACATCTATTATTTATGTTTTATCAGTCTTGTCATTGTCACTTCAACTATGATGTTGCAATTGTTACAGGTTTATTTTATTGTTCATGATGATATTACTAACAATTTTGTTTTATTGCTACATATTTGAATAATCATATAATTATAGTATTTTTTTTCTTGTATTTTATGGATCTGCATGTGGATTCACTTCATATCACAAGTTTATGTAAAATTACATATTTTTTACATGTTATGTCTGTGAAAATAAATTAGCATGCTTGTGTGTGATAATATGTTTGTCGATAGAATCCTTTTGGATTTGGCTAGCCGAGCTGACAGGTTCACAGAGTGACAACACTATGAAATTCTTTGGTATTTCTTGGGTTGGTATTTGACTTTTTTCGGTTTGAGGGTGTCTATTAAAACAGATTATATGGATATAAATGAAAAACATAATAATAAGAAACTTAATTGCATGTTTTCTTATGATATTTGAACATATTTGGTTCATCACAAGTATTCACTCTTATTTGTTGTCCATACTGCTTGCCCCATTCCCCTTGATGTTTCTACATTAACGAATAGTTGTTATTTACTAAGTTTTTCAAATTCATTCTTGAAATTTTTGCATAACAGGTTTTATTCCACCGTCGGTATGACCATCTCCGTTGGAGCAAGCGTTTCATTCCTAGTTTCCCTGTTTTAGTATTTTTCCTTAGTATTTGTTTTAGCTATTATTTTTTTCTTTGTTGGGTATGGGTAGTTATTTCATGTGGTCTTGTATGTTTTGATTCAACTAAATTTATATTTTCGGTCCAAGTTGTATCATTGAACTTTTAGAATTAATAAAATTTACATTTCCTTTTTTTTCATTTGCAATGAAAGTTTTTATTTGAAAATACAAAACATATTCATTTCTTTTCATCATGCCATGCATTACAAAGGTGAACTGCCTTCTGGACCAGGGGGTGTGTCAGAGTGGTATCAGAGCCTGTGTTTTGTATTTAACTTTTCTTGAGTTTGCATCCTATATCCCTTGTCTTCGTAAGTTTTAGTAGGGGATAGGTTATCGTTGTAAGTCAGTTATGCCATCAATTTTAATTTTGTGTATCTTTAAATTGCCTAGAATGGCTCCAAAAAAAAGTTGTGCTGCAGCTGCTCATGGACGAGGAGTTCAGAGGGCAGTTATAATGGATGTGCTTGTTCTTAAGGTTTTCCACTCCCCTAATTGTCGTCGTATTGATCTTGTTCAAACCACCAGAACTACTGGAGTAAAAAATATCAACTTGGCAACTATCATGGAAGTGGTAACACAGAATGTTACTTAAACGTTACAGGCTAACTTTGCAGCGCAAGTTGCATAAGCGGTCCAAGCTATCCAGCAAGCGGTGCAACTGGTAGTACAGGACACTCAAGCAATTGCAACAGTGACTGCCATGGAGATGGCTTCAAGAAATAAATTATCTTAAAAACTATAAGGTGGACATTAAGACGTTTCAGTTTCGTGAAAAATAAGATGATTGGTGGGAAAGTCACCATCGCAATACTTTTGAACTTGATGTAGTAGTATCCTGGGTGGATTTTAAAATATTATTCCTGGAATAGTATTTCCCTACTACAGATCGAGTCAAGATCATGAATGGCTTGAAGAGGTTGGAGCAAGGGACAAATAGCGTTCGGAAGTACGAGACGCAATTTGTCAGAATCGTCTGTTTAACTGCATCAATTAATTAATATGAAGATCAAAAGATCTCACCTACTGGTTGGCCTGAGAAAGCAAATTTTGAGGTTTTGAAGGTTTCTTGAACAAGAGAGAGGAAGAAGAAATATGAAGAAGCTTGAATATTCTTAATTCAAAAAAAAATAGCAGCACACCTTTTTTTAAATTGCTTCCCAATACAAAACAGAGAAAAAGGAAAGTGATTAATGTTCCCTAATCAACATCCATAAAAATAGCTAAAAGAAATCAAAACTTTAAAACAAGAATCATAAAAAATAAAACTAATTCCTTAATCCTAGGCAGTCCTAAGCAAATATTCCATCACTCCTTGCCTTAGGAGCTATGAACACCGATTTTCTGCCTTAGAAATTCAAACATGCTAACTGGAAGTGGCTTTGTGAACAAATCTGCCAACTGATCTTCAGATTTGCAATAAGTTAGAGTCACATATTTTTCTTTCTGAACTTCTCTTAGAAAAAATAACTTGATATTGAAATGTTTAGTTTTTCCATGAAATACAAGATTATGAGAAATGATAATAGCAGCTTGATTGTCAACAAAAATCTCAGTACTTTCATTCTGCTCCATATTAAGATCAATTAAAATCTTTCTCAGCCATAATGCTTGATTTACAGCAGTTGTTGCAGCAACAAATTCTGCTTCAGCAGTAGATTGAGCTACAGTTTCTTGCTTCTTCGAATTCCATGAGAAAATACTTGATCCAAGAGTAAAACAATAGTTAGAAGTACTCTTCATATCATCAATGGAACCTCCTCAGTCACTATCAGAGAAATCGATCAACTTGAACTCCTTACTTCTTGTAAATTTAATACCAAACCCACTTGTACCCTTGACATATCGAATTACTCTTTTGGTTGTCCTGAGATGCAATTCTTTTGCACAATGCATAAACCTGGATAAAATACTTACAACGTTTAAAATGTCAGAACGTGTTGTTGTAAGATACATCAAGAAACCAATCAAACTTCTAAAGTGTCTTTCATCAACTTTATCAGCTCCATCTTTCTTACATAGCTTCTCTTTTAATTCCTAGAAGTGTTTGTTTCCCTGCATTCTTCAAGCTTAAACTTTTTCAAAATCTCCTTGGCATATTTCTTCTGGTAAATAAAGACTTCGTGCTCGGCTTGTTTGATTTCCATTCCAAGGAAAAAGTCATCAACCCAAGATCTGTCATCTCAAACACTTTCATTATCTCTTGCTTGAAGTTTTCAACTAGGTTTACATTATTTCCTGTCAATAAAAGATCATCAACATAAAGAGAAACTATCAAAACATCATTAAATTGATGTTTGACATAAAGAGTAGCCTCAGACAGGCTTTTTTTAAATCCTAAGCTTAACAAATACTCATCTATTATGATGTACCAAGCTTTTGGAGCTTGTTTCAATCCACAAAGAGCCTTCTTGAGAAGAAGAACTTTGTCCTCCTCTCCTTTCTTCACAAAACCTTTGGTTTGCTCAACATATATCTCTTCCTGCAAGATGCCATTTAGAAAATCAAATTTTACATCAAGCTGATACACTCTCCAATTCATTTGAGCAGCTATAACAAGTAAAAGTCTTATGATGTCCAAACGAGCAACTGGTGCAAATGTATCTGAGTAGTCCACGCCAAAAACTTGAGCATAGCCTTTAACTACAAGTCTCGCTTTGTACTTTTTAATTGAGTCATCGGCATTAAGCTTGGTTATGTACACCCATTTGACTCCAGTAACCTTCCTGTTTTGGGGTCGATCAACCAACTCCCATGTTTTGTTCTTCTCAATCATGGATAACTCCTCCTCCATTACAACCACCCAATTTTTATCTTTCATAGCAACTTCAAAATCTGCAGGTTCACATACAGCTATGTTGCATCTTGCATAAATGTCAATGAGTAATCTAGTACCTCTTACAGGAGCATCTTCCATCAGTTCAATCTGCTAATTTTCTCCTTCATCCATGATTGAAGTGGGAAGTTCGGGCTGCGGATCAGTTACAGTTTGGTTGATTTCCTTTGACTTATCCCAATTCAATTCTTCATCTTCCATAAAGTGAACATATCTGCTTATAACAATTTTTCCAGTTTGTGGTTGAAAAATTTTATAAGCTTTTGAAACAGTGCTATAGCCAATAAAGATGCCTGGAAGTGCTCTTTTGTCTAGCTTGTCTCTCTTGTTCTTTGGAATATGAGTGAAACACAAACAACCAAACACTTAAAGAAAGCTTAGAGAAGGTTTATAACCATACCATGCATCATAAGGTGTCTGATCCTTGACTGCTTTTGTTGGCAGCCTGTTTTGCAAATAAACCGCCGTATGAGCCGCTTCAGCCCAAAAATGTTTGGGTAGATTCTTCTCATGCAACATACATCTAGTCATTTCTATAATGTATTTATTTCTTCTTTCACTAACTCCATTTTGTTGTGGAGTGTAAGGAGTTGTTAATTGATGTTCAATGTCAGCTTCTTCACAAAATGTGTTGAAAATTTTTGACGTATACTCCTTGCCATTGTCAGACCGCAATATTTGAATTTGATTGCCACTTTGATTTTTCACAAATTTTTTAAACTTAAAAAATACTCCAGCCACTTCTAATTTAGATTTTAAGAAAAAATCCAACACATTCGAGTGAAATCATGAATGAACACAATATAATATCTACTACCTGCTAATGAGGGAGTTCTCTGAGGTCCACAAACATCTGTGTGAACTAACTGCAGGTTATGAGTGGCTCTCCATGCTGATTTTGGAAAGGACTTCTTGTTTTGCTTTCCAAATCTACAAGCCTTACAGGATAGTATATGATCATCGAACTTCGGAAGCCCAGTTGCCATTCCTTTTGACTTCATCTGTAATAGTCCTTGATAATGATAATGCTCGAGTCTCTTATGTCATATCATTGAGAGACTTTCTTTGATTAGAAAGGCTGATTACTCCTCCTGCATTGGATTGAGTAAAAAACTCCTCCTTGCCATCTTGATTTCAAACATCTTTTGGCCTATAACATCCTCTATCACACAAGTATTCTTTATGAACACACTTTGAATCACTTCTCTATCAATTGACCCACACTGAGCAAGTTATGATAAATGTTTGGTACATAGAGAACATCAATGATCAATTTGGTTCCTGAACAGCTTGCAATGGCTATCGTGCCCTTTCCTTTGACTTCAATATAATCACCTTTCCCAATTATGACCTTCTTGGACTCGGTACTCTTTAATTCCTTAAACAACTCTCTGTCATGTGTCATATGATTAGTGCATCCACTATCAATAAGCCAACTTTCACTTGTTTCATGTCCTGTGAAGCAAGTTGCAACGAAAAGCTGTTCTTCTTCTTCTTGATCTGTCATTTTTGCTTCATCTTCTTGCTGTTGATTTTCATTCTTACAAATGACAGTTCATGTTCCAAATAATTACACTTGCTGCACTTTGCATTCGGTCTTCTCCAACATCTAAAAGGAGGATGATCTTTCTTGCCACAATGCTGACATGGAGGAAAACCTTTCTTTACTCCAACTTTGCTTCTATTCATGGATGTAGAACTTTGTCTATTTGTGGCTTGAGACCTTTTGTTCTTGAATTTCCAATTCTTTTCATCTTCTTGATGCTTAACTTGTAATGCTCCTTCAACGGCTCCTTCTTCCCTCATTGCACGCCTTTGCTCTTGTGCTTGCAAGGCACTCAAGAGTTC
>NEWO01000719.1:75105-113346 GCA_003013225.1 Phalaenopsis aphrodite
CCCAATAATTTGACATGATTCGCTATGTTGAGTAGCCTGTCAAAGTATTCCTTTATATTTTTTGTCTCCTTCATCTTTTGCAACTCAAAGTCACGACTTAAATTCAGCACCTGCATCCCTTGAATTCTTTCATCTCCCTCATACTCAGCTTTGAGATAATCTCAGATCTTCTTTACTATTTTTAATGACATAATTCAAGTGAAGATTGTGGAGGAAACTGCAGAAAATAGACAGGCTTTTGCCTTGGATTTCTTCATCTTACTCTTCTTTTGTTTTTTAATCTGTGTCACGGTGGGATTTTCAGGAAGAGGAGGAATATCGTAGTCTTCTTCCACTGCTTCCCAGAGATCCAGGGCTTTCAGATAAGTCTCCATGGATATTGCCCAAATCCGATAGTTCTCACCATCGAACAAGGGTGGAACAATCGAGGAAAAACTGGTGTCGATCTCCATAACAGCCGCACACACACACATGCCCCTTAAGAAATGAGCTCTGATACCAATTGAAGGTTTCTTGAACAAGAGAAAGAGGAGGAAGAAATATGAAGAAGCTTGAATGTTCTTAATTCAAAAAAACAGCAGCACACATTTTTTTAAATTTATGCCCAATAAAAAACAGAGAAAAAGGCAAGTGATTAATGCTCCCTAATCAACGTCCATAAAAATAGCTAAAAGAAATCAAAACTTTAAAACAAGATTCATAAAAAAATAAAACTAATTCCTTAATCCTAGGTAGTCATAAGCTAATATTCCAACAGGTTTCTATCGGTGTTCAAGTGCATGACTTACAGAGAACTGGTGGATCGAGCTATTCATGCAAAGATGTAGATAAATGTCTGAGAGGAAAAACATGTCAGAAAGTGGAATAATTCAGATACACATGCCAATGAGAGTTCCCAAAAGAAGCTGCATCAAAATCACTAAGTGCATAAGTAAAAAGGAAATCCTCGATGTGCTCATTACAGAAAATGACACTTTAGGACTTCGAATCTGGTTCCTGGCAAATGATTCTTGGTATAGTACCGATCATAAAGCTAAGGACTACCCCTCAAAGTTCAATGTCAGCCGCAAGCGATAAGCCTCTAGGGATATAATTCTAAGTTTCATCGCAATAATATGTAGCATAAGTCAAATAGAGGATAATTTTAAAAGCATCACGGAAAGGGGCAAATGAAGCATAATTAAAGGCAATCACAATCCCACCTCAATGACACCACAATAGCACTCAAATATAGACTAAATATAATCTCAATCTCACCTCAAAACAAACACAAATCTATAAAACAACATCACAATAACATGAAAACACCTAAAAGAACAACAATAAAAACTTCACAAAAACACCGATCGAATAACACCGTAGAACCTTCATAATAACACCCCAATAACACTTAAATAAGAAATAAATACAACATCAATCTCACCTCAATATATCCACAAAATTACAAAACAACACCATAATAATACCATGAAACCGTTACGATAACACCATAATAACTCCACAATAAAACTCAAATATGAACTAAATATAACTTCAATTTAACCTCAGTACAATCACAATCCCACAGACATAATCAAAATAACATTAGAAGTAAATACCACCAAAACAATATCATACCACAAAAAAAAATTTACATTAACACTACAAAATTATCACAAAAACACCAAAAAAGTAACTTAATATCATTGATTCAGAATATAAAGGACACCAAGCAAACATAAATTAACGTCGACATTTCAAACTCAATTAAACTGACGTCCATTTCAAACTTCTGGCCATTATTTTCATATTTCATTGCCTCTATTTCAAACTTCTCATCTTTCTTTTCAATTTCCATCTCTTTCATTTCAAACATCTTGTCATTATTTTCATATTTCATCATCAATTTTTCTCGTCCAGTGAGAGAGAGGGACTGAGAAAGATGTTCTGTAAAATCTCATCCAATGACATTAAAAGAAAATAAAGATTGATTCAATGTGAATGTTTTTGTTTTCAATGCATTGGGTTGGATCGAGTCGGGTTGTACATTAAAATATAAAGTTTTTTTATTTTTTATTCGGTGGGTCTGCCGCTCACACTTAGCAATATTGTATTAGATTTCGAACGTATAGCTGCGTTCAGACTCCAGATGCAATACTTTCTTAAAAGAGGGAGAGGGGGTCGAAAGCCTTTCGTGATTTTTAGAGGAGGGGAAGGGGAGGTCGGGTGGGTTAGGTTTTTTTAATCTATAATATATTATATTAATAATATAAATTATATTATATAATATATAATATTTATATAACTCTTATTAATATTATTATTATTATTATTATTTTATTATATATTATATGATTTAATTTTTTAAAATATGATAAATTTTGTATTTAAAAAATCTTAATTAATTATAATTTATAACTTTTAATTTTTTGAATATATATGATGCATGCTAAAAAATTCGCACGGGCTAAAAAATGTGCGACGATAGTAACTTATTATCATTTTAGTATTGCATGAGAATTCAACACACACTCAGGTAAAATGAAACAACCATTAATGTCACAAAAAAAATTTTATTTGGAAAACTTGTAAAAAAAAACCACATGGCCTAACCAAATTGTAAAAATGCACTATAGGTTGATGATTATAGAAACCCTTTATCCCACAGACGGGAAATTGTTATTATGTTTTCCAAGTTACAAAATTGAATGGATGCTTCCCGTCGGTGACGGTTGATCCCGACCCGCTTGGGTCTATCCTAGTTCCTATGGATGAATTATTTGAAATATCGAATAGGTAGAACTTGAGTTTAACAATAATGAATCACTATACACAAGGATTTTCACCCAAGTCAATGTATCATTCAAGTAATATTGGATTAATGAGTCCAGATTATTGATCTCACAGAGAAGTCTGTGATTTTACCCCTAAGAAAAGTTCTAACCTACTAAAATAATTCTTAGCCTAAAAGTATAGTTGATATATGTTATGTTTGTTAATCCTACCAAACTATCACTAAGTCTATCAAATCACTCCTAAGTTAATTCTACTAAACCTAATTAAATTGAGAAAGATCAAGATATAAAAGCTACCCTTCCCTTACAATGACATAAGTAATGTGTATATGATTGAAACACTTAGAATATATATTGTATTAAGTGACAAATAGGAGCAAAATTCTTCTCTACCCTCTTTCGAGTGGATAAAGAAGTTTGGTTCAAACATGGTTAATGTTTTTACCTGTCACCATAGAAACTCCAATTTGAACCCATCAAAGTATATTTTCCTATCTATTTGCATTGTCATATGGACTACTTTTTCATCATCCACTTGTGCAGTGCAGTTCCTCCTAATTGTTAAAATCATAAGTCTCTCGAGTCATTATGGCTTCACAATAGATTTTAACATATCACTTAGCCAGAATGATACGTAAATTAAAAACAAAGTAAAACCTTAACTTTAAATGATTGAAAACCAATTAAAAATATAACCAAATATCCTACACATACTACTATTTCATCGCAAGAGAAGGGTATCAAGGATCAACTCACAATGCATGAAGAAAACACCACAATTCATCATCTTATAATAAAACAAATGCATAAAAAAGAAGTTTACAATAATTATAAGACAATTTAAAATGAAACACTTAACTTTCTCCCTGAGAAAAAAAGTGAAAAGTCCTCCTCAAGTGATCTCCAAACATTCCTTGCACTAAAAACAATATTCCTTTACAATATTTTCTCAAATCTCTTTAAGAAAAAGCAAAAAATGTAAACCCTTGCTCTTAACTCTTGTATTCTGCATCCTTAGACTTTCTCTAAGTCTTCCACAATGATCATCCTCTTTGTTTGAACTGCTTCCCCGACTTCTTAACTCCCAATTTTGTGTATAATCAATTGCAGAAACTCTCTCGAACAGTTATGACTCTTGTGCACCAGTGGATTGGCACCAAGGCGCCACTCTCTTTGTTTATCTGGATAATGACTGACCACTGGACTGGTGCCAATGCTCCATTTTCTCTATTTGCTAGATATGTCGGTTGCCTAGGCGCCATTGGACCGGCGCCAAGGCCCCGTTGTTTCTATTTGCTGGATATGATTGACGCCTAGGTGTCGTTGGATTGACGCCAAGGCCCCAAGGTAGAATGCCTTGGCACCCAAGGTTGACGACTGAGCACTAGTGTGCTGAAAGCTCCTTATTCCCCAAGTGCTCCATTTCATCTTCATTTCACTCCATTTTTCCCCAATCATTCTACATGTTATACTTGTAATAAAAACACAAAAATACATTTCTTTAATGTGCAATATCATTAAAAAAAAGTGTTAAATGTAAAGGAAATTGAGCATGCTACAAGTGATATCAGTGGTCAACGGTGATTGGTGTTGATCGACGACGGACATCGGTGGTTGACGATGGTCAGTGGTTATTGACGACGACAATAGTGCTTGAGGGCAGTCGATGGAGTTTGGCAGTGATCATTAGTGGTTGAAAAAGATCGACGACAGTTGGTGGGTGTCAACGACAGTCAACGGCGGTCGATGAAGGCCTGCAGTTGTCAACGACAGTCGGCGGTGGTCGACGACGACATGGGTGGTGCTGGACTTCAGCTCCTTCTTAAAGCTTTATGTTCTTTCTCAAGCCTCAAGCCCCTCTCATGAGAGGGGTGGGGCTCTATTCATAGTGTTCTAGGTATATTGAATACATAAATATGAACCGCTTTGATCAGACAGTTCGGAGGGCTTTATTTGATCAAAAGGCGTTTGATGGACATTTGAGTGTCTGAACGATGTCAAAATTGAACAATCTTGGACTTATTGGATTTATCTTGTCAAGATGCTCAATTCGATGATAGACTTGCTAGATTCAACGTTCATTTAACCTTCTAAATATGTCCGAAAAACTTCCAAGTGTGGTTTAATGACTTGCTCTCAGTTTGAATTGACTTGGATTGGACTAATTTTGATAACATTGAGTTCTTGTTGTTGAGTCGATCACTTTGACTGCAAGTTTGCTGAAATAAGAGTTCATGATGTGTTTTTATTAAGGTTTGAACAACTATTGCTAAAAAAACTATCTTGAGATTCGTGTCAGATGATAACAATTTGTTGATGAAGCGCACACACACAAATCACACACATATTTTTAAGCAAGTTCGAGCTGAACACAAATGAACAAATGATAGTTTGTGTTCGACTCATTTATATTTCGAGCTTAAAAATTTATTTGTGCTCAGCTTATTAGGCGTAATGAACAAGCCAAACACTAGGTACTTAGCCGAACGATGAGCCACTTTGACAGCCCTATCTTGGGCAACAAAGTGAAGTGTTATGGTCATGTAAAATTAGAATATGCTTTATTGATCAAGTGGAGTGACCAAAACTTGACTTTCATTCACTTTCGAGACCTTTTTTATCATCGTCATATCCTATTTCTATTCATTTATAAAGAAGAAGAGATGAATTTCTTTGTAGAAATTATAATTTATATTATGGTTTACTCTTTCTACTAAAATTCCATCCTTATAAATTTTCTCCAAGTATTTTGGTAAAGTTCTAACTATTAGGGGTGTAAACGAACCGAACACGAATGAACAATGCTCGTGTTCATGTTTATGTTCTTTTGAAATATAGTTTGTTTGAAATACGCTTGTGTTATAAATTGTTCGTGAAAGGTCTGTTTGTGTTCGGTTCAATTTATTCGAAATTAGTTCGAATCTTTCGAATCCTTTGAATTGTTCGAATATGTTTGAAATGTTTGAATTGTTCGAAATGTTTGAAAATTTTCAAATTTTTATTTTTTTGAATTGTTAAATAGACAAAAAATTAAATATTAATTCTCACACCATATCAAAAATGCCACCATTTTAACTTTTAAAAATTGGAATAACTCTAAATAAAATTTATAAGAATTATTAATTAATTCTCAAATTACCAAAAATAATAAATAAAAACTTCAACAAAAACATCTCTTCATCATTAGTCAAAAAAATAATATCTTACATAAAAATATAATGTTCAAATTGTAAATTCAGTTCAATTCTCAGAGCTCTGTGAATTTGAAATCAAATTTCAAATTGTAAATTAGGTCTGCATTCACTTCTCTCAATCTCCTATACACATGTTTACTAATTAGTAATTACTACAACTATAATAAATTTTACTCCACATTGGGATGGAAAGCTCAAATGACATCCTCAGGAATCCTGAATCCATGCTTGAGTCAGGATTAATTCATGGAGCTCAACCATGAATCCATGCTTGCCCAAAAGCTCTATCTGTAAAAAAAATGAACAAATCATCTTCAACTTCAGGCAAATGTAAATGTGTAATACATATACAAGTATGTTACAGCCTTACGGGTAAAGATAAGCCTCTTTTATAATTTCTTTCCAAAACCTCATCAAGCCTACAATTGAAGTGCCCAGCTCGGCAAATATCTAAAACAAATAAATATTCCAGTTAAGAGACAATTGAAACAAATCTAAACCATCAAATAAAACCAACATTAATACTTCCCTGCTAAACTGCAATATGCATAAGCTATTTTATGTGCCACAAATAATGACATTAATATTGCACCCAAATAGATTATCAAAGCAATCAAATGAACCTTAGCAATTAGTAGAACTGCAAGTTTAGTTATGAATGTCATTTTCCATTGAACTGTTAACAGAATTGATATGAGGACTTATCTTTATTGCACCACAATACATATACAAGTATGTTACGACCTTACGGGTAAAGAGAAGCCTCTTTTATATAATTTCTTTCCAAAACCTCATCAAGTTTGCAATTGAAGTGTCCAACTCGACACGTATCTAAAGCCAATAAATATTCCAGTTAAGAGACAACAGAAACAAATCCAAACCATCAGATAAAACCAACATTAATACTTTCCTGCCAAACTGCAATATGCATAAGCTATTTCCTGCACCCCAAATAAGTTATGAATTTCGTTTGTGAGTCACTCTAAGAATGCAAAAATCAGAAATGATCTCAAGGAATGCAACATAAGGATGCACTGACATAAGATGCAACATAATTTTTGACCAATGCAATTATGAATTTCGTTTGAGGGTCACTATAGGACCTGGAGGTGACCTTATGTTGACCTCACGAATAAGAAACACAGATATTGATTGAACTACAAATATAGTTGGCCATTCTTTTAGCCTGAATTACAAAAATTGAACTTCTCAAAAAGCATATTTCTACAGGTGAGGCAGATCTGTGAGCACAGAAAGGAAGTAGAATCAAAATATAACAAAGCAGTAGTTTGAAAAGAGCATTAGCAGAGCATTAACAACAAATCTGGGAGATAAATCTCCTTGAACAACAAATCTGATTCATCATCCCGCATTCTTATGCACTTACATATATACCACAGAATTCCTATGCATTTAAAATTCTATGTTTCAATGTCAATCAAATGATTCATCATCTCTCTCAACAAGGAACAAGAATCAGTTTATAACTTGCATATATACCAGCCTGAACGAAGACAAGCATCATAATTCATAGACAAATAACAAGTGCTGCCTAGTAGGTAAATCTGGGAGATACAATTAAACTAGGAACAAGAATCAGTCCCTAGTTCCTACAAAAACATCATAGACAAATAGCAAGTGCTGCAACAAAAACAGTCTTTATGTTCATACCTCAAAATAATAGCAGCCTTCTATGTCTATACAGACTGCCAAAAATGCTTAATGGTTGCATACATACAAATTTAAAATCCAATGATAATGTTATGAATAATAAGTGTGAAAATAATAGTAAGTGTCTTATAAAGTTCAAAGCTACAATAATAATACAAATTCTTAGCAATCAATCCAATGATAACGTAGACTTGGCTAAATTGGCTTCATAGTTTGGAAGTTGAATATTAAGTTTTTCCTCATCAACAATCTCTTGCTGAAAAGAAACAATGAAAATAAATATTAATATCTAATATTGTGAAAAAATAAAATACACTAGAAAGTAGAAGAAAATATACTTAATTAAAAGATTACCGGTAATGTTTTAGTATTTTGTTTAGTTGATCAAATCCAACTAGATGCACAAATCAATGCATTAACAGTTTGAGTAGATAAACAACTTTTGTAATCATCCAACACCCTACTGCCTGCACTAAAAGCTGATTCTGAGGCAGCTGTGGTTATAGGTATTGATATAATATCTCGAGCCATAATAGAAAGTTGGGGATACTTCAATGTATTCATCTTCCACCAATCGAGCACATCAAAATTTTTACTAGAACACACAAATAATCCCTCCTCAAGATATACTTGTAAATCAGGTTTTGATGATTCCACAGAATCAGAAGCTAAAACAAAATCTTGAAACCTAAACTTTACGTCAAAATGACTTGAGGAACTCGTAGGATCAACTGCAGATGAAGATCCTACATTGAAAACATTACAATCAACAATATAATCTGCATATACTTCCCGCAAGACATCTTGAACTATTTTAAGATTTTGGTCAACCTCGTCAAGTGAGTATATCTTCGGGAATGTGTAGCTAATAAACTTTAGTTTTAATCTAGGATCCAAAATTGCTGCAATAGACATAAGATGATTACATTCCCCCCAATATTTGTTGAATTTGAATTGCATACTCATAGCCATATTCCTCATGTAATCATCTTCTGACAATGACTCTTCAATCAAAATCATCTTAACATGTGAAACTGCAGGTAAAAATATATTAGCAGTAGGATATTGTGTCAGAGATCATATTTGTAACATTATTGAAAACTGAAAGAAATTTTATAATTTTCTCATATTTCACCCATTTTGAATCAATAGACAACCATTTGTAGTTATTATCTCTTATTGCGTAGTGACAAAAAAAATTACGATAAATAAATGCATACTCCAACATGTTGAAAGTTGAGTTCCATATAGTGGAAACATCAATGGGCAGTGACCTTTTAGTTGCAACACCCAATTGTTTTGCCACATCTACAAACTTATGTAATCTTGCAAGGGATTTTTTCAGATGTTTCACCGGCTCTCTGATATTTTGGATGATTTCATGAACCTCCTTTAGCCCATCTTGAACCATTATATTGATAATATGTGCGCAGAATCTGTTATAAAAAAAAACATGGAAGTGCAACTTTTCGCGTGATTGAAAATTTGATTTTAATGAACTAGCAGCCACATCATTATTACTCGCATTATCTAAAGTAATTGTAGATATTTTATCCAGAAGATTCCACTCCAACAAACACTCACAAATAACATCACAAATGTAAGTGTCAGTATGTGGAGGCTCTAAATCAATAAAGTTAATAGTAATCTTCTTTAACTTCCATGTTTCATCGATAAAATAGACAGTCAAACACATATATCTGATAATCTGATTGGAGGTCTAACAGTCTGTAGTTAATGACACTCTACGAACATCTTTAAGGCGAGATTTAATCTTTTCTTTCTCGCACACATAAACTTTCATACAATCATTTTTTATTGTGTTTCTTGAAACACTTTGAAAGTTAGGATTCAACATTTTTAACAATATGTTGAACCAAGTATGTTCAACCATCATGAATGGATACTTATGTACAATTATCGTTTTTGCAATCACATCTCTTATGATTTGTTGATCATAATTCTTGGGATCATAGAAGATAGGAATCTCTGAATCACCTTAAACTTCTGAAGGTAAGAAGTTCAATAACTTTTGTCTCTTGTCTGAGAAGTCAACTTGTTGTTGACTCTTTGCTTTTATCTTAACACATTCTTTAACATGCCTAAGATGTTGAGAGGTTATACCTGACTTAAGTTTAAGAATTTTCACCCCACAACAAACACATTGAACATATGAAACTTCAAACCCCTTAGAGTTTGTTTTAACATCTATAAAATACTCCCACACAGTTGATTTTCTCTTCCTACCTTTCGTAACTTGTATTTCAGTACTAGTGCTCCCAATAGTCAGTTCAATAGGTTGAGAACTATCAATTTCTTCTTGTGTTGCAAGTGGAAATTGTTCGTCATTTGATACAGACTGAGAATGCTCAACATTTGACATTGTAAATACCTATACAAAAAAAATATAATATCAAATGATGTGTAGGCAAACAAAATTTTATAGGATAATAAAACATATGTGTATGCCTTCTAAATGAACCCTGTAAGCATTTCATGCACTATCATTTGACTTCTAATGAGATCCCAAATAAAAACTGCAATTAAAAATGCTAAATGAAATCGTAGGAATGATGGGGAGACTTCTAATGCAGAAGAAATGAACCTTATTTGAATAAGCCAAATAGCCAATGTAGAGCAAACACTGCAAATATTGCCAACAGTTTGTTAAATCTTAATTCAAAGCAATAACTCTCAAGATATCTATGAGCTCATGATAAATTTTGATTCAGAACAAAGATAAATCTCTATAAGCAGTTTTTAGAAAAACTGTCATAGATTTACACGCTTAACAAGAAAAAAGTAGTATCATGGATATTATGCATAATATGGAAATATTAATTGCTTCATCCCCCTATCAGCTAATAGAAGTTTTGGAGAATAAAAAGAATAAACTTTTATATGAACTGCATCATAAAACATTGCAATTATTGCCACGAACTTGTAAAGAAAAAATCTCATTTAAAACCACAACATTATAAAACATTGCAATCATTGCATGCCAATCTTTTTCATAAACCAATGCCCTTTTTCATAATTCAACAAAAATCACCATTTGAAACCTACCAGCTCATATAAAAAAAATTTCATTTAAAACAATGATAAAGAAAGTGTTTCAGCAACAAAAAACTTTACAACCATAACCACCATCCCTACTTATACGCCACATCGACCATTCCAATGCAAATACTCCCAAACCAATTAACTCAACTAAACATCCTCCCCACCATAGCTCTGCCCCCTCCTGCATATTGCGATGAATAATATAACTATATATGTTTGCTTTCATTTGCAACATCATAAAACTCATGCACCGTAAAGTTCACATTCAACAAAGGTAAAAGAAGCTCAACATGCTCTTATATTGCAGTATTACTGCACTAAAATCTACTACAGAGACATAAACTAATAGAAACCACTCCAATAACATCACATACATAAACTAAAATCTACTACAGAGACATAACATCACAGAGGCACCCTCAAATCCATCTATTGCCTTTAGTTTTTTTTTTTGTTGCAATAAAATGATACGCCTCAATTTAAAATTTGCAAAATAGAAACCACTCTAAGTTCCTTCAGTGTGAAACAACATAGCAAGTTTAATATGAACAATTGAAACGTCATGTGACTAACACAAGTTATATTATGAAGAAGTCTCCAACAGAAAAAAGAACAATAAGGCTTCTCTAAATTTTTCCATAGCCAATGCATCCGGGCCACATTGTTTGAAAGTAATGCTTCTATGCTCATAAGATGGATAAGATATCGCTCATAAACAATGTTATATCCTACAATAACAAGTTGTAGTTAAGATTAGATGCACTCAATAAAGAAAAAAGAAAAAAAAATGCATATACTCAAGCGGTGCCATGATGCATGCTCGTTCGTTGTACTAACTTCCCCATCACTTAGAAGTAAAAACCCTTTCTGGGAACATTGTTATAATAACAAAGCATTTGTAATGCTTTGTTTTATATTAATAGTAATACAACAAAATAACCTTCATGGAAGTCTCTTCATATGCGGAGAAGCACAACAAGTTCTAGAAACATAAATAACACACCATAAAAACACCCTAAAATTTATATGGCATTTCTTATGGATTTCCCTAACAACTGATAACAATCAAAGTTTATCATGATACAAAAAGGTATAAAACTACCTTTTAAACAAATTTACCTGGCCCATTCTTGCCCATTCATTCAATCACAATCACATACCAATGAAAAACATAATGCCAAATAATTAACATCAATCATGTGTCTGGATTTCACTCCCAAGATCCCAAATAGATGTATCTAGATTTCACTCCCAAGATCCCAAATAGAGCTCAGTGCTAAAAAAAAGTAGATCTACAGTCACTATGAAGATAAACATATCTGGATTTCACTGTCAAAAACTTGAAAACCTAGGTTTCCCTCAAAAAAATTAAATAAACCTAAACAAATTTCCGAAAATTTAAGCTAAGAGGAAAACCTGATTACCTGAAGATAAATATGAAATATTACAGAAAACCAAACAAGAATATTGAGTAACCAAGCAAGTATACCGAGCAACCGAAGTAACGAACACCGAAACAAGAATACCAGGTCGATCCAACGCCTACTCACCAAGGAAAAATACCTTTTATCAAAGAAAAATAGAAGTAGAAATTAGAGAACGAACACAAAAAATCAACCCTAAGCTCTCACCGAGACAAAGATTTTCGCGATTTTGAGACAAGTTCTTACCGAGAGAAGCTTTTCGCGATTTTGATAGAAGAATGGTTCTCGCAGTCAAGCTTTTCACGATCTTGAGAGAAGGAGCATCTGAAACTAGAGGAGAAAGATCGGCTGCGGTCTCATGCTTTATAGTTTAGAGAGGAGAGAGTGCTCAGAGCGACGAGAGCCGAGAGGAGAAAAAGCGATTCAGCGAACTGGTTAGGGACTTAGGGCTTTCGCTTCGGATAACTAATAAAACTTTTTTTTCATTTCTTTTATATATTATAATATAAAAATAATAATATAATATATCATAATAATTATATACCTTATATTATATAAATATGTAATATATATATTATTAGAGTCTAAATAATATATAAATGCATTACTATTAATATTTATTTTACATTATAATTTACAAGTTTTAAATTTTAAAATATATTAATTTTTTTGAGTATATAATTATTTTAAAAACATCATAAAATTTATATATATATTTATTTAATTTTTTTTAATTTCGAACAATAACGTTTTAAACACGAACAAACGCATCCCTGTTCGTGTTTGGTTCGTTTAGCAAGCCGAACGAAAAAAATCGTTCGTGTTCGTCTCGTTTGCTTATCGAACGAATCGAACACGAAGGCTTCGGCGAATCGAACACGAACTGTTCACAAACAACGAGCTTTTTTGACAGCCCTACTAACTATGGCTCACATTAAGTAGCTTATCAATCAATTTCTAACAAACTTTAAACTTGAATTTGTGTACTTATTAATTGCTCCAAAAGTGATTGCTGTTTATTGACATGAACTAGTTTAATTGATAAAAAAGTTTAACAGGTTATTAAAATTGTATTTTTACACAAACCGCCAATAATAAGGTGTTGCCCTCGAGTCTACGACAATCTTTCCTCCACGCGGAGCACCAAATCGCGCAACCGCTCTGCTAATGCAGAGGCTGCTCTGCCAACTTCAGCACGTGTACCTTCCTCGCATCAATTCTGCTCGGTTCTGGAACCATAATCCTGTTGTTGCCCTAAGCCCTAAATTGTCTGTTCTTGCACAATCGAATACTTTGCGTTCCTCGGCTCGTTTATTCTCAACCATGTCGGGCTCGGCGGATGAATATGTTAGGGGCAGCGTCTTCCCCAACGGCCTTGCGGTCATCACCCTCGATCGCCCTAAAGCCCTCAATGCGATGAATTTAGGTCTATATTCCTTTTTGTTTTTCATATTTATGTATGCTATTCTGATGATTGAGGGATTTTAGTTAGCATTACTGCTTGATTGTCTTCTTTTTTTTCACTCAAATGTTTCTTTTGTTTAAGAGCACTAGAGATTCTTATGAATGAAGGATTAAAATCCACAAATTCTTGTTGGATCTTATTCAAATATGTAACCTGTTTGAGTACTTTTTAAAATCCTGTGCTACCAAGTACCATACCTTGCAAGCTATATATGTCTTAAGGGACACATTAATTTTTGAACATACTATCTGAATGTTTTGTAAGCTCAAATGAGTCACTGGTGTGAGGACTTCACTTTTTACTGTTTGTATTGATAGGTTTTTGTATGCATTTTAAGCTAATTCTTTAAACTTGATGTCAATGAGCATTCAGGGGCTGTTTGTTAAGGAATTTTGTAAATTATGTAAATCTGCATTTGCTAAATTCTGCAAACACAATGATTTAGTAAATATGGATTTTAAGGCAAAACTGAGCATAAATTGAAAAGAAATTTGTTTTTTTAAAGCTTGGATTTAAAATTGTCATTTTTTTGTCTCACGAGGTTCAAGCTAAATCCTACTTAAATCTATTACAAGACAACCCTTTAATGTTATAAGCAAGGTTTTTTTAATTACTAAAGGACAAAAAAATTAAAATATGGTTTATGTAATAAGTCCTGCTAGTATTAAATAATGCTGTTGATGCTCTACACTAGTAATGCGATGAAGATATGATCCTTGCACTTGATTGGCTTGCTCTATAATCTTATACAAGGGAAGGAAGGGCTTTTATTATGAGCACATAAAAAACGGGGAGAATAGGAAGAATCGAGCAAGATAGATAGAGAGAAGGACATACAAAATAGAGAGATTTAAATGGCCAAGCACCCCATTGGGATAATTCCTTAAAGATATTGTATTCACCATCAATTAAATGAAGTCCCTTAAAAGAATTATTTTTTTTTAAGAGGACTTCCCTTGTGTTGAAATAGCAAAAGGAGAGTAGTTTAAATGAAATCAAAATAAATAAATTAATTAAAGATCTTTCATAAAAGATATGACATTTATGAATGGAGCCTCTAAGTGACATTTGATTACATCTTCATGACATGAATAATACTAATATAGCAAGTGTTGACAAGTCCATATGTTGAAGTTCTAATTAAGGCATGTGACTACTCAGGTGATTGTCCTGCAATAACGCTTTTGCTGTGTTAAGAACTACTCCCCCAAGATTTTTAAAAGATTGGTTGGTGTCTATGGAGGAAATAATGGTAGACCATTCACATGCAACTCTTTAAATATACCCAAAAGTGAACATGCATTATAGTTGGTGGTTGAAAAACATCACCAAACTGAATGGTGTTAATTAATGAAAACTCATGGAGAGCTTGGAGGCTTCAGAGTTGGATGTTATTATACATCCTATATTATATCAATAACAGGCAAAAATCTAATGATATTAAAATTATTGTGATAATGGTAATATGATATCACCTATAAGTGTAAATAATTAACAAACTATATAGAGAATTGAACACAACAACAACAACAACAACAGAGGCTTCAGAGTTGGATGTTATTATACATCCTATATTATATCAATAACAGGCAAAAATCTAATGATATTAAAATTATTGTGATAATGGTAATATGATATCACCTATAAGTGTAAATAATTAACAAACTATATAGAGAATTGAACACACAACAACAGCAGCAACAACAACAACAACATTTCACATTTTCTCTCTAAGTGTAAAGCCACTCATCCACCTAATCATGCTCATCTCGACAACATTTAACTTAGTATTTTGCTTCTCTTTTAAAGGCCAACATTCAACGCCATAGAGCATTGCATGTCTCACCACCGTCTTATAAAATTTTCCTTTCAGCTTAAGTGTGATATCTCTTGGAACCATATCGTAAGCTTTTTCAAAATCAATAAAAATCAGATGCAGGTTCTCCTTATTATCTCTGAACTTCTCAATAAATGTATGACTTCCACGATAGCGACAAAAATTCAAATTGATTATGAGAAATCTTTATAATACGTCTTAACCTATATTCAATTACCCTCTCCTATAATTTTAAAGTATGACATATCAACTTAATTCCTCTATAATTTGCACACGCTTGTGCATCCCCTTTATTCTTAAAAATGGGGATCAAAATATTCTTCCGCCACTCAGGCATCTTTTTGGTTTTTAAAATAATATTAAAAAGTTTAGTAAGCCAAGAAACTTCTAAATCTCCTAAACATTTCCATACTTTAGTTGAGATATCATCAGGTCCTACAGACTTTCCACCATTGGTTTTCGTTGAAGCCTCCTCAACTTCCTTTTTACTTATGCGACGGTAAAAATGAAACATTTTATTATTATTAACGATATTAAGATCACTAAGGTCGATCGTATTTTGAGAAACTTCATTAAAAAGTTTATCAAAATAACTCACCCACCTATGTTGAATATTTTTTACTAAGAAAAACATTTTTTGCTTTTCATCTTTAATACACTTTACTTGAGTTACATCTTTACTTTTCTTTTCTCTCTGTTTGGCTAGCTTATACATGCATTTTCACCCTCCTTAGTATCCATTATATTATAAAGATCATTAAAAGTAAAAAAATTTGCGTCGCATATTGTTCTTTTAAACTTCCTATGGGCCGTTTGATATTTTTCCCAGTTCTCTAAGCTTTTACATTTAAACCAATTTTTATAACATAACTTCTTATATTTTATTTTTTCTTGCACATTATTATTTTACCACCAACTATTTTTATTCAAAATTTTTTTTCTTTTGATTCTCCAAGTACATTATTTGCTACTTGTTTAATCGTATTTGTTACTTTATTCCACATAGCTTTGCTTCATCATGAACATCCTAAATTTTAGAATCTTGAATTTTACTCATAAAAATAATTTTATTTATGTCTTTTAGGTTTCCCCATCTGATTCTACGATGATAAGTCCTAATATTCTTTTGTTTACAACACTTCATCTTAAAATCTAGAACTAATAGATGATGTTGGGTACTTAAATTCTCGCTTGGAATGACCTTACAATCTTTACAATCTTGACAATATCTTTTTCTCATAAGAAAATAATCAATTTGTGTTTTATTAGATCCACTCTTATAAGTAATAAGATGCTCATATCTTTTCTTGAATAAAATATTAGTAATAATAAAATCACACGCTAAAACAAAATCTAAAATAACTCTACTTTTTTCATTAGTCATTAAAAAACCGCAACCACCATGGATATTTCTAAAATTTTTTACCACTCTACCGACATGCCGATTTAAATCTCAAATAAAAATTCTTTCTTCAAGAGGTATCATTTGTGTTAAGTCTTCTAAGTCATTCCATAAGCACTTATATTATTTAAAAATTTAGTATCAATGATAATCTTAATGGCTATAATTCTATCTCTAACTCTATTAATTTTTACAACATTATCTTTCAAACTCTTATCTATAATTGCACCTACACAGTTTCCAGCGCGACTCTTACCAGAATACCAAAATTTATAATCTAAGTTATCAATCTCCTTAGCCTTTTCTCTTTCTTGAATACACAAGATATTAATCTTTCTATTAATCATAATATCAACTAATTCCATTAATTTACTATTGAGAGTACCTATATTCCAAGATCCTATTCTAATATTAATTTCATTAGTTTTATGAACTAACTTCTTTACTCATATCCGTTCGTAATATGAGAATCTTTGCTTATTTGACACTACACTCGGACGTCGGTGTAGCGGCCCTTGCACACTTTTTACTGTATTCAGGCTACACAACGCGTTGCTTACAGGGAACGCCCTAACACTTACACAAAGATCAAAATGATTAATGTGATAATTTTTTTTCGACAAGTTTTACGTTGGCTATCGACTACCTAACGTAACTCTCCACTTGTCACATCCGGGTTTGGGACCAGCAATGACAGTGTTTGGCAGAGACCCAAATATCTATTTCCCATGCACTTTTTGGCCCCATGATGAGAGCCCACGCCATGTGTCTGAAATTCCAGAACCCCGTGCCACGGTGGGATCAAGCTCTTAACTTGACGGGACTTCCAGTGACCCCGCCACCAACAGGCCAAGGCTTGCGCGCGCGCGCACACACACACACACAACTCTTCTGGTTAACGACAATAATGGAACATGAAAAGTGTTTTTTCCATTAATTATGCCATTGCACATGATTTCCTTGATAACACTCTATTGGTCGTAATAATGGAAATGAAGTCATATGTGATGGTGCAGAAATATGGACAATAAGTTAGGTTACAACTAGGATTCTTACCTATAGAGGCTAGGGAACAACAACAAAGGTTTGGGGCTCGTCAAGTTTTGGTGCAATATCAATCACATGATCTCTTGTGCATGCTATGGCTCAACTCATCTTCATGCACATAATTAGGCCCCTAAGTTTAATTACATCAACACTCCCAGACTCAAGCTCATAAGGAGGTGAAGGTTGTAATATTGATGGAGTTGGGACTGGAGTGACCTGTGGAGAAGTGAATGGATCCTTTTCATTTCCTCAAAGCATTATTCTACCTAGTTCAACATATAATAATAGTTTAATGTAATAGTCTTAAGCTGGTTAAAAGAGGCAGTAGAATATGAGACGTTATGAGAGAGAAAAATCAAAGTGTATTAGCCCGAAGGAGGATTATATCAAGGATAAGACTACACATGATTGTCATTATATGATCTATAACAATACAACAACAACGACAACAACAAAAACATCAAGCCTTTATCCCACTAAGTGGGCTCTTCTACATGAATTAAGTGTCATTTTTTCTTTTAATTCTAATAAATTAAAATCATTTTTTATATATTATGCCCAAGTCTTTTTAGGTCCACCTTTGCCTTTCTTAATATAAGTCAAATCTAAAACATCTACTCTTCTAACTAGATAATCAGATAGTTGACGTTTAATGTGAACAAACAATTTAATACGACTCTCTCTAATCTTGTCTGCCACTGGAGCTACACCAACCCTATCACAGATATATTCATTCGCATTTTGCCTCTAAGTGTCAAGCCACTCATCCACTTAGGCATTCTCATCTCAGCAACACTTAACTTTGTTTTATGCTTCTCTTTTAAAGGCCAACATTCTGTGCCTTAGAGCATTGCTGATCTCACCACCATCTTATAAAATTTTTCTTTCAGTCTAAATAGTACTTTTTTATCACACAATAGGTCCGATGCATTCGTCCACTTCAACCAACCAATTTGAATTCTACCAATAACATCCTTATTTATATCACCATTGCTTTGAGCTGTAGACCAGAGATATCTAAAACGTTCACACCTTTTAATGATTTGATCACCCATTGTTACAACTCTGTCACTATAGCCACCACTAAAATTACATTCCATATATTCAGTTTTAGTTCTACATAAACGAAGGCTTTTAGATTCCAATTTAGACCTCCATAATTGAAGTTATTTCTGAACTCTTTCTCTAGTTTTATCCACAAGAAAGATATCATCAACGAAAAACATACACCAAGGTACATACTCCTGTAAATGTCTAGTAAGAGCATCTATAACTATAACAACAAGATACGGGCTTAAAATCGATCCCTAATATAATCCCAATTGAAATAGGAAAATACTTGGTCAATCCTCCTTGTGTTCAAACAGAAGTAACACCTATATTATATATATCTTTAATGAATTGAATATAAGTCATATCAACACCTTTCTTCTCCAGAACTCTCGAAAGGAATTTCTAAATTAATAGCAATCATATGTAGATCCTCCTTATTCTTTCTGTACTTATCAAACCTTTCAATAAATGTATTAAATGTATAGCTTCCGTAGTAGATCTGCTCGACATAAATCCAAATTGATTATGAGAAATCTTTGTAACACGTCTTAACCTTTGTTCAATTACCCTCTCCCATAATTTTAAAGTATGACAAATCAACTTAATTCCTTCATAATTTGCACATTCTTGTGCATCATCTTTATTCCTAAAAATGGCTATCAATATACACTTCCTCCACTTTTCATTTATCTTCTCAAATTCTTAAAATAATATTAAAGAGTTTAGTAAGCCAAGAAACTCCCAAATCTACCAAATATTTCCACACTTCAATTGGGGTATCATCCGATCCCACTGATTTTTCGCCATTGCTTTCCTTTAAAGCTGCCTCAACTTTTTTTTACTAATATAATAGCAATAATAATTTTTTTTATTATTAAAAATATTAATGTCACTAAGCTCGATTGTATTTTCAAAAACTTTATTGGAAAATTTATCAAAATAGCTCACCCACATATGTTGAATATATTCCTTTAAGAAAAAAAAAGTTTTTGATTTTTATCTATAATATATTTTACATGAATTAAATCTTTTATTTTCTTTTTTTTTGTTTGATTAGTTTATACATATATTTTTTTACCATTTTTAACATCTAATCTATTATAGAAATCACTAAAAGCAGAATTTTTAGCGTAAAAAAATGTTTTTTTAGACTCCCTACGGGTCATCTTATATTTTTTCTAGTTTTCTAAGTTTTTACAATTAAATCGATTTTTATAGCACAACTTATATTTTATCATTTCTTGCACATTATTATTCCACCACCAGCTATTTATATTTATAGAAACTCTTCTTTTTGATTCTCCAAGTATATCTTTTGTCACATATTTAATAGTATTTGTTATTTTATCCCATATAAAATTTGCTTCTTCATGAATATCCCAAATCTTGAAATCTTGAAGTTTACTCATAAAAATAATTTCATTTGTCTTTTAGGTGCATTCATCAAATTCTATGACAATGATTTGTAATATTCTTTATCTTACAACTCATCTTCTTAAAATCCAGAACAAATAATGAGGTTGAGTACTTAAATTCTCACTTGGAATGACTTTACAATCTTTATATTCTCGACGATCTCTTTTTGCATAAGAAAATAATCAATTTGTATTTTATTAGATCCATTCTTATACTCTTTTCAAATAAAATATTAGCAATAACAAAATAATATATCAAAGCAAAATCTAATATGACTATCTTCTTCATCAATCATTCCAAAATCGCAGCCACCATAACAATTTCTAAAATATTCTACCACTCTATCAACATGTCAATTTAAATCTCTAATAAAAATTCTTTCTTCAACATGTATCATATGTATTATTTCTTTTAGGCCTTTCCATAATTTTTCTTTAGAAACTATGTTTAAACCTACTTGAGAAGCATAATCACTTACAACATTAAAAATGTTTGTATCAACAACAATTTCAAGGGCTATAATTCTAGCTCCAATTCTATTAATTTTTACAACTTTATCTTTCAAACTCTTATTTATAAGTAAATATATACCATTTATAGTGCGATTTTTACTTAAATACCAAAGTTTAAAACATATGCTATTAATCTCTTCAGCCTTTTCTCCAACCTATGTAGTTTTTTGAACACATAAATGTTTATCTTTCTGTGAATCATAATATCAACTAATTTCATTAATTTTTCTATGAGAGTTCTTATATTCCACGATCTTATCCTAATATTAGCTTCATGGACTAACTTTTTTACTCATATCAGTCTGTAATATATGAACCTTCACTTATTTAACACTACACACAGACACTGGTGTAGCGATGCTTAAAAAACTTTTCATTGTATTTATGTCATAAGCGCGTCGCTTCAAGGAGACGCACTAACATTTACACAAAAATCTAAAAGATTAATGTCATAATTTTTATAAATTTTATGCTGGGTGTCAACTACCTAATACAACCCACCACTTTTTATATCTGGGGCTTAGGACCCGGCAATGACAGTGTTAGGGAGAGGGTAAATTTTGATGTATTATGATCTATAAAAATGAAAATATAAAATCTTATGTTTTGACTGGCATGTTTCATGAGTATTGTGATTGGAAGAGGGTAAAATTTGATGCCTTATACTAATCATTATAATGAAAATGATAATAGTAATATTATTTATGCGAATAATAGGATTGTTGATGTTTTCTATGGATATAATAATCAACAAAATCATTGTAATAATCATATTTAGAATATGGGTAATACACATTAACATTATGCTATTAATAAGATTCCAAATGGTGGTGTGTGTGGTCGGTGGGGCTCAGATAGGCTAGAAGGTAGAATGAAATTATTAATTTGTGAAGAATCTAAAATATATGTTAGTAGAGTCATCTAAAGCGCTTAGTTCAAAAGTTGTGAACGATTGAGTGAAGAGAAAAAATAAGCAAAAAACACACAATTCTATCAAGAAATGAAAAATACCCCCAAAAGACAGAAAGGGTGAGAATGGACATGGTTTACTTGAGAGTTTAGGTGATACAAGAGTTAACCCAAACCACAACTGAAAAATAAATATTATTATTCAAAGCAAATAAGCGGTTACAAGATTACAACGAAAAAGAAACACAACAAATACACAACACTAACAAACTCATTTAAAGCGGATCCCAAGAGTTGTGATGGCAACCATTAAGGTTTTGGAAGTGTTTTGTAGAGGAATGGGATGGTTGGGCGGTGGTTGGAAGGCGGCGGTTGTAACAGGGAAAGAAATTTGGTTTGTTATTTTGAGGGTGACAACAAGCGTGGGATGACTGAACAATGATATGACAACAAGGGGAAGGGCTTGTGGGTCTACAACGGTGATGCCAGATGGCGAGACAGGGGTAGAACAATAAAAGGAAAGATTGGCGAGCTTTGATAGCGAAGGTGGGGAATGTGACTTCGAAAACAACAAATATGGTGGCAGGTACAACAATTGGTATCAGAGGGAAGGGCGGTGGACTGCGGCACAACACAGACGAAGGCCATTGGGGGGTTGCGACAACTAAGGGGATGGCTAGAAAGGGGTTTTAGAGGATTTGAATGGGATAAATATCTCTGAGGGATCTAGCTACAACCAGAGCACCACTCGAACCCTTGGAGAAAGTCACCACCTCAGATGAGATACAGTCAGAGCACTAATCGTCATTGTATACAACTTTAGAAGGGAAAACAACCCCCGACCGCAAGCCAGATAAAAATCTGACATCAGGAAGACCAAAAGCTGAATACTAAGACAACAAACAACATATTTGTAATAAGTAATAGTAGATAGAATAGGAAGAAATTAGAATAGGAAGGAATTAGAATTAAGAAGCGAATAGAAAAGATAAGGGATCAAAAAAGGGTCTGCGGTACTGTAGCTGCTACTATACCACGACTTAAGCTTCCGCGTCAATTTCCTAGGATTGGGGGAACTTTGACTTCATTCGTCGAAGCTTCTGGTTCTTTGTATCACGCTGTCAAGTTTGCCACATTGATGATAGCAGAGATATAGTAATCCCTTGGGAAGTCGATCATGTAATATTCCACAACACATCCTGATAGAATAAATATGCAACATCCCTTGACACATGATAAGCTGGAGCTGCTTATATGTGTTGGTTCCCGTAATGTAACATTTTTCTTCCACTTGTCGTACTTAGCGAATGTAGCTGACGCGAGTGTGGGCTTCTTCCCGTGCGGGTTTGGGAAACAACCAGCCGACTAAACCGACTGGCATAAAGGGGCCGGTCCAGGTCAGTGCTGGACCAGGCAACCTACATTGGGGCGGGACTGTCAATTCCCCCCTCTATTCCCTTATCTGATCTCCTTCATATGGGATGTCGTCACTCACCGTTTCTAGATTTGGATTGCCGCCCACTCCTTTCTTTTTTGTGTGGGAGATTTCTTTTCTCTCCATGTAATAAATTGTTGTTTTGCGGTTATAGAGTTCAATATTTGTTGTTTGCTGATTTAAGAGTTCTCCTTGGATAGCTGCCAACGTCGTGTTTTCCCTTCGAGGGCTATATTTGAAGGAAAAGGTGGTTCTATAGCTGTATCTCTCTCCCTAGTGGTGATTATCTACCCCGTCTTCTACCTTCATCCCTCTCCTTACCACATGCAGGATTCCCCACACATCCAAATCCATTGCGGCCATTCGTTTCCCTTGCCCCTGCATCTCTAATTACGGCATACCCAACTGCCCATAGATTCCATATTTACTTCCCACTCTTTTCCCACCCCAAGCAAAAACCTGCAAATATCTCTACCGTTCACGCGACGACCTCCCTCACATCCTCCCAGTCTTCTCTATCGTAATCGAGATCCCTCCTCTCTGGTGATACCCGACCACCAGCATGTTTGTACCCATATTTCCGCCAACAACCTCCTAACTAGCAGCCAACCCCACAATCCCCCCCGCACTTGGTTTCCAGGTGTTGCTAGAACCATTTATGGTTTCCTTTCCCTACCACCTTCCAACTGACACCGACCAGCTGTCTAGCCGCCGGTCACCTCCCCCGTTCCCGTCCTAGGGTGTCTTTTAGGCTTATACTGTTGTTTTTCTAGTGCCAAGAGTTTTTGTTTGTAAGCCTATTAAATTTCAACAGTAATATATGTGTGTCTATTGTGTTCTGGGTTAACTTCGATATCATTTGGTATCAAAGTTAGCTTAATTCAAACCTATCCTAGGGTTTTCTAACATCCGTCTGTTTCCAAACCATAGCCCCAAATCTCAAATACCCCTCACCAATTTTCAAATTGAACAAACCTAAACAACTTTTCTGCACACACCATCAATCACATACGCCCCCTCTCACCTTTACCAAATAGTTTATTTCCACAAACCAAATTCTAACCTCACCAAAAAATTTTTTTTCCTTATTCCTTAATCCTTAGTCATGCCACAAAGGAGAAATATGCTAGAGCCTACCCGGGAAGAGATACTGCGAAAGATCCGTTGCCTTCAACAGAGGGTTGCAGAAATTGAAAGAGTTGATATAGGAAGAAATAGTTACCCTTGACCGAGATCTGGAGAGTCAAAAGGGAGAAAGAGAAGATCTAAAGGATAGGCGGGTCAAGCTAGCCGACATTAAGATGACGAAGGGCATTCCTTATAATGGGAGAACGCACATAAATAGAGGAAATATGAAGGCGGTGATATGATTACCAAGTGAGAGAAGATGAAGAAAGCTATGCAGAAGAAATATGTTCGCTCTTATTACCGTTAGGACATGTTTCTAAAGCTCCACAATCTGCAACAACGATATTTTTTAGTAAAGGAGTTCAGAGCCTAGCTCGACCACTTACAACTGAAATGTGCGCTGACAGTGCCAGAGGAAAATATAGTAGCTAGATATCTTGGGGGCCTGAAGCTTACTATTAGTAATGTGTTGCAGCTATAGTTGTATTGGATGCTTGGGGATGTCCAGACACTAACATTGAAGGTAGAGAGACAACAGAAACAAAGTAGGCAACAATTATCCTTCAGGCAGCAACCTTCAAGCAGACAGTCTACAGATACCACAACCGTCAACATTACCTCGGGAGAACTCCAGATCAGAGCGGGAAGAAACAGGAGAAAGGTACCTCCTCCAACATTGTACCGATCAGAAAGTGTTGCAGATGCCACAACTACAACCATATAACTTTTAGCTATCCCACTAGTAGAGTAGTCACACTCACAGGCCAGGGTATAGTGAAGGAGGTTTGCGTCGAGAAAGCTGAGGAACAGGTTGAGGTGTATTAGCTTTCACCTGACGAAGAAGAGGCGCTTGTAATTCAAAAGATTTTGTAGACTGAGGATACAGGAGATCCGTAGTGACTTTGCCACAAGATATTCTACACGCGCTGCACAGTAAACGAAAAGTTATATAGTGTCATCATCGGCAGCAGGAGCAGCAAGAATCACATCGACACAGATGATACAGAAATTAGGACTCACGACTTAGAGACATTCCGAGCCGTATTCACTAATGTGGCTGAAGAAAGAGATCGGGTCAACATTGATCGGAAATGCTTAGTGAATTTTCTTTCTCATTAAGCTCCTAGGACAAATTTTTAGGATGGGATTTATCCCTCTTATCTGGACATCTGATGATGAGTAAATCTAACATCTGAATAACACCTTGTAATATTCTTGACATGGCAAAAAGGGTTTCATCTCTGAAATGCAGGACCTTCCTCAGTAGGGGCAACTTGGGGACGAATCTTTGGATCTATAACGTTTGAATTTTTTTTATCCGGGTTTATCTTGTGTCTGTTATCGGCTCCCCAAACTCATGGCCCCTTTGGACATCTAAGGCCAATCCTACTGATGCTCCTCTCAATGCCTGCAAAATGCTAGCTTGAGCCACCATTGTCTCGTCCTCTATCAGAATGCCCATTACATAAGAGTCACTATCTTTTTGAACAACTACTGTTACCTTAGCTGAAGTCTCTATCTTTGGGTCAACTGGAATTGAAGACGTCTCTTAATTGTTGGCTGAAAAGTTAAGATCCTCTCTGAAGTTTGTATCTTCTTCTGGATCACTGTTTATCTTTTTAATTGGAAGCTGGTCCTCTTGCTTTGTGTCATCACCGTCTTTATAGTATACCATGTCACGACCCAATTTTTCAAGAACGCCCTACTTCGGGAAACAGATCGCTCCCTAGTTGTGTATTCGATACCTGAATCTGTGGTACTTGTAACATGTCATGATAGGGACATATTTAGGGATGAGGATTGGTTCCACTTGTTCTTCACTGTGACTCAGCTTTTCCTTTAACGTGGTTAACTTGAATATTCTCATGAATGTAATCTGGCTGTAAGACCTTGAGATTGAGTGCTGCTTGTAAGACGAGGTGGTCGCCCGGTAATGTGGTTTCTTAATTTCTAAAGCTAGTCTAAATCTTCTTTCTATAGTAAGCTGGTAGGAGCTAGCGCTGGATCTTTTGTTTCATTTTTAGATTCTTCTATTCTCCATATTCTCGCTCTTCTCTCAGCCTTTTTAAATACTTGATTCCAAAACATCGTGGCAGGTTTTCTGCATCACTAAAGTTCTCTCTATGGAAGGAATTCAGATCCTCGTCTCTTGCTCCCCTTCAATTCTCCAGATCTTGGTTACTGGTCTTTCCCCTCGGGTTTCATCCTCAATATCCTTCGCTAAATTTGTTGGATCTCGTGTTGTATTTTCTCTTGTGTAAGCTCGGGAATGTATCTCCTTGGTGGCATGACTTAGGGTTGGGAGGTGAAAGAAGGCGTATGAGACTCATTGAAGGTGTAGGGAAACTAATTTGAAGCTGTTAATTTTGAAAATCAGCAAGGGGAAATTAGGTTAGTCAAAATTTAGCTAGGCTTTGAGAACAGGAAAGAATAATTTTGGTTGCGGTGACTTGGGTTGGGGCAGATGCTAGGAAACCCTAAGATAAGACTAGGGTTAGGTTAGTTTTTATACTATATGATACTGTAGTTATCCCAAACCACAACAAAAAAAATAAATATTATCATTCGAAGCAAATAAACAGTTACAAGATCACAACGAAAAGAAAATACAACAACAAACACACAACACTAACAAACACAATTAAAGTGGATCCCAACAGTGGTGATGGTGGCCGTTAGCGGTTTGGAAGTGTTGGTAGATGATTGTGATAGTTGCGTGGTGGTTGTAACAGGGAAGGGCTTGTGGGGTTGCAACGGTGATGCCGAATGGCGGGGCAGGGGTAGAACAACAAAAGGAAGAATTGGGGGGTGCGGTAACGAAGGTGGGGGTATGGGACAACGAAAACAACAAAGCAGGTGGTTGGGACAACGAGGGCAACGTAGGGGAGGCGTGGTGGACTACGGGACAACAGTGGGGAGGGCTATCCGGGGGTTGCTGCAGTGAGGGGTATGGCTGGAATGGGGTTTCAGAGGAGTTGAATGGGATAAATATTCCCAACGGATCGAACTACAACCAGAACACCACTCAAACCCTTGGAGAAGGTTACCAACACCACTCGTCAGATACAACCTTAGAAGGAAAAACAGTCGTTGACGACAAGCTAGACAAAATCTGAAATGAGGAAGATAAAAAACTGAACCCTAAGATAACAAACAACATATTTATAATAAGTACTCTTAGTTAAAATAGGAAGGAATTATAATAGAGGGAAATAGAATTAGGAAAGGAATAGAAAAGACAAGGGATCAAAAAGAGGTTCCGCGGTACTGTAGCAGCTACAATATTGCACCCAAGTTTCCGTGTCATTAGGGTTTGCTGAACATGATTCAGGCTTGGTTGGATGTGGGTCGACTTGCGCTTGGTTGGATTAAGTGAGGTTGGCTAGTAGGGCATGAAAATTGCGGCTTTTGTATGAAAATAGAAGGGTTTTTTGGGGTGACATATCTTAGTGCCTACTGAGTGGAGATGGTTATTTTTGATAATTATGTGGGTTAAAGTAAACTTAGTCGAGAGGATGCATTACACAAAAAAAGTACGTTGATTCATTGTTTAACATTTGAATTAAATACTTTGCCTCTTTAGGTATATGCCATTCACGTGGTATGCCATATGCGTACTATATGTGGAAGCAGAGTAGGTGTAATTCGTTGAACATGCCCTTTACTTGCACCAATTACTTGTGTTTTTGAAATTAACTTGGCTAGGAAAAAGCTCAAAATAATCCCTCAACTATTAAGAAGTGTTTAATTTAGTCTCTGAGTTTTAAAATTCTCTACTTTAGTCCTCGACTATTAAAATTTTTTCTCAATGGTCCTAAATAAGGTTTTCCGTTTCATTTAACATCTTCTTTCACATTTTGAAGGACAATTCCCTCTATTTGCAAAATTCACTAATTAAATACACAGAGGGCTCGTTGATTCTCCCTGGAAGATTCATACGCAAAACAGTCTCGGCTTAAACCTGAATCTTCGTTGTTCCTCTACTCATGTGGTTTCTCCCTTTTCACCATTGACGAAGCAAATAACTCAATACACATACTCATTTGCTGCTTCTCCACTCAACGGAGCAGTCTCCATCTCCGTCTTCATCCACTTTGTTTGCATTGACGACAAGGCTATCTCCATCCGAGCATTGTTTCTCCCCTTCTGTTTCACCATCGACAGAGCAAGCAACTCAGGATGAGTACTCATTCTCTGATTCTCCACTCGACAGAGCATTTGCCGTCGCCATCTCCATACAAGTTGCTTGTGTCGACAACAAGGCTTCATCTCCATCCGAGTGCTTTTAGATCCCTCCCGACGACCGTTCTATGCAAAGAGAGGCGACTTCGACTTGTGTCAGTTCAACCTAGAGAAGCTCGACTCCAGTCAGGTAAATACGACACTGTAAGTTTGTGGAAAGTAGTAATTTGTCGAAGAAGAAAAATGTAATATATGTGGCAAAATAAATTATTTAATCGGATTTAAAAGCAGAAAATGGTAGAGAAATGAGATTTTAGATTTTGTGATATTTGCCTTTAATTGTATTTGAGCAGTAGTTAATTAGGTATTAAGTAAGTTTTAGCCTAAATCCAACCAAGTAGTATATACAGTAATTTTTATGCCGGATATATTTATAAATACATATATAAAAGATGAAAATATCTTTCAATTCATGTAGGCTGCCGTTAAATTTAACGGAAAATATTATTTAAAACTATTTTAGAGCAACTTTTAATAGTTCTGACTAAATTTGACTCTTGGGAATAGTAGGGGGTCAATTTTGGGCTTTTAAATTGACTGTAAGTTGATTTGGAACTATGTGAATGAGTAAAAAATAATGAAAATGTTCCGAGGCGTTTTTGTTTTGGGTGTTGAAACCATGCCAAATAGACAATTTAGACATAAATTTTATAATCATAGTAAGCATATTGACAATATATAAACCGTTGAATCTGTTGGTTTTCCGCTGTTTAGGCGTGGTTATCTTAAAATTTTATTAGCATGGACTTGTTTTTTTGTTGATCTGGTTTGCAGTGCATCGCATCCTTACCAATCGTTTTTGTAATGGTTGGATTATTTATACCTTTAGCATATACTATTATTTGTATTACCTTTATGTTACTTATAGAAGATCTTTTATGAGTTCTGATATGACCTCCATTTTCATCCTTCGATGGTTATGGAAGATCTTATCCGAATTTTTCTGGCATAGTTTCCTTTTTTATCATTCCATACTTATTTATTATTTTTATTATTGTTAAGACTTATGGCTTATGGAAAGAATTGAATGCAGAAATGGACATAAAATACAAGGAATATCTCGACGAATGGGAAGATAATCCAAATGTGAAATGTGTTCTTGTTGAAAGCAGCTCATCTCGTGCTTTTTCAGCAGGTACTTACCTTCATTGCCTGAGCTGTTTGTCATGCTGTTTCAATGTTTTAGAAACACAAGTATTATCGTATTTGGTAATTTCATAATTGTTTTTTCTATGAATTGTTTTCCCTTAGGCATTGTCCTTTTGGATTTGTAATTGATGCAGGAATGGATATTAAGGGTGTTGTGGCTGAAATTCAGAAGGAGAAAAATACAACACTTGTGCAAAAGGTCTTTCTGTATTCATTTTCTCTTTGTAGACGGTTTTTAAGCAATCATTATCGGGATTTCTTAGGCCTTATTTTTTGCAGGCGTCTTGCTTAGTAATTGTTTTTCCAATATGAAGATAATTTAGCTGATAGTACCTATTTTTTCGATGCTTGAGATTGCAATGCATTGGTAACCAGTGGGGTTTGGCCTTACCCTTCAAAGTCCCACCTCACCCTGCATGCCATAATCCCCAACTTAATGTGGTAATTATTTGCTTCCTTAGCGCACCACTATTTCTAAGAGCAATAGAATGTTAACAAGTGTTTACTAGTCATGGATTTGGCAAATCACATATAATGGATTGCGCAGTGAGGATAAGGGGATGAACTAGGATTCCTACAACAAATTTGCTTGGGGAAAGTGCTAATGTTGAAAACACCAAAAGATGAGGGATAAACCATTTTTATATGTTTCAGTGAAGTTCAAATACTTTTATAACCGCACTAAGATATTTCAATTGATCATGACAAGTATGAATTAGTAGTATTTGATCTCAAATGTTTATTCCATTCCTGATTTTATCTCATAATTTTTTTTTCTCTAATCTAAAAATTCTTTTCACTGCATTTTTTTCTCATAACAAACCAGTTCAATCACATAGCAGGAATCTATACATATGAAGCAGTTATATGTTTAATTATACCTACTATTTATTTCTTCTTATATTATTCCTAATGTATAACACATTAACACCCAGATTCGTTTTGCTATCTTCTTCACTTTTGCTAGATCCTTGGCCTTATGCTATTTGTCTACAACTTTCTGATTGCAAGCCTTTCCACCGATCAACCACACCTCAGTTTCTCGCAGATGATTACAAACCTTATAGCTATCAAATATCCATGGAGCAAGAACATCTTTCTGGCTTTCCTGAACAAAACTAACCATATGTCATCGGCCATCTTTGTTCTCGGACCTGTATTGCTATCCACAACCACTGACTTGCCGGTCACCTCTTTGTGCATTGCTATGCCTACTTTGCCCTACAAGGGGAGCTTGTTTTGAAAGATCTAAATGAGCAATATGCTCTTTTTTCTCTTATCATAGATGGTAGTCCTCATTTTTTAAATGCATAAGGAATAATTTTGTACAATTCTTTTTTCATGTAGTACTGCACATGCAACATTTCAAGGCCGCCACATTGCACTTAAGAAGTTCTCTCATTGACAAGCTCTACCATTGGCTACCTTGTTGCTTTTTATTGGTCTAGTTACTAAAAAATAATCATATACTGTAGCTAAACACCAGCTCATAGACATTTTGAGGTGACAGAATGGAAAATTTGGCCAACTAGAATTGGAGTAAATTCTTTATTTTTATATTTGAATGCATCTTATGTTTATTGAGCTTTTAATGGCCTATGTTTTATATACATTTTTAGAATCATTGTCTTAAATTTACCAGAGACTTCGAATTAATTTTTGAGCTTTAAAGTGAATTAAGGTTCCTAATTTCAACAATCTCCCACTTGGAGATTTACTGTCATAAGAGAGAATTATGCAACACTCTCTATCACCCATGGAGGTTAATTAAGGCTTTATAATACCCAGTTTAAATTTTGCCAGATCTATCTAGTACAATCCTTGCTATGTATCTATTATGCTACCATACTCGTTTGTTAATCTTGAAACATCGTATGTCTTGAGTCATTTTCTTGTCCTTTGGTAGCACAAAGTATTTATCATGCATTGCACCTTCTGGTTCAATTGTATTTGTTAACAACAAGTAATACACACAAGGAGAGTGTTTATGTGTTGGCCTAAGCATCAATTTAGATCTTCTGAACTTTACCTCAAGTTTGCTTCATTCTACCTATATCTCAATTCTTTTATTCACATGATTGTATGTTTGCACATCATCATCAATTTTCTCTTTAAGTTCAACCTATTTCTGTAGACCTATATTCTTGTATTATTAGACCTATTGATGTTGAATATTTTTGGGTATAGTGTTTCCTTAATGCCAATCAAGATAGGATGAACATAATAAGCACGTGAAAAATTCAATCCTAAGTTTGATTATTTTAGTTAGGTAAAACTTTCTTCTTAGATGAAAACTATAAAGCAAATAAAATTCATCCCAAATGATAAGATAATCCAAAACTAAAATTTTGCATGAAATTTTAGTTCAAATAAAGGTCATAAAATAATGCAGATTCACACTGCAGAGAAAAAGTATCTTATAACAACCTTGTAGATTTGGTCAAATTCAAATCATACCCAAACTAAAACACAAAATAAATAGTTGAAAGAACTTTGATAGAGGCCATCAAGGAAGATTTAAGCCTGATATTGGTACTAGGAGAAAATTTTCTCATGATATCAATGCTTGTTTTGCAATAAGAGAATTCATTTCAGATAACACAAAAGTTTGAGGGAAAATGAACTTCTATAAACAATAGATAGAATTTTTAGATATCTAAGGAATCCTGTTTATCGTATTAAAAAAGATCTCAAATCAACCTTTTTTCAAAAGCCCAAACTTTACCCTAAAGTTTTCTTGTTAATCTTAGATTCTAGCAAAACAACAACACTCAATTTAGAGAAACAACACTTCTCAATTTTTGCTACAATGTTAAATCATGTAAAGAAGAAAACAACATTGCTCTCATTTCGTTTATTTAAGGCAACAATAACAGTTGATCTTTATAGCTCCAAAAAGGAAGAGAATAAAATATGTAAAACACTTATAAAATAAAGGGAATCTTGTTAGAGTTGAATATTACTTGTTCAAACTTTCTCATCTATTTTGTTATTCAGATTGAGCTGAGCTTAAATGTGTCGCAAATATTTGATTCTTGTCCTAGCTTATTTATTTAATTTCATGAAAGAGTTACAAGCTATAAATTTGCTTTAATTGAGCCTAACTATATATTGGATTCTAATGATTTAAATATTCAGACTTTACATGGAACATAAATGCATTCATATTTTTTTTATTAAAATTTATATAGTTCACTTAATATCATTTTTAATGTTTTATGACATCAAAAGGCTGATCCAAAAAGATTTTTATTCTACTTAGGCGTTCACTTAATAAGCTTCATTGAAATGCATAATTTTTGAAATACATCCATGTAGTTACCTAATAAAGGGGTATTTATATATAAATCACATAATTATTTTGTAGTTGCATATCTAATGCCTAAATTTTCACATTTATTTGTATAACTCTCTACTATCTAAATCACATAAAAAATTATTTATAAGATGCATTCACTTTAGATAAGTTTGTCAGTTTTATTTTTGATGTGATTTTGAAAAAAAAAAATATATTTTTAAGAAATATAAAGATTTAGATGTTGGATATGTGAATACATTAAAATTTTGTGGCATGTATGTAAATCCCCTAAAGATAAAATAAGTCATCAAATAAGCAAGTTAACAATAATTCAATGTCTATTTTATTGAGGTTTTAGTGGGCTGTTTGTTAAAAAATGAACAAATATGCAAAACCAATATGTATGAATGAGTGGGTCAATCTTCAAGTTTGTTCATTTTTTTTGTTTCTGTTTCAAAATATTTTTTTCAAGCATGCTTAATTATCCAAGTAAATGAATTTAAATTCATCTCATAAGTAGGAGTAAGACCTATTTGTTAGGCGCTCTATTTCGCTTACAACACTAGCTATTAGCATAATCATTTTTAAAATTTATAATCTATAGTTTTATGTGGTCCTAGTTATTTTGTAGTTAATTTCTTAGGGATCCATGCTGAAAATGCTTTAATATTTAGATGTACTATTACCTTATCTCCTTATTTGAATGTAAAATGCTTCAAAAAATTTATAATGTGACATGAAATTAGTTTATTTGAAAATGTGATGTTCCAATTCAAAGATAGAATCATTTATCCTTAAGATCTCTAACAATTTTAGAACAAAGTTTATACTAATATCCTCCTAAGAATAACAAGGAATAGGTATCGGTGTGTTAAGCCTAATGATGTTTATCATTTTTCTTACTCACTCGACAAATTGTACATTATGAAATAATTTTCACTACATTTCTTTTTAGATTTGATTAATAGTTTCTATTCTCAATCATAGCCACAATTATATTCTAGTCTCACAACACTGCACTCATTCAACTCTAAAACAAACAATGTTTAAAGATGATTCAAGAATGTAGAGACAAGTCCCTTGAAAAAGAATGCTATCCTTAATCATAAAACCTTTGATAAACCTGAATGAGTTGTTGTTCATGTTATATTTTATCAGTTTTCACAATTGGCATAGTTTTCCTTAATTCTATCAAAATCAATGACCTTAATTTTCATTGTGTATAATAATAACTCTACTTAATGCAACAACATTCTTATTTTTAATAGCCATAGAGTGTTTTTAGCATAAATCCTGTAGAAATCCAACTATTATAAGATGCCAATGCTGTATTTCTCTTGCTACTTAAGATATTTTAAGGCTTGATGAGTCATGAATTTAAATATTATTTGAGCCCATGTCTCAAGACTCGCCTCATTTTGAGGCACCCAAATATTACATCAGAGATTACACATTAGTAGTTTGAGTAAGGCTTGCCTTTTCTAATTGATGTAGAAGCCTCAGATTATAATTTAATAATAAAACATTGTTTGCTATGTGATGTTATGATATATTTATTGTAGCTTATGATAGGCTTTGAAAATTGTTAAGGTTTGGACTTATATTCGAGCCAAAAAAGAGGTTTTGAGCAGGCTGTGCAAATGAGTTGACTATGGCTTTTGGGCATGGAGGATCGCGAGAGAACATGAATGATTATGATTTGGGAGTGCTCCAAGTGATCTTGAGTTTGAGAGAATGAATTTGCCATCATTTGAATGACTAAGGGCCTTTTTGGGGCAGTTGCAGTTTCCTTTAGCTGCAGCTGTGCTGCCCCAGGAAGCTGCTGTGGGGAAGCTGACTATCTGTTTGTTGCAGCTGTGTGAAAACAGTTGTGGGACAACTGTTTCTGGAAATACGACTATTCTGCCTCAGTTTAGTAAATTTGTTTGTAACAAAACTGTGATACTCATATATTTGATACTTCAAAACCATAAATTCAGTTAAAAACAATGCAAAAATTCATATACACAACTCACTTAATAGTGAGTACCAAGAGTGCAAGAAAAAGTCAAGAAATATTAAAATTACATTTAATAAAATGATTAAATTATTTTTAGTCCCGTGCCACAATGTCCTCTAGTGACACTGTCTAATCCTGATCACCACCTGCAGTGGAATCCAACGGACTGTCCGCCCACCAGAAGAAGTCACCATTCTCAGCCATGCTCTTGGGGCACTTGTAGAACTGTCTCCCGTAATTATGAGCTTGACGTGACGTCAGTAGGGTAGCCTGCATTTCGTATTGACAGAGCAGTCGTGGGGATGTCCCTGAAACTCTTGAGCTCATATTTCTTGATTCATACAAAATACAAATCATTAGTGATAACATAAATTGAATTTGCTAAAAGAAGTAAATGAAAATAAAATTTGAAATCTCGTAAAATTTTCAAACCAACATTATAAAAGGTAAAATACAGGTGGCTCACAGCGTCGGATAAATGCAACCTTTTCGTTATTTGAACCTGTGCACCAACGTGTGTTTCATCAATGACTCCGATGCAATCCAACGCAAATAAGAATGTGTTCAAAATAGAAGACATGTATATTAAAAATTGAATGCCTTAAATTTAAAAAGTTACATTGGAAAACGACATGTAGCGTGCATCGTGTAGAATCTCCAAAGGCGTCCGTTTGGATTTAGGATTTGTTTGCTTGATAACTTGTGTAAAAAGGCTGACAAGTGCATTCAAACCGACCGAAAAATATCTATTCATCGTCTCAGTGGAGTGTTGGAATCATTCCATCGCATCTCGTATTGATTCGTTCTGCACTAATATGTACAGGGTGATTGCTAATACCTCGCGTGTAGTCGTCCTTGACGACCCGTAATGTCCGTGACTTCCGCTAAGTTCTATCAGATGATCCATAAATATGCCCTTGGTCATCTTAAACATGTTGAATTTAATTGGGTGTCCGACAAACAAGTTCCCAACTCATTTGTCCCCAATAAACGACGATGTCAAGCATGGAGAGTGATCAACCTGTTTTGAAATATTCGTTGATCAAATAGATTGCTGCATTTCTTCTTCTCTGCCTATCTTCATCTGAATCCATGTAGTAGCTGAGACAAAACAAGATTAATAAATTCCAAACAAATCATGTCTCAAGTAGTAATGATATATGAGCGGTGATGATTTATGAATAATCTGACTATATGAATTTTATTGAGCAAAGCCCCAAGCAGTTGAATAAATGAATAACAATACAATGAAACAAAGAAATACAAATGTCCTAAACAATAACAAATAAAAAAAGTAAAAATAGTCTCAAATGTTCTGCTCATAAAATAGCCACTGATACGCCACACTTTTTTTTTTCCTGGAATCGTAACAAAAAAAATCTCTGCGGGTGGCAAATAAGTACAATGGCCAATCTTCAACAATTTCCTTATCCGCATCCAGAATTTACATGATCTGCTGAATGGAAGTAGCCGGTACTGAACGCGTGTTAGGGATGGAGGAAGCTACTAGTTATGAAATATGGGTTCTGACGTAAGCTGCTCTGCCTTTCTTTTTACTCTGCACCCGGGCTCGCTTTGTACGACAGGTGGACTCGACTTCCCGGTTGGGGAGTTCGGTTGAGTCAGCCGACAGATCGACCGTGAAGTTCTCATGGGTGGCAAAAAAACCTATCTGACAGGACGCACATGCATATTTGCCTGTAGCGACGATGCCCTCGAACATCTTGTCTAGCTTCTCTTCCAAATCAGGGTCAATGCCACAAAGCTTAAACTTCTTCGCAGCTGACTCCACCTAAAAAAAATAGATTGTACAATTCAATGAGCACATAAAATTAAAATGAACAAATTAGAGCACGTGAAAAAAATCTCACCGCAAGTCTTTCTGTCCACCACTCCTCTGAAGTATCAATAGTTCGCTTCACTGGATCTCAACTAAAGCCCGTTGATCCGTGTTTGAATTCCTTCCAAAGTTTTCAATCCTTTTTGAGTTTATCCCATTTGTTCTTCAGCTGCATCCCGTCTTACTCTCGGCTTGTACTCTCCTTGAATTTCTTGATTATGTTCTGCCGCCCTTTCATGTTGAAATATGTCATGAGTCTATTTTGCAGATCAATTTCAATGAGACAAAAGTCATAAAAGATTATTTTTTTTTCCTTATCCCACAGTGCGGGTGTTGCAGCCTCTTTGGCCTTAGCCATTTTACTACTATGATAACCAAAAATTAAACAAACATGAGTAAGAGCATTCAAAAAGAAAACAACGCTACATTTCTCTGCCTCATTTCAATCCAACTGCCACTGTGTGTGTGTGTGTGTGAGAGAGAGAGAGAAATATACTTCTTTTCATCACAATTCCCCAAGTGATATCAAAAGTAAATTTCAGTGGTTTTGAATTGAATTACACTGTCTCATTCTTTGTTCTTTTATGCCTCATTTCACAGTGTGAGAGAAATATAATTCTCTTCTCATCAGAATGCCATAGGTGGTACCACTAATAAAATTTTTGTGGATTCGAATCACATTATACATCTTTGCTAATAACTGTGAGACCACTGGTAAATTTCAATGACTGCGAATGAAAATATACATATTTGCAATTAGCTGTGATGACAAAAAAAAAGAAATATTTCTCACATAATCGTCTCATTCTTTCTTCTTTTATGACTCATTTCACAGTGTGTGTGTGTGAAATATGCTTCTCTACTCATCAGAATGCCATTGGTGGTACCACTAGTAAAATTCAGTGGCTGTTAATAAAAGTATACATAATTGCTACTAGATGTGAGACAAAAAAAAGAAAAACAATGCTCACATAACTGTCTCATTCTTTCTAGTTCTCTGCCTCATTTCACAGTGTGTGTGTGGGAGTCATATACTTTTATTTTCATTAGATTGCCACAAGTAATATCAATAGTAAATTTCAGTGACAGAGAATTGTATTATGCATATTTGCTACTAGCTGTGAGGCCACTAATAAATTTCAATAACTGAGAATGAGAGTATACATATTAACAACTAGCTGTGATGCAAAAAAAAAAAGAAACATTGCTCACATGACTGTCTTATTGTTTTTTATTTTATGACTCATTTCAAAGTGTGTGTGTGTGAAAAATATACTTCTCTTCTCATTAGAATGTCACAGGTGGAACCAATAGTAAATTTTTGTGGCATAGAATGGTATTAAGCATATTTGCTACTAGCTGTGTTGCAAAAAAAAAAAAAAA
>NEWO01000719.1:113973-163243 GCA_003013225.1 Phalaenopsis aphrodite
CTCACATTACATTCTCATTCTTTCTGCTTCTCTGCCTCATTTCACAGTGTGTGTGAGGGTAACATACTTATTTTCATCAGATTGACACAGGTAGTATCACTAGTAAATTTCAGTGGCATGGAATGATATTATGCATATTTGCTACTAGCTGTGAGACCAAACAGAAAAAATGTCTCACATCACTGTCTCATTCTCTTTATTTTTCTGCCTTATTTTAAAGTGTGTGTGTGAAATATACTTCTCTGCTCATCAAAATGCCACAAGTGGTACCACTAGTAAATTTCAATGACTTTGAATCAAATTAGACATATTTGCTACTAGCTATTAGACAAAAAAACAAGAGAAACATAACTCATATCAATGTCTCATTCTTTCTACTTCTCTGCCTCATTTCACAGTGTCTGGAAAAATACTTCTCTCATCACCAGAATGCCCTAGGTGATACCAATAGTAAATTTCACTGGCATGAAATAAAATTATACATATTTGTTATTAGCAGTGAGAAAAAAAAAAGAAAAAGAAAACCAGGGAAAAATTCACCACACCAAAACAATCTCTATATAAAAGCTTCAAAAAAAAAAAAAAGCTGAATCTACACAATGTAGAGCACCAAGAAATAAAAATGTCTCAAAAAAATATAGAGAGAGGGGATACCTCAGTAATGTGGACTCTGACATGTCGGTTGGGGCTATGCGGGAAATAAAAAGAGCAAAAAACAGGAATGTAAGGTCGAAAGAGGTGTGTGTGTGAAAATTTTGAGAATAAACGTGGTGACACGTTTTTCGTAGCGTGGAGACAACACCATTATTGGAAAGACACCCCAACTACGAAATGCCGCGGCTCGCTGTCGTGACTGCTTTAGCGCGTCACCCCAAACGGTAGTATATTTCACACTACCGCGACGCGCTAAAGCAGTCACCCCAAACGGGACCTAAGTGCATTTTTGAGTTGAGCGGGTGAATTTTACTTTCAAAAGTAAATAATTTTTTAAAATATTTAATTTATTCTATTATAATAATTTTCTTTCAATAACAACAACAATAAGCCTTTATTCCACACAGTGCGGTCGGCTACATGAATCCTTTTTTAGCATTGTTTTATTGAGTGTCATATTTTCATTTAATTCTAATTAATAAAGTTCAATTTTTATATAACAAGCCCAAGTCTTTTTAGATCAATTATAACAATTTTTCTGAAGAACTTAATTTACTTCTAATTTTTTTTTTAGTTTANAGCTTCAAAAAAAAAAAAAAAAGCTGAATCTATACAATGCAGAGCACCGAGAAATAAAAATGTCTCAAAAAAATATAGAGAGAGGGGATACCTCAGTAATGTGGGCTCTGACATGTCGGTTGGGGTTATGCGGGAAATAGAAAGAACAAAAAACAAGAATGTAAGGTCGAAAGTGGTGTGCACGTGAAAATTTTGAGAATAAACGTGGCGACACGTTTTTCGTAGCGTGGCGACAACATCGTTATTGGAAAGACACCCCAACTACGAAATGCCACGGCTCGCTGTCGCAACGCGCTAAAGCAGTCACCCCAAACGGGACCTAAGTGCATTTTTGAGTTGAGCGGGTGAATTTTTCTTTCAAAAGTAAATAATTTTTTAAAATTTTTAATTTATTCTATTATAATAATTTTCTTTCAATAACAACAACAATAAGCCTTTATTCCACAAAGTGAGATCGGCTACATGAATCCTTTTTTACCATTGTTTTATTGAGTGTCATATTTTCATTTAATTCTAATTAATTAAGTTCAATTTTTATATAACAAGCCCAAGGCTTTTTAAATCAATTATAACAATTTTTCTGAAGAACTTAATTTACTTCTAATTTTTTTTTTAGTTTATTTACATATTATATTATTTAAAATTTTAATTAATGATGAACTAAGTAATCTATTTATGTTGTTTTTTTTTGTAATTTTGTTTTTTTTTAGTTTGAGGCTTACATCTCTATCTTCTTTGAGGTTTAACCTTGCTAAGGCAAAATGTTTTAGTTCCAGGTTCTAACTTTTTAAACCTACTAATGAGTGGTTCATCAATATGCTCATATATCACTTTCATATAGTTCATTTCATTCATATTTTTCATAACATTCAATATGTTTTTTTGATTCTATAAAATGTAAATGATAAATGACATGTAACATTTATTTTGTAATATCTGGTAAAAAAACCAGTGTAAATAAAAAAAGATATTATTAAGAATTTTGAATCAGCATGGAATAATTGTCAGACAGTTTCGTCTTTAGGAGTTGAAGGAGGGGATGAACGAGGTTCATTTAGCGGATTTCATTTCTTCGTATTTTGAATGTTTGAAAGATCTTTCACAAATGAGAGAAATAATTGACATAAAAAAGTACGTTTAAGTGATTATAAATCGATATGAAATTATAACTAAAAAACGTAAGTCAATTAGGATTCACTCCTAGTTGATATTGACAGGGGATGCGATGTACCCATGCATGGAAAATAAAATTGAAATGGTAAACGTGTACCTTCCGGCATAAAATTTTAAGGGTGGTTACATGTACAACTTCTTATGAATTCTTTCGGGTATGACAGTAATCCTGATATGACCTTTTAAAAGAAAGATAGAGATTAAGAAAACAATATTTAAATTGAAACAAGAATAATTAATTTAAAATGAAAATTTACAGTTTAATTGTAACACCTAAAATTTAAGAAATCATGTAAAATTCGACAAATTTGAAAAGTATATCAAATTTTGCATTTTCTGAAAGTCAATCAAATTATTTTTATAAAATTCTATGCATGAAATCAATCAATTCAATATAAAGTACCATGCATGAATTATTAAAAGGATTGATGAATATAAAATTTGGAACGTATATGTCTATTTAAACTAATTAAACACCTAATTCTATTCCTAGTTTTGGATTACTGTAGCTAACTGACCTCACGCCTTTTATTCTCTAGTTTTGATAGCACGGGTACTAGGGCCTTCTAATTTCCGTTCTCTCATGATTACCTTCCCTTCCCTCTACCTGTTTGGTCTCGCCTATCTGGAGCATCTTGCAAACTCTGGTGAGAAGAATCGTGTCCCTACACTGTAGCAGGCAGGTCGAGCGACGTATAGGGAAGCCGCAGTCCGCGTTTCAAAGATCCGGGGTGATTTCAGTGGGTAAAAATCTCTCTTTCACATCATTTGAGACAATCATTTCCTTCCTCACACATCTCTATTGAAGTTTGTCTCGTTTTTTCGTGCATTTTTTCTTTCTAATAGTTGTCAGAGGTGCTGAACTTATGTTAGAAGCATCAAAAGTGGTGTGCGAGCTTCCGTACGGGATTTAGCATGAAATCAGAGAGTAGTAAATTTTGGGGTGATAGGAAGGAGAGAAAATTGAATTTGTCGGTTTCAGAAAAGCTGATTTATGCCGAGAAGCCCGTTTGAGGTTTATGTTAGCATTTAAAACATGTTTTGGGTTACATCGCATTACGAGATGAAATCTTATGAATTCCTACAATGCTTGTGAATTCCCAGGTTGTTTTTACGAGACAGCGAGCTCGAGACGAACGCGAGCAAACTCGTCATAGGGCTGTTCCGTCAAATCAGGTGAAATAATCTTATGCTAATTTAAGAAAAACCTTATGTAGATTTTATGTGATTATATATTCTACATTGTTGCATTTTGATTACTTGCATATTGTAAATGAATACCTGCTTGGAATGTATGAATGCCAGTTGATTTTTATTACGATACTTTTGATGCTACTATGCTATGATACATGCGATTGTGCTTATGAAGTAATTGGCTGCAAGTATTCATTTGTTGTGACTGCATGTGATATATGAAATGCCCATGAATGTTTGTTACAGGTATTATGCTTTAAGAAATATCACGAGTATATTGTGGGTAGGCTATGACACGAGTGCTTGCAATTACACTATGCAAAGATGTGGTTTCCCGACTCCCGGTGTTCAGATGAAGATAAAATTTTGAAACTGTTTCGATCAAGTGGTGACAAAGTGTAGGGGCAATAGGCAACGTGCATCGAGGCGAGTGGCTAGGTGCGCACTGTATAAGCTTTGTAAATTTGTACATATGTTTTGGGTACATACTGTTATTATTTTTAGATTTAGTAGGCCTATTTATATGTTTTGATGATATAATTTTTCACACTTTCAAATAAGAATATGAATGAATTATGAAATGCAACGTATTACTTATGTTTGCGGTGATTTGGTTAGACTAGCTCATTACGTACTGGTATTGATTATGCAAGTCAGAACGAGTGTTGGTTAGAATTTAGTTTTATCAAATTGTTCTCTTCACACCTCAACTGTCCCTCAAAGAGAGGGCCAGTTGGGGTGTGACATTAATAATTAATGAATTACATTTACACATTACTTTAATTCATTATAAAATTATGATTGTTTATTAAGTTGTGATAAACTTACTGTTGAAGCTAATTATTATTTTTAGGTTAAATACTAGTTTGATATGACTGACCGGAGGGATTTAGTTTACAGGACTATTAATGCTAGGTAGTTGATTTTTTGTTTTACTCATAGCTTATTGTTTAATTCTTAGAAATGTTGGATTGTGATATTGTTTTACTCTTAGATTATGTTGATACTTTGAATGAATTGGTTTTTTGATTAGTGTACTTGTGATTTTTAGTGGTTTTTTATTATTGGAAGTTATGATGGATTATTGTATGATTTAAAAAAAAGTATATATCGTCCGATCGCAATTCCTAATTTGATTATTTCTAAGGTATCAGGCTGGTTTGCGACAAAAGTGGTATTAGAGCTTTAGATTTGAATACTAATAAAAAATAGTCATTGGGTTGATTAAATAAATTGATAAATAATATAAATGAATTTTTTAATTGTCTAATAATATTCTTTATTATGTTATTTCAGAAATATGGTTAATCTAAAGAAAGTTAGTCAGAGTAACACTGGGATTGATACACCTCCTAATATCTCAACTGACACAGATCTTTTTGCTGAGATGATTAGGAATTTTCAGCCTAACGCTAGTTCTAGTGGGGGATGCCAGTGGACAAATATTTAAGTTGTTTCAAGATATGAGACCACCTTTATTTCTTGGAGGAAGTTCGATAGATGCTGAGAATTGGTTATTAAGAGTGGAGAAAATTATTGATGGGTTATCTTGTCCACTAGAGAGGAGGGTTACACTTTTGTTTTGAAGGAGAATATGAGATATGGTGACGGGGCAACTGTATGAGAAGTTTGGAGACAAAAACAATCACTTGATACAGTGAGATGAGTTCATGAACACATTTAGAAACTAATTCATACCACTTTTAGCTAGAAGGTAAATACAAGACAAATTTATTTGACTAGTTCAGGGAGATTGATCAATTATACAATATGAAACTGAATTTATTATGCTATCAAGTTATACACCCCAGTTGATTCCAAATGCAGAGGAGAAGTGTGAGATTTTTTTTTGGGTTAAATAATATGATTAGGCAACCGCCAATTTATCTTGGAATAGATGATTACTCTGTTTTGGTGGAGAGTTTCAGGAAGATTGAATTGGATTTACAGGCTACCTAGAGGAGGAGGGACTTTTAGAAGAGGAAGAATTCAGATGGATCCAAGTTTCTTTAGGGCTCTCTAGGCTGACATTCCTTTTGGCTAGGGGGTGTGCACTTTTGGTTTTATTTAAAGACCCGAATCAAACTGAACTGATTTAATAATTTGGTTCGGTTTTAAATAAAAAGTTTAGACTTTTGGTTTTAATTTTTTTTCGACCGAACCAACCGAGGACCAAAACTTTAACTTAGGATATCTAGGTAGCCTAGGGTTCCTCGTTTTTACTTTTCTTCTTTGCACAGTTGCGCCGCTTGCTTCATCTTCAATCCCAATCGACCATCGCTTCCCTGCCTGGTCTCTCTCCTTCCTCGATTTGTTGGCATTTCCTTTTGGGTATAAAACAAAAGGCTCAGCGAGGTACGATCTAAACGGAGGTGTCGTCAAAGGTGGAAATGGGAAAGCCATAGATGCATGAAGAGTCTTGATTCCCCTGGTTCGTACTTTTACTTGCCTAACTTAGGCACATAGTCTTGCAACTTTTCCATTGGTTACCCCTAGCTCTCTCTATCTTCTTCTACAACGAAAGTTTGCATTCTTTAACCCTAAATGACCAGTGAATTCTTATGTGGCTTTGCCTTTTTCTTTGCATATACTATGGAGCAAGGGGTTGTTAATATTAGTTGAGTTATATGTTCTTTTTCTTTCAGGAATATGCTCCTAAATTTTAAGTATGGTGGGAATCTTGAAGAAGATAGCTTATGGGCTTTTTGTTTTCATGGATCATTGATTAATCTCCTTTTTTACACTCGTTAGCTTAGTTTTAAGGCTATAGTGATGAACATCTGCTCGATACAAAACATTTTTGTTGTTTTTCGTAAGTTAAAACAATATTACTGCTACTTGTTTGGGTGATTTTGTTTTGAATATTTTTTTATCTTAAGTGATACTGGATATTTTCAGTGTGAAATTGTGCAAGCAGATGGCTTACTGTCCATTTTACTTTTCTAATCTTGTGTGCAAACCATATATTTTCAGTCTGTTAGTATGCTACTTCACTGATCTCTGAAAGGCTAGTTGTATAAAGCTGTTTGGGTGATTTTCTTTCAGGTTTTCTTTGAAAGATTGAAAATATTTTGGTTAGTTCTTTTGATTTTCTGCGACATAAACTTATGGTGATAAATATCTTATTAAAGATATTTATGAGTTTTTTTTTTTCTCTATATAGGATTTTTTTTTCTTTTTCTCTGTTTATTGGGTTTTTGTTAAAGCTCTGAGGTTTAAAGGCTTTGAGAAAACCTCCATAGGTTATACTCAACCTCTTCTGCTTATTCATCATTAAATTTATAAATACTATACAAAGCTCTAAGAGGCTCGGAAGAAATCAATACTTGAATTTGTAAATTTTTTTAGCCAGGTTTTCCAATTGTCCAATTTTCTTAAGCCGGCTTGTCCAATTGTCCAATTTTCAAATCAGTCCTTATTTTTTATACTTACAGTGCAGTTAAACCCTCGTTATCTCACTTCCTTTATTTCACTGGGAAGGAATCAATGATTGGACTTTTGTTTTTCCTAAGGCTTCTTGAGTTCTTGTATATGTTTTTCTCAGCTTTAGCATTTAGGAGTGATCTTTGGTTGCATTTATAAATATTTGATGGGACTTCTCAATTTTTTTTTGCATATGCAGTTACGCCTTCGTTATTTAATTTTTTTATAATTTATTTAGATGTCGCATTGCAGAGAGAGTTTATATGCTTTGGATTCTTCTCAACAACAAGTGTCTATTGACTCTACCTAGCAAGTTAATTAATTCTCTTTGAGGCGTGAATGCTTCAGTATCAAATTAATTAATGAAAAGAAAAGAAAGTGGATAATGCCAAGATCTGATATTTGGGATCATTTTACCAAAATCACGGCTAATGATGGAGGAAAGATGAGTAAATATAATTATTGCGAAAAAATACATTGTAGTGATCTAAAACTTAATGGTAAAGCATATTTATGAACACCTCTTTTTTTTGCCAAAAAATTTCTCATAATCTTCAATCAAGTCAGACTCAATCAGTATTGCAACCAAGTGTTAAAAGAGATGAGATTGATGGAGGTCTTAAAGCATGGAGATTTAATGGAGATAATGTTAGAAAAGCTTTAGCATTTATGGTAATCGTAGATGAATTTCCCTTTAAATATGTTGAAGGATATGAGTTCAAATACTTCATGTCAAAATATTGTCCGATAGTTCAAATTTCTTCTCAATGAACACTCACTCGGGACTGTTTTCAATTCTACTTAAGATGAGAGGGCAACTTTGAAACAAAATTTTAAGGAATCATGTAAAACAGTATGTTTAACACCTGACACTTGAGCACTCATTCAAAGAATGCTCATTATATTGATGATGATTGGAAATTGAGCAAAAGAGTAATTAATTTTTGCCCAATTTTTAGTTATAGAAGAGAACTTGTGGGACAAGAAATGAAAAAATGCTTAGTTGATTGTGGTATTGATGTAGTTTTACAATCACAGTTGATAATGCAAGCTCCAACAACGATATCATCACTCGCAATTTTTTTTTTAAAAAGAGGTGAGAGTATGCTTGAGAGTAGGTTCCTACACATGAGATGCATTGCTCATATCATAAATTTAATTATTCAGGATGGGATCAAGGATGTGGGTTATTCTGTACTTCGTATAAGAGATGATGCTAGGTTTATATGACAATCTTTTGCCCCGCTTTACAAGTTTAAAGAATGCATTGAAATAGAAAAAAATTCAAACTACGAGTTTATTATGCTTTGATGTGCCTATAAGATGGAATTTAATATATTTAATGTTGAATTCAACACTAAAATTTGAGAGCGCTTCTGAGCGCTATGAAGTGATTGACCATCAATTCAAAACTGAATTTGAGAAGAATGAGGGAGTCATGGACTAAATGAGGTTCCACACAATATTGATTGAGAGAACACAAGAAGACTGATATTTTTCTTAAAGAATTTCTATGAGCTAACTTTACGTATTTCCGGCTCATTGTAGTCACATCAAACACATTTTTTTCATGAAATTGCTGAAGTTTTGTGTATGTTTCAGAGATGGGAAGTGGATAAAGACCTTAAAATTAGAAACAAGGCTAAGAAAATGAAACTAAAATTGGATAAACATCAAGTTTCCATTGATAAGATAAATTTGATTATATGTATTGCAGTCATTCTTGATCTTTGATTTAAGTTAAGAAACATTGAGTTTGTAGTCATGTGTATGTATAATAAAGGTCCCGAGGGAGTTGTCTTAGCACAACTAATATGGTCTGTTATGATATGTTTTATGACTACAAGATGAACATAGTTGGTTAAAATAGAGATGAGAACAACAATGAGATAAAACAAAGTCACATAGTGATTTAGAAGATGGTGGGAGAAAATATATGATGATTGAGGCGACACAATTGTGAGAGTGAAGAATTTGGTAACAAGAAAAATTTTAAAAAATATTTAGCTAAAGATTCTGAAACTACGTAAGAGGGTTTTGATGCTTTGACATGGTGGAAGGTTAATGCATCGAGATTTTAAATTCTTTCTCATATAGCTAGAGTTGTCCTAGCAATTCCAATATCTACAGTAGCATTTGAGTCTACATTTAGCACAAGTGGTCGCGATCTTGATGTTATTAGGAGTTCATTATCTCCAAAAATTGTTCAAGCTCTAGTTTGCACTCAAAATTGGATGAGAGCAAAATGGACAAATGAGTCTGTCTGCGTTGAGGAGAATATTCGTGATTTAGATAAATTTATGCAGGTAAAATGTTTGTTAATATTTTTCTTTTATCATTTTTTATTTATAAATTAATATTAACTCTAATTCTTTATTATATATTATAGATTTATCGAATATTGCAACAGATTCAACATTTTGGTAAAGTATTGATAGTTTTTATTCTCTGTTTGGGAGGCTGGAAGCCTGGATTGGTATTTTTTGTTCTTTGTTTATTCTTTTGTTTGCTGTTTTTTTATTTTGGAAGTTGTAGTGAGTCGTTGAAAAGTTTAAATATTATTATGTGCAGATGCTATTGTTGGGACTTGTTGGAGTTGGTTGGTTGACTCTTGGCCTCAAGTTGGAAGGCTGGAAAACCGGAATGTTTTTTTTTTTTTTTTTTTCTCTCTGTTGTTTGCTGTTTTTTTTCTTTATTTTTTTTATTTTTTTGGTTTTGGTGAGCAGTTGAAATGTTATTATGTGTAAATGCTATTGTTGGCCCTATTTGGGACTTGGTTGGTTGGCTCTTGGCCTGGATATTGGAGACTGGAAGATTGCTTTGGTGTTTTCTGTACAGTTTTTGCTTTCTGTAAAGTTTACAACTGAATTTAAGAGGATAGGAGACTAGAAGACTGCATTGGTTGGCTCTTGTTTCTGTTTTGTGTGCAGTTTTGGCTAATTGCTGAAACTTGGGAGTTGGCTTTTGTTTATGTTTTCTGTACAGTTTTGACTGAATTGTTGAAACTTAAGAGTTGGCTTTTATTATTATTATTATTTTTATGTAAGTTTTGTTGAATTGCTGAAATTTAGGAGTTGGCTTTTGTTTCTGTAATTCGGTTTATATGCTAAGAACGGCGTAAGGGTTCTGGTGAGTTATGAAAATAGTTTGAGCTGAATTGCTGAAACTTGGGAGGCTAGAAGTCTTCATTCTTTGGGTATTTCTTCTGTTTTCTGTGCAGTTTTGGCTGAATTGCTGAAATTTGGGAGTTGGCTTTTGTTTCTGTTTTCTATGCAGTTTTGATTGAATTGTTTAAACTTGGTGAATTGCTGCGCTTTAGAGTTGGCTTTTATTTCTGTTTTATGTACAATTTTGGTGAATTTCTAAACTTGAGAGTTGGCGTTTGTTTGTGGATTTCAGTTTGTATGCCAAGAATGGCATAAGGGTTTTGGTGAGGTATGAAAATCTGAGTTAAATTGCTGAAACTTGGGAGGCTAAATGTCTGCATTGGTTGGCTCTTGTTTCTGGTTTTAAGTTGCTTTCTCGGAAAACTTATGATAATATGTTCAACCACATTTGCTGAGTATGTAAACCATTTAGGGCTGGAAAACTTGGCTATAAATTTGATTTAACTGAAATTGACATGATAATACCAAACTAAACTGAATCTGTGATGTGCTAGTATTTGTCCCTCGTACCAATTTCCATATTTGAAGTTTTGGTCAGGTTAAATTGGCACTTGTTGAAAACCTGAATTTACTTTCAATTGTGTCTCTGTTGGATTGCTTTTTATTGCAAAATATTAAATATAGCTGTGTAGCTGGTCATGCTTTAATCCACCAGATACTAAATGCATTATCTACTCATATAGTTAAGTAGTGTTCTTTAACCCGAAGAGAATGAACAAAGATCGTCAAATCTATCCTTTGAACATGAAAACAAAAGCACGGTTTGCTGTTTGTTGTTTTGATGGCAAAAAACAGGCTTTAATAGGAGTGGATGCTTATGTGGATTGGGAGACAAAAAGCATGCCTGATTAAAAAAGCCAAAAATTAGGGTAGATGTAGAAATTAGGTACGAGAATGGTGATGAGCCTTATATGAATCGCAAGTAATGTTGTTGCTTGAGAAAGTTCCCTTGGTTTTCTCTATGCTCATAAGATGTTCCTGTTGTTCTTGGTATCAGCTGCTGCAATGTGGGCTAGCGCTCTTTGTGCTTTGGAATAAACAAATAGGGAGAGAATATTATATGTATCATAATTTTTCATAAAATAGTGATGAATAAATTTTGTTCAGGGTAACAGGATACAGATATGATTGTCTAAGTTATCAGAAGTTTGTAATTCAGAGCAATTATAGTTATTTTAGAAAGTTAAAGAATTTTAGAAAGCTAATGTTGACCTGCTTAAGTGGGTCAAGGATTTTTCTTACCTTTTGTGCAGAGATTCATTTCTTGCCTTCTATGAATGAAAGATTCTCTTGGATATGGCTGCCAATTCAAGTTGATCGGAGACTTTCATCTTCAAATTGTCTATTTCTTAGTGAAAAAATAGATGTTACTGTTTGCTATCCTTCTAGTTCCCTAACTTCTGCTATTTTGTGTAACATCTTGTTATCGGAAATTGTTATGGTGAGTTCTATTTTCCATTTATCTCTTTTGTTATTGTGTCTTGCAGGTATTTACCGCAGAATACACTTTAATATGTAAAATATTTGACTATCAAAAGCCTTATATTTGTTTTATGGATGGGGTGACCATGGGCTTTGGCATTGGTCTTTCAGGCCACGGTCGTTATCGTATCATTACTGAGGTACAACTTCTATTGGAAATCATTGACCAAAATCCTAGAACTAAACCAAATGCAACCTATCATTGTTGAAGTTTTTCTGATGCAAATTTTTCTTGGTGTGCTAGCGAACTCTTTTAGCAATGCCAGAAAATGGAATTGGCTTGTTCCCTGATGTTGGCTTTGCTTATATAGCTGCACAAAGCCCTGGAGGTGGCGCTGTTGGTATGCTATTTAAAGTCTTATTAATTTCTCTTACATTCTTCAAATTTCTCAATAATTGCAACAATACAGTTTCAATTTTCTGAGTAGGATTGTGCAAATTACTGTTTTGTTGACTTGTAAAAGTTAGTCCGTATTTTATTTACAATATTGAGATATCTGATTTCTTAAGCCAGCTCCATTTCCTTAGCGTCAATTTAAATAAAAAAATAACATCAGTATAGCTTTCTTATATCAAAGCATGCTATGTTGATTTGTACTTTTTGAAGAAAATAATAATATTTATATTGTTCTTATATTTTAATTTTTTTGACAGTAACACATGTGCTGTGTTTGATTTCTTATTGACTTATGTTTGATGTAATTGATCACAATAAATCTGACAAACTTGGCATTGAAATACATATTCAACAATATTTTTCTTCATACATGGCAGCCAAAATATCAATTTCAAGGCCTTGTATATTTTATTGTCGTCTGGATGAATTGTATAACCCGAATAATGAGCTTCTCCCTAATGAGCTTCATGTAAGATTTCTTGTCTCAAATCAGAATCAACAGGTACCCATAACTGCAGCTTATTTCTGATAATACCATTTTTATCTACAGTTATGTCCGACCTCTTTCCTAATTGAAGTTTTTTTCAGAAGTTTTGAATATTCACTATTAGCTTTCCGAGATGCCTTAATTCTATCCATTTGTCACGATCCAAACCGGGGCTTGGAGTTAACCACGACGAGAATTGACGGTCAGACAGTGGAAATTAATTTTCAGTTATTCTAATTCTATCAATAGCAATTTAATATTTAAATAATACATGAAAGAGTCACTAAAGAAAGTAATAAAAATTAACAGGTAAAAATTATATTTTTTTGTTATTGTTCTCGTATTTTGTATACAGTTGCTACTCTTCTATTCATCTTGTTCAGCTGTTTAAAACCTAGAATTAATATGAAAGCAACATAATGAGTTGTGTGAAGATAACTTGGGAGTAATCACACTTCTAAACTACAGTAATCCAATGATAAGAATTCAATATGCATATGAGTCTATAAGGAATCTTATAATATGCTGTTTTTTCATATTTTATAAGCAATCTAATATATGCACTTATAAACAATCTGATTTGTGCTAATGTATGCATCAATGATCTTTTCTAAATAAACATACTCAATCTTCTATAAGCATTTACTTTAACTTTACATTTATTTTATACTTTACATATACATTTGTCTTTGTGATGATCACTGTCAACAAACCTACCACACCATTGGTCGATATTGCCCCACCGACTCCCGTTGGCATAGCGGTTACCTATCTACGCATCACAACTGTCTAGGATGGAAAAACCCTTACCTGCCCTTGGCCGATATTATCCTGTCAGAACAACAGTTAGTAATGTAAACATTATAATTATCTGGGGAAGTAAACTCTGGTCTACTCATCCCTGACCAACATTACCCCGTCAACACAGTTGTTAATGATTTGACCATCACAATTGTCTGGGTCTGTACAAAAACTCAACGTGCCCGGGTATACTAGCGTCCATTGCCTGTATCATTAGGGAATTAAATCATCTTCTAATCATGCACATGCAAGTATTCACATATCAATTATTTTATTCTTCATACACATTATTCTGAGGCATCTTTATACATTTGCTAACATGCATATTTATTATACTGCACAACTATTTATTAAGTATATCATTCATATATATATATCTCGTGCATACTTATATTTATCTTATACATACCTCTTACTTATATCTATCTAATACATATTTTTTATTTATATCATACATATCTTTCTTGCATGTCTATCTTATATATAATGTCTATCTAAATATCATTCATCTCATGCAAATATTTCATGCATGCACATCTTTTCCTATCATGCTTATCATGTATATTTTTCCCATCAATATGAAAGATCTGATTAAACTAAGACATACATGAAGTCAAACATACAATATGAAATAAAAAAGATTACTTAAATTTAGAAATGCTATTACTCACCTCAATTGCCATATTAAACTTTTAATCTTCGACAGTTAGCTGAAGGTTGCGGTGACTTTTATGTTGAGATTAATAACCTATAAGATATAATATTAAAATTTAATACTCAAGTAATTTTTGTTAATCAAATTAATTTTCTTAACTTAGGATTAATTTACCTGAAAGTTACATGGTTGTTTTACAGTGAATGTCTTGAACTTCAGATTTAAATATATTTCAGGATTAATTTACCTGAAAGTTACACTTGCCTCTAGTTTGCCGCTCCGATTAACATCTTAAAATCCACAATTAACTTCAGATTTAAATATATTTTGGCTAAAAAAAGTAATTTAACTAAAAATATAATGATTTGCTAAAACATATCTCGAACAACCTTCTTGGCAACAGCTCTTCTCCAAAGTGGCCAAATCTACATCTCTCTTCTTTGTATATTCTCAAACTCTTTCCTTCACTGAACTCGTGTTAGAATACCTTACGGAGCTCACAAACCACATTCAACATGAGATCGCGGCCTTCGGCAACTATCAGAAAGGAAAAAAGCACGAAAAGCGAGGAAACACTCAAAATAGAAGCTAGAGAAAGAAAATGAAACTCTCAAATAGTATGAAATAGGGTTCAATACTGAGTAAAAATACCCCGTAATCTTAAAATGAAGATTGCGACACTTTGTGGGCCATCTAGTTGCAGATCGTGACTCAGGTACAGTGCAGAGTCGTGTAGAAGCTTACGGGAAGGGAAGGAAACAGAAGTTGGGGAAGAGGTGCAATGCTCAGGTGGCCTCTTGTCACCTCAACTCTCGTCTGCGGGCTGAGCTGCTATCGCAGCCCCTCATAGGAGCTTTTGTTGAGCTCGATCGAACGAGGGAGGGTGAATGAGTGAAACCGAGTGGGGGAGAGAATTCGGGAGCAGGGGAAGAAATTTCGAGAGTTTTAACCTATTCAACGTATTTAACGCCTGATAAGTTAGTGGGGAACAATAATGCGAGATTAAGGAAGGTTAATTAAAGTTTAATTAGATTTTTTTAGTTAAACTTATAACTTCAAATTTTTATTTGTCTCAATTTATTCTAAATTAACTTACGATGCTTTATATAGAACTAATTGATTTTTCGTGTAGAATTTTATAAATTTATTTTGATTGAAATCTGAGTGGTGCAAAAATTGAGCTACAATTTAAGTCGCAAAAAAATTCACCGTTTTCTTAAAAATTGGTTATTACATTATTTCATCCTCGAAATTCATAAATTCCACATCGACTATGAAGAAGAAACAATAATGAATATCTGTTTCTTGTGAAGTGGTAACTAAAACATAAACTAGACATCTGATAAATCCAAGATAACACCCAAAAAACAAATCATCCATCAAATAATGTATCAACATCAGTGGAAACAGTTTCTTCTGATTCTTGACGAGTTGGGAATAAACTTTTGGTTGAATGTTTTGTCTTGTTTTCTTATCACGAGCCACATTATCAGCTTATGCTATCATATGCTTACTACTTTTAGAAGTAGATCCTTCTTGAAAATTCCCTTGAGCTGGATTCCTTCCTGAATGAACATCTAATGTGAATCTTTGAACACCATTAGGACAATTTCTCCTCTGATGTCCAGGCTGTCTGCATAAGTAACACTTCTTCGACCCAAGCAAACATTCACCACGATATTGCTTTCCACACTTAACACAAAACTGTATAGTGCTACTGCAAGCCTAGCTAACAGCTCCACCAGTGTAAGACACCATGTTCTTCCCACTTGACTCTTCTTTTGAATGAGATGTTGGTGGCACTTCTTCCGAACTTTTCCTCTTGTGCAACTCTCTTCACTTTTGATTAAGCTGGAAATCAATCTCCACCCCTTAGCACTCTCCACTAGTACTTGATAGTCTTCAATTTCAAGTGGCACTAGTTGTTGTTTGATTGAATCTTTCATTCCGGAAATAGATTTATGACATTTCTCCTCTGCATTTAGAATAAGTTAGGGTGCATATCTCGATAACATAGTAAACTTCTCTTTGTATTTCATAACTGTTTGTTCTCCTTCCACCAACATAATGAATTTATCTTGCATCTATCTTCTAGTTGACAGTGATACAAACCAATCTCTGAAGGCTTTTATAAACTCGTCCCACGACACCAAGTGGCTTGTTCTTCCTCGAAACTTCTCATGCATTTGTCCTTGCCACCATCTCTCAACGTCTCCCTCAAAAGCCAAAGTGACAAGGGTAACTCTTCTCTCCTGTGGACATGACATACAATCTATGATTTTCTCCACTTTTAATAGCCAATTTTCTGCTTCCACTGACCCTTCTGCTCTAGAAAACAATGGCGGTCTCATATCTTGAAAAAGCTTCAAGTATTATTTCTATTGGTGCTTCTCCACTGTTATAAGCTTGAGATTGAGAATTTTTAATCGAGTCACAACATTCATCATATAAGAGAAATCACCAACACTGTCTGTGACATTTTGGGGTACAACAAATTCTATATTCTCATGCTAACCTCATCCTCCGGATCATCCATAATTTTGAAATAACAATCATATAATTTAATTAGACTTAATTAAAAAATTTAATTTATATTATTTATAACTTATAACTTAATCCAATTATCCTGTTGGCTCTTTCATTAAAATTCATGTTATTTAATCTAAACATTTACTTTGATCTAATCCTCAGCTCTGATACAATTTTTGTTACGACCCAGCCTAGAGCTTGAAGTTAACCAAGTGGGGAACAGACAGTCGGATAGGGAAAATCAATTCTCTGTTATTCTAATTCTATCACATACAATTTAATATTCAAATAATACATGAAAGAGCCACTAAAGAAAACAATTAAAATTAATAAGTAAAAATTATATCTTTCTTATTGTTGTTATCGTCTTTTGTATACATTTGCTCCTTTATATTCATCTTATTCAAATATGACAACAACATAATGAGTTATCTAAAGATAACACAGGAGTAATCACACTTGTAAACAACAATAATCTAATGAAAATAATTCAAAATGCACGTGAGTTTATAAATAATCTTATATGATGTCGGTCTTTTATATTTTATGAACAATTAATATATATGCTTATAAACAATTTGATATATGTCAATGCATGCATTAATGATTTTTTTTTCTAAATGAACATACTTAATCTTCTAAAAGCATTTACTTTAACTACTTTTATTTCATACTTTACATACACATCCATTTTTGTGAGGGTCATTGTCAACAAACCTAACACACCCTTGGCCGATATTACCTTATTGGCTCCCGTAGGCACAGTGGTTAGCGATCTACACATCATAATTGTCTAGGATGAAAATGTGTTCATCTGCCCCCGACCGATATTATCCTATCGACATAGCATTTAGTAATGTAAACATTACAATTATCTAGGGAGGTAAGCTATGTTCTACTCGCCCCAGACTGATATTATCCCGTCAAAATAACAGTTAGTGATCTAACAATCACAATTGTTTGGGATGATAGAAAAACTCTACATGCGTTGATACACTGACATTTCTTGCGAGTGAAATCTTTGAAACATGCACATGCAAGCGTTCAAATATAAGTTATTTCATTCTTCATACATATATTATTCTAAGATATCTTTATGCATTTACTAACATGCACATTTAATATGCTGTACAACTATTCATTAGACATCTTTTATATTCATGTTTATCTCTTATATTTATTTAATGCATATCTCTTACTTATATCTATCTCATATCTTTTACTTATGACATGCATATCTTTTTAGTCTATCATACATATAATATCTATCTAAATATCATTCATCTCATGCAAATCTTTCATGCATGCACATATTTTTGTATTATGCTTGCCATGAATATTTGTCCTATCGATCTAAAGGATTTGATTAACTAGGGCATGCATTTAGTTAAGCTACAATCTTAGATAAAAAAGATCACTGCAATTTAGAACTACAATTACTCATCTTAGTTGCTACGCTAAACTCTTTATCTTCTATAGTTAGCTGGAGATTGCTGTGACTTTTACATGAGATCAATGACCTATAAGACATAATATTAAAATTTAAGAATCAAGTAATTTTTGTTAATCAAAATTAATCTTCTTTACTTATGATTAATTTTTCTGAAAGTTATAGGGTCGCTTTGCAGTGAATGTCCATGCTCGCCTCGATCCTATTGCCTCGGTTAACAACCCAGAATCCACATTTAATTTCAAATTTAAATATATTTTGCCTGAAAAAGAGTTATTTAACCAAAAATATATATGATATGCTAAAACATACCTTAAACAGCCTTTTCGGCATCCAGCTCTTCTCCAAAGCGACCAAATGTTCTTCTCCTTTCTTCTTATCTTCTCAAACTCTTATCTTCGCTGAATTTGTGTCAGAATACTTTACGGAGCTCGCAAACCAAATTCAACACTTTCGGCACATGATCGACGCCTCCAACAACAATAGAGAAGGAAAAAAAAACACAAAAAACGTTGCAAAACTCAAAATAGAAGCAATATAAATAAAATGAAACTCTCAAATAGTATAAAATAGGGTTTTGCACTTACCAAAAATACCCAGAAGCCCTAAAATACGGATTACGACACTATGTGGACCGCCCAGTTGCCGATCGTGACTCTGTTACATTGCAGAGTTGCGTGGAAGCTTATGGGAAGGGAAGGAAACGGGAGATGAGGAGGAGGTGCAATGCTTAGGTGGCTGCTCGTTGCCTTTGCTCTCGTCTACAGGTTGAGCTGCGTCGCAGCTCCTCATAGGAGCTTTTGCTGAGCTCGATCGAAGAGGCAGGGAGGGTGAACGAGTGAAATCGAGAGGGGGAAGAGGGAATTCGAGAGCACGGAATGAAATTTTGAGAACTTTACTTTATTCGATGCATTTAATGCCTGGTAAGTTGGTGGGGAATAATAATGCAAGATTAGGGAGGGTTAATTAAGGTTTAATTAGGGTTAATTTATTTAATTAAATTTATAACTTTAAATTTTTATTTCTCTTATTCTATTCATAATTAATTTATGTTGCTTTATATGGAACAAATCAATTTTTCGTATGGAATTTTATAAATTGTTTTGATTGAAATCCGAGGGAAACAAAAATTGAGATAAAATTTAATTCGCCAAACATTTTCTCCGTTTTCTAAAAAATTAGTTATTACACCATTAGTGTTGGTTGTACGTTCAATTGATGTAAATATGTCATATCTTCTGGTCTTTTGACCCCCAACTGCATAACATTAATTTCTTTAATCAATTGCAACTCCTAAGCAATAATCCACCTCGCACTACCTTTGGATTTACAGTTTAAAACTTGACATTGAAATACATATTCAACAATATATTTCTTTATACTTGACCACCAGAATATGAATTTCAAAGCCTTGTTCATTTTAGTGCCTGCTTGGATGATATGTATAACTTGAATGATAAGCTTCATGTAAGATTTCTTGTCTCAAATCAGAATCAACAAGTACCCATAACTGCAATTTGCTTATGATAATACCATTTTCATCAACATTCATATATGAGCTGTTCTCTAATTGAAGTTGTTTCAGAAGTTTCAAATATTCATTTTTAACATTCTGAGATGACTTAACCATTAGTGTTAGTTGTACGATCAATTGATGTAAATATGTCATATCACATGATCTTTTGACATCCAATTGAAAAACATTAGTTTCTTTAATCAATTACAACTCCAGTGTTATAATCCAACTTGTAATTACTGTGGATTTATAACTCAAAGCATCGATAACTACATATGCTCGGCAAGACTGTATTGTATTTCCAAATCATAGTTTTTGGACAGCTTTAGGCATATTCTCGGCCTCAAATTCAGTTTTTTTTTGTGTGAAAATGTACTTCAAACTCTAATAAACAGTGAAGACTTAGCATTTCACGCCATACAAATAATGTTGTAAAATCTTGAGAGTAAACACCACAACAACTAACTCCAAATCATATGTCAGACAATTCCTCTCCGTGGCTTCATTTGTCCGGATGCAGAAGCAATTACTTTTTTTTATTTTGCATTACAACACAACCCAAGTCTCGCAATGATGCATCATTGTAAATCTAGAACTCTTATATATTTGATGGCATAGTTAGCACTAGAGTTGTAGTCAAATATTTCTTTAATTCTTGAAAACTAAGCTCACATTATGCAATCCACTCAACTTAGACTTCTTTCTTCATCGGCTTGGACAACAACGTAATTTTCTGTGAAAATCCTTTAACGAATCTCCTGTAATATCCGACCAAACCAATAAAACTATGTACTTCTATAACGTTATTTAGAGTAAGCTGATCCATATCTGCTTTCATCTTCTGAGGATCAACTAAGATTTCTTGGCCACTGATAATATGCCCTAAGAATGCAATACTCCGCAGTCAAAATTCATATGTCGGCAACTTTCCATATACCTGATTCTACCTCAACATCTAAAATATTATCCCAGATGCTTGGATGATCATCACCAATTCTTGAATATGTCAGAATATCATCAATAAAAAAAATTACAAACTAATACTCGTAAGGCTTGAAGATTCAATTTAGAACAAGAACTCTAGTTAAACCAAAAGACATAATAAGAATTCATAATGATCATATTTGATCCCAAATGCTGGCTTAGTTATATCCGTCTTCTTGACTCTGACTTGATGATGTCCTGATCTCAGATAAATCTTGAAAAATACAAAACACCTAACTGATCAAATAAATAACCGATTCTGGGTAATATTTATTTTTCCTTTACTGTTACATTGTTTAAATCTCTATAATCAATGCATAACTGCATGAATCCGTATTTTTTCTTGACAAACAATACATGAGCACTCCAAGATGAAATTCTTGGACCGATAAAACCCTTATCTATCAATTACTGTAACCGCCATTTCAATAATTGCAATTTTTTCGGAGCAATCTTGTATGAAGGCTTGAAAAATGAAGACGTGTCTGACTACACATCAATGGCAAACTAACTTCCCATTCCAGTAGTAGCCCTGACAATTCTTCAAGAAATAAATCAGAAAATTTTGAAACAACTAGGATGATTTTTGATTCCTGCATATTTTTATGCAACACTTCAAATTTGACTAAAAACAAGTTAACCACTCAACAATAATTTTCAACTTCCACAACACTAATGAGGGAAGATTTTGCATTTCAATCACATAAGATATACAATGGTTTTTCACCGAGCATATTGAGTTTTACTCACATTTTTCAGCATTCAATTGTAGTAAAATGCTTCACTAACCAATTCATTCATAGTATGACATCGTAAGTCTGAATTGGTATGATAATCAACTTGGCTTGTAACTTCTTATCATGAATGTTAACATGCACGATACATTTTCTATTTGTTTAAATTTCACTTTCTGAACGCATAATAACAAACAGGATAGGAGTAAAGTGCATAATATTAACATATAAACTTGCTATAAATTTATTAGAAATGAAAGAGTGTGATGCACCTGAATCAAATAGAATAATGTCAGGCTGATCTTAAATCAGAAGCGTACTTGTAATCAATTCTTCAGATTCTTTAGCTTCTTGAGAGGTAATTGCAAAAACTTGGGTTTTTATTGGTTGCTCGGTTTTGCGTTATGAAGTTTCATTCTTTGCTTGCATTGAAGGTTTTCCCAAAAATTAGTCCTTGATTTGTGAGTAATGTGTTGTCTCTTTTTTTTCCTACGAGCAGTTCATCTGAAGATGCCTCGACTATCCACATTTATAGCATTTTTCAAAACCCATCAAACACTGCCCAAAATGTCTTATTTCACATTTCACATAAATTAGTTTTTCTGGCTGAGGTTGCTTTTGCTTACCTTTTGATTTAATTTTCTTGCTCTGAAATTCGTCTCCTTTGCCGGTTTCTTTTCTTTTCTTTTGCTTTTCTGAGGTTGTCATTCCTGACTGGAAAAGTCCTGTTCATTTTCAATTCATCTGGCTATTTTAACTAGCACAAAAAAATCACTAATTTTGAACGACGCCAAAGCTAACCTCAACTTATATCTGAGGTTGCATAGAAATCAGTGGCATTTTTTTCTAGGTACTAATATAATGAGATGCATATTTAGAAAGAGAAGTAATTCTACTTGATATTGCATAATTGATCTGAATCTCCTAGTAAGATTGAAAAATTTATCTTGCCGTATTAATCTTGTTGAAGGTGGAATAAACTAATTCTTGAAAAATTTAACAAATTCATCATGCTGAATCTATGTAAGAGGTGACAATTGAAATTTCTCTCTATGTCGTGCCTGCCATCGCCTCTTTTTCTTTCTTTCCAGCGTGAAGGTTGCTAACACCACTCTTTTTTTCCCGGACAAATCATGCCATCCAGAATCTTTCCGATCTTTGATAGCCAATTTTCAACAACTGTAGGGGTCCCTAGCACCTTTGAGTGCTTGTGGTTCTAATGTTTGAATGATCTTCAAGTCCTGATTAACTTCTGCCCCAACTTCAGATTTGGGCCCTATACTAGTATATGGTTTTTGAATAGCCGTTTTGTCAACTACCTATGATATCAACTTCACAATGCTTAGTAATTCTATTGCTCTGGTTTTTCATTTGTTCTGTTCTTATTATCATTTATGCTCATTACATTTCAACTCGTTCTTCTTGCTCTGCAATTGACCTACGAGGTTGACCGTCAATACTTTCCGATTCTCCTTCATATATATTCATTTTTATTGACACAAAATTTATTATTCAAATGCAATTTATCATATCGCAGTTATATCATGTATGCACAATATTTTAAGTCATTCTGGTTACCCACCTCAGATTTATCAACATATAGCTTTGTATAAATTAATTTATTTTTCTTATAATTTTTATTTCTAATCCAACACACTTCCATCATTCTTTCCATCAATAATCAAGCTCTGATATTATTTTCTTTCACACCTCAACTGACCTCAGAGGTGGACAATTCTTTAAACTAAACTCTCACCAACACTCATTCTAACTTGTTTAATCATGACCTAATGAGTGATAAAATTATGTAACTAAATCACTGCAATATACTTGATATATTCTATTTCATAATTCATTCACATGCTTATACTCGGAAGCTTGGATATCATGTCATCAAGACATATATCCATACAAAGCTGCTAAATCTAACGTAAATAATACATATACCCAAAAGAGTGTACAAGACTCCAAAATTATAATGCAAAAGCTCTATAAGTCACATATGACTACTCGCCTTGGTGCCCTTTGTCTCTTTTTGAAAGTCAACAATGAGCTTAGTGAAATAATCAAAACAAAAATAAAATTTTATACACAAAAGCTAAACAACCTGCATGCTCGTATGTAATTGTATATGTCCGCACACGAGTCACAACATACTAGAATCGTATAGAACATGTAAGATAAAGTAGGTAATGAAAGAAATCATGACTGTTGTATATAATATGTAAATCATTTATTCATATATAGTCATAAGCATGTTCATAATAATTATCAATCCAATCGTAACACTATTACTTGTAATGTTATAGACATCAACTATTTCTATGTCTTGTAATGTCATTGGATTGTCACCCAGCTTGAAGGCTACATTAATTATCGATAAATGTTGGTCCCCAACATGTTAATTATTAATAGCCCCATGGTACCAACAATTCCATATTTTCCGTTGGCGTCCAATCCCAATGGTTCTTGAAGTTTCATCACCGTCTGAGTATCAGCAGTCAGAAATCCTTCTGTTCCCTATCATTCATACTTGCAAGTATTTATGTAATTGCTTACCTAAAACATCATTTGTGTTATTTCATAAAACACAATTTCTATAACAATCATTTCTAAGACATTTCATATATCACATACAAGAGTCATACCAAATGAATACCTACAGATAGTGACATATTTATCTATTTCATAGCGTATTAAAATCACATGTATCACAAGTGACAATCAATTTGCATTCATACAGTCAATGCATATATTCATCCACACTATGCGGGAAATTCTAAGTGCAACAGTGTCAAATATGATATTTATAAAACTCACAAGATTTATTATTCTTAAGTTGGCACATAATTATTTCACCTAAATTGATGGAGCAAGTTTACGATGAGTTTTTCCAAGCTCGCCTCGAGCTTGTCGCACATTGTAGACAACTTGAAATTTATAAACATCTTAGGATTTCATACAATCGTAGCTCATTTCATGATTTAACCATAAACATAATTTATTCAAGAGTACTTGCCGCAAACGAGCTTTTTTACAGAACCAACTCTTCTACGAGATTTCCTATTGTTCTTGCCTCTTTCTCATATCACCCTAATCTTCCCTTTACTTCATTGATTTCATGCTAAAAGCCCTTACGGAAGCCCACAAACCAATTTTGTCACTTCCGATATAAGTTTGCCTATGTAGAAATGAATTAGTGCACATTTTTGTGGCATACGTCAAAATAGAAATGCAATGAAGGAAAGGACAATTAACGTGAAAGATGGTTCTTACTCACCAAATTCATCATGGAACCCTGAAATGCCGTTTGTGACACTATGCGTGCCACACTTCTCCGTCTCTTTGCATTTGTGCTGCAATGATGAGCTTAGGAGCTTGCGTGAAGGAGAATACAAAGCATAGAAGAGGAGAGCAGGAAATCCTAGTCGTTCGACCTAATCAAGCCATTGGCATGCCAGGAAAACTGCGGGGAGGTTGGCTGACTATAGTAGATATGCATGATTATGGGATTAATTGAGGTTAAAAAGTTAATCAAACTTTTAACCTCCTCATTTTATATCTTCTCATCCAATTAAAATTCATGCAGTGTTGTATATTGGATTAATTGATTTGTTATGTAGAATTTTATAAATTTGACTCAGATTGAAATCTGAGGGATTTGAAATTTTGGTTAAATTTTATCAAACTTCTTGCCTAATTTCTAAATTTTTGGGTGTTACTACTCTCCGCTCCTTATAAAAATTTTGTCATTGAAATTTTTGACTTTACTTGAACAAAAGAGATATTTTGATCATATATTTTTTTCCCATGCAGCTTATTTTTAAGCATGTGCTTCCATTTTTATCTCGGCAAAATGAATTTGTTGTTCCTCAACTTCTTAATATCATTTTCTAAAATTTTTTCAAGCTCTTCAATATAAGGTAAATTTTCTGCATGTTAATATCTTCATATGTAATTCTTTGGTCTGATTTTGAAACTCATTTTCTCATTTTTAAGATGTGAAACATCATGAATATCTGACATCAGCAAATAAAACTAGCATGTAAGCAATTGGACCAATATTTCCTATAATTTCAAAACGACCGATGTACTTGGGACTCAACTTACTTTTCTAATCAAATCTAATTGTACCTTTTATTGGTCCAACTTTTAAAAATACAAAATCATCGGTTTCAAATTCTACTACTTTGTCTTTGAGTCATAATATTTTTTGCTTTTGATCTTGAGTATTTTTCAATCTCTCTCTGATAAACTTGATTTTCTCTATGGCTCCATCAACTAACTCAACACCTAGCATCTGATATTCACCCACTTCAACCCAACTTAGGGTGTGTTTTGGGGGAGCTTCCGTCTGTTTGGAAAACGAGTTTTTGGGGTGTTTTTAAAAACGCCGTTGGCCATTTAATATTAGACGCGGATTGCGAGCAGGACCCAGCGATCCGGTTTTCATAGGAGCGAAAGACAATTGTTGCCCCTAGCTCCCTCTGCCCTAACTCAGCGTTCGCCTTCTCCTCCTTCTATCGGATCTCTCGACCCCTTCAACATCTCGTCTGCCTCCTCGCCATCTTCTCTTTGCAATCTTCATTTCTATTCCTTCTCCATGGAATCACGGCGCAGATAGACCTCTTTTCTTCCTTCTCCTTCTCCTATCGTTTGGTCCATGGAATTGTTTATCCTGTAGGGATTTCTTCTCTATTCCTAATCTTAGAGGTATTGCTGATGTCTATGCTTCTAGTAGACAAGTATTATTAGAACTCGTAATTTTACTTTCTTTGGGATTTTGNTGATGTCTATGCTTCTAGTAGACAAGTATTATTAGAACTCGTAATTTTACTTTCTTTGGGATTTTGGAGCCTTCAGTTGCTACGCATAATAATGTCAGATCCATGAGAAGTTTCATTAGGTGAGATCTGTGACAGTTCTTTCATTTGCCAATGTTTGTAATGTGTTTTGGTTCTTTTGATACCATTATTTATGTTGGTTGTTCAAGAATTGCAAGATTGGACTTATAGAATAATCCTATTGCTTAACCGCAAGGAGCTTCTTATTTGCCCTATTATTTAGTTTGATCGTTATAAGTTATGAATGGATTCCTCGATAGTTGGATGATGGTAGATTTGTAAAAGCTGCATATACCATTGTAATTAGAAGGTTATACACTTACAATGATTGTTATATTTACAATTCTTGAGCTCACATTCATTTGCTTGATAAAAGTTTCACATATACACCATTCAATGGTGTATGGCTGAATGATAAAATATTTATCTATAGTTCTATTCTTGAATATCTATATGCCTGATCATACCCCATAAAATGTGCCCTTAATATGTGTGTACACTTCAAACTTCAAACTATGCATGATTATTTTATTATAATTTCATTACAGCACAGATGTGGTAATGCTGAGATTGGGTGGTAGGTATGTAACTGCCCCTTTAATTACTATTGTGCCATGCAAATGTCCCCAATGCTTTGCTCCTTTCTAATTACTGCTGAGATTGGGTGGTAATGCTGAGAGAGAGAGGGTTGGTGATCTCTGAAATCAATGCATTTCTCCTTTTTAATGGCTAGTTGAGTCTGGGTTGCAGATTATCAGTTTTCAGTTTTTTAGTTTTGAAGGATACACAATTTTTTTGAGTTTTCAGTTTTTTAGTTTTTAAGGATACATAAATTTGTGTGGTAGAAAAGTAAGCTTCTTCAGAAATAATACTTTCAGGCAACCTGAAGTTCTTTTATTGTGGTTTAAGTAATTTAATGCAAATCACTATGCCTTTGTTTGTTTGTTACCTGATGCACCTGGTGTATGAATGATGTCTGTTGTATACATCGAATTATTAGGAGAATTAAGTTGGATAGTTGAAGTGGGTGAATGCATCGAATGTAATGCTTTGTGACAAAATATGAAGTTCTTTAAATTATAACACATTTGTGAAGTTCTTAACTTCTTCATATGCACATTCATATGGTTATACATGAAAAGCTTTGTTGATGGTTGTTTCAAGTATGAAACACAGAACTTCTTTATTATAAAATGCTGAGATATTTGCTAAAATCTGTGTGGGTGGAGTTAAAACTCACTACTACATATTCACTGTAACGAATATACACTGATCTCCATAGGATATAACAATGCTGCATCATTAATACAGATATATTTACCTATTTGTGATTCATCATTTGGTGCAAATGGATCAGACAATGGAGATTTGTAAAGGTCATATCGGCAACAATAACTTGAAATATTCAACTTTAATTTGGGCAGAACAAGTATGCTTTAATGTGATTGACAGTGTTGTTGTCCTTTTCATCCTGATGGAGAGGATTAGGTGGGGCTTATGATGGATATCTTGTCATTTGGACAAATTTTTATCTTTGGCACATGGTCCTCTAATTCTCAAAATGTGTGGTTTTTTTTGGTACATTCAGATTGCACGTTTTTTAATTCTTAAACGGTTTTTTATCTACCAAAAGCCTGTAAATAAGCAGTTTTCTAAACACACAAACCAAAAGCTAACAACTTATCCAGAACAGGGGCGGAATGATCATTTATCTAGAATCAACTGTTTTCGAAACGTACAAACCAAATAGCTAGTCAGTTTATGAGGATAAACTGCTTATCAACAGATTATCATGATTAACTGCTTATCTGAGTAAGCTGGATAAACTGCAGTTGCCCATATAGACTCTTAATGGAGTTCTGCATTTTTTTTCTCATATACTGCTCATAAGGAGCCATTTTAGTATTAGACTAATATCTATTTTTGTCAGTGAACTTGATTATCAGAATGTGATCTTCTCAACTGCCTCTAAAATCAAGAAAACAAAGCCTCAATAGGTCTTGCAGTACCTAAATTGCCCTTTCTAATTGTCCGTTGGTTTGTGGATGAGATGCTATACTAAAGTGCAGATGCGTACCCAAACCTTGTTGCATTCCTTTTCACAACCTGGATTTGATCTTCTATCTCTGTCATAAATGATGACTTTTGGAACTCCATGCAATATGATAATTTTTTTTTACATACAATATGACATTTTTTCACTCAATCTGTTTGCCTGATTGACAAATAGTTAGTTGATTTTGTTTAGCTGTTGTTAGTGACCCAAATATTTTCGTGATCTTGCAGCATTGAGAAATCACATAACAAAATTCATAGCAATTTCTTCACATTTTCATTCACGTAGCAATGACTGGAGCAATCCACCGAGTCTCTGATGGTCAACCTTTACATTCTAACAAACTTTACATTGAGATACATATTTAACATTATTTTTCTTCATACCTGGCCGCTAGAATATTAATTTCAAATCCATGTACATTTAAGTCCTGTGTGGATGAATTGTATAACGTGAATAATGAGGTTCATGTAGGATTTCTTGTTTCAAATCATAATCAGAAGGTACCCATAACTGCAACTTATTTCTGATAACACCATTTTCATCAATAGTCATATTCAACCTCTTTTCTGATTGAAGTTGTTTTAAAAGCATCAAATATTCATTATTAACTTTCTGAGCTGCATTAATTATATCTATTTGTGTTGGTTGTATGATCAATTGATGTAAATATCTCATATCCTGTCTTTTGACCTTCAATTGCAAGACATTAATTTTTTTAATCAATTCCAGTTCTCGAGTAATAATCCAGCTTGCACTACCTGTGGATTTATGACTTAAAGCATCGGTAACTATATTTGTTTTGCTAGGACAATACAATATATCCAAATCACAGTGTTTGAGCAACTCTAGCCAACTTATCTACCTCAAATTCAGTTTTTTTTGTGTAAAAATGCACTTCAAACTCTGATGATCAGTGAAGACTGTGTATTTCACACCATAACAATAATGCCGCCAAATTTTGAGAGCAAACAACGCATCAACTAACTCCAAATCATGTGTTGGATAATTCCTCATGTGACTTCATTTGTCTGGATGTATAAGCTATTATATTTTTATTTTGCATTAGAACACAATCCAAGCCTTGCAATGACGCGTCACTGTAAATCTGAAACCCTTCTGTGCTTGATGGAATAGTTAGCACTGGAGCACTAGTCAAATATTTCCTTAATTCTTGAAAACTGTGCTCACGTTCTGCAGTTCACTCAAATTGGATATTTTTCCTCATCATCTTAGACAACATCATAACTATATGTGAAAATTTTTAATAAATCTCCTGTAATATTCAACCAAACTAAGAAAATTATGTACCCCCGTAACATTCTTTGGAGTAGGTCATTTCACAATTGCATTCACGCATGGAGATCTACTGAGATGTCTTGGCCACTGATAATATGCCCCAAAAAATGCAATACTAAACAAAAAATCATATTTTGACAATTTTGCATATAACTGTTTCCGCCTCAACAACTCCAATACTATCCTTCAATGCTTGACATGTTCATCATCAGTTTTTTAATATATCAGAATATCATGAATAAAAATAATGATAAACTAATCCACATAGGGCTTAAAGATTCGATTCACCAGGTTCATCAATATAGCATGAGCATTGGTTAAGCAAAAATGCATAACTAGGATTTTAGAATGACCATACCTGGTTCCAAAAGTTGTTTTAGTTATATTTGGCTCTTTGAGTTTGACATGATGATATCTTGATCTCAGATCAATTTAGAAAAATAAAAAAGCACATTCTAACTGATCAAATAAATCATCTCTTGAGTAATGTATATTTGTTATTAATTGTCACCTCGTTTAGCTCTCTAAAATCAATGCATAACTGCATATATTCGTCTTTCTTCTTGACAAATAATGTAGGAGCACTCCAAGCTGAATTGCTTGTCCCAATAAAACCCTTATCTATCAGTTCCTGTAACTAACATTTCAATTCTTGTGATTTATTTAGTCACCCTGTAAGTAGACTTGAAAATTGCAGACATGCCTGACTGCATGTCAATGCCAAACTCAACTTCCTTTTAAGGCAGTAGCCATGTCAATTCTTCAGGAAATACATCAGATAATTTTGCAACAACTGGGATATTTTTCAATTATGCATATTTTTATTCTCACTTCTAATTATTGTGAAAAACGATGTCAATAAAGCAAAAAATGGATCGAGAAAATTCGCAAATAGAAAAGAATAGACACAGATTTATGTGGTTCGACAAAATGCATACGTCCACGGAGTTGCAGATGATTTTATTACTTGAAGAATTACACCGTCGTCGTTCGCATGGTTCGACTTACAAGAAAAGCTGTATCTCTCAACCTTCCTCTCTCTCTCTCATCTGTCTCTCCCCACTAAAAGGGGATCGAAAGGAAGAAACAAATTTTGCTGTAGGCACCTTACGCACCAAAGAAGAAAAACTTGCGATTGCTTGTCTTCTTCCCGTAAGTGGAACACCAAAGAACTGAAGAAGCAAAGCAACCTTGCGATTTGCTCTTCTCCTTCTGTTAACAAGAATGTCGAAGCCAAAAAAGGGAGATCAGCCAAAGCCTTTACACCTTTTTTTCTTTTCTTCTGCAAAACTTGGCGGGATCCTGCTTGTTTCACAAAAGCAAGAGGCTGGAACAATAATTTCTTTTTTTATTATTTTTTTTGGAAATCAGGCCCCACTTAACAAATCTCTCACTTGAAGGCTGGTACACTGGCGCATCATCCGCTGACTGCATCATCTTTTTTCTCAACTGTGATATCCTCCACCTCTGCAACTCAAGGTCTCTGTCTTCATGCTAGAAGACTAACTGAATTTGCGCACAACTTCAGCTTCTCAAGTGTAACACTCTTAGTTAACAAATCAACAAGGTACTTGCTTTCACAAAATTTATAAAACAACTGTCTGTCATCCAACACTGACCGTATGAAGTGATACCTGATCTGAATGTGCTTGGTTCTGGACTGAAATGTTGGATTCATGGCAAGAAACATGACGTCTTGATTATCACCGTAGAGAATGCCCTTCTGATTCTTCTTTCCCAATTCTTGCAAGAAGCACTGTAGCCATATCATCTCCTTTGCAGCCTCTGACACTGTTGTATACAACTTCTATAGTAGACAAAGAAATTGTCTTATGCGGATTTTTTGAGCCCCATGATACTGCAGTGCTACCAAGAGTATAAATATAACATGTAGTACTTCTTCTGATATTAATATCTTTAGTTAGATCAGCATCAATATAGCCCTGCACCTCTAAACTCTTTTTTAAGAAACAAACAAATTTCTGAAGAGCCCTTTAGGCACCTCAAGATCCACTTCACTCTTTCCCAATATTCATTCCCTGGAATATTCATGTATATGCAAATAACTCCCACTGCATGGGTAATATTTGGTATCGTACAAATCATAACATACATAAGTAAACCAATAGATGAAGCGTAAGGAACCTTACTCATGTGGTCATGTTCTTCCTCTGACTTGGGTGACAGATTTTTGTTGAGTCTGAAGTGATTGCCCAAAGGTGTGCCAACTGGCTTGGCCTTGTCCATATTCAAACTGCTTAGTACATTTTTCACATACTCAGCCTGAAAGCCTTAACCACCCTCTGACTCTGCCTCTAACAATTCTCATGTGAAGGATTTGCTTTGCCACACCCAAATATTTCATTGCAAAGTGTTTTAACATCTATTTCTTCAGATTATTGATTTCATCAATACTGACCACTGCAATAAGCATATCATCTACATACAACAGTAGGGAGATATAAGAATTGTCAAAGTACCTGACATAACAACAATGATCTGTCTAACATCTGTTGTACCTTGTATTTTGCATGAAATTATCAAATTTCTTGTACTGTTTTAGAAGCTTGCTTCAGGCCGTACAAGCTCTTCTTCAGTCTGCAAACTGAATCTTTTTTTCTCTGTACCACACTCTTCAGGTTGGTGCATGTAGATGTTTTCCTCAAGATCTCCATGAAGAAAAACTCTCTTCACATCTAACTGTTCAAGGAGTAGATCTTCAGTAACAACCATAGCTAGTACCATTCTGATGTTTGTGAGCTTCACCACTGGAGAAAAGATGTCGGAATAGTCAATTCCCCTATTTCTACTGAAAGTCTTTTACAACAAGTCTAGACTTGTACCTCTTACTGCCATCATGCCTTATCTTCATCCGGTACACCCACTTATTGTGTAATGAATTCTTCGTTGGTGGAAGTTCTGTCAGCTGTCATGTCTGATTTTCTAACAGAGAATTCATCTCTTTCATGACAAGCTCCCACTTGCTTAAATTTTCATTTGCAAGGTTTTTTCATAACTCTGTGGTTCTCCTTCATCTATCAGTAGGATGTAGTTTAAAGTTAGAAAATAACGCTGTGGAGAGCGTCTAGTCCTTTTTGATCTGTGAACTGCGACTGTAGGGGTGGATTGCTATGAAACTGACTGTGGAATAATATGAATGAATACTTCAGACCCACTCTCCTCGTCACCCGCATCTTTGCTCTGTACTGTGACCTGTGGTAGATCATCAAACCGTATCAATTCAGATTCCTGTGGCGTTGCTTCAGAACTTGTACTGGTCTTGTTCTTGTACATAACATTCTCATTGAAAATAACATTTATGTTCCTTATGATCTTCCGATCCTAATCATACCAGAAACGATAGTCAAATGCCTCATTTCCATAGCCAATGAAATAACATTTCTTTGACTTAGCCTCAAGTTTACTTCGAGCATAAAAAAGACATCTAAATGTTTTAGAGTGAGAAACTTTGACCTCTTTCCCACTCCAGACCTTTTCAGATAATTCACAATCTAACAGAACATATGAGCCCTTGTTGATCAAATAAACTGCAGTGCTGACCGCTTCTGCCTAGAAAGTAAGTGGTAGTCTGACATGCAATCTCATGCTTCTAGCCCACTCATTAATTGTCCTGCTCATGCGTTTTGCAACTCCATTTTGCTGTGGTGTTCCTGAAACGGTCTTCTCCATTCTGATACCCTAAACTGCACGTTACTCCTTGAACTCACCATCAATGCACTAACCATCATTTTCAGACCTCAAACATTTTTGTTTTAAGCTTGTCTCTGTCTCAACCATGACCTTCCAAGTCTTGAACACATTAAATATATCTGATTTATGCTTCAAGAAATATATCCATTTATTTCTACTGTGGTCATCAATGAATGTGACGTAATAACGAGTCTTCAAGAGATGACACTAGAGAAGGTCCCCATACATCTGTGTATAAATTTCAGTTTTTCTGCCTTTGACGCACTGCCACTTTTCAAGAAACTGACATTTCTTTATTTCCCCATAATACAACTCCCACACATGCTGAGATCAACTGATTTCAGTTCTGATACATTGCCTTTGGATTGAAGTTCTTTCATACCCTTCTGACTCATGTGACTAAGCCTGCAATGCCACAACTCTGCTGTGCCCAGTAGTATCAACACTGTTAATTAAACCAGTAGTCATATATATCATACCAGTCTTCTTGCCCCGAGTCAATACCAAAACTCATTTAGTAACATTCCAGGTGCTATCTGAGAACACTACTGAATGTCCACACTCATCGAGCTGAACACTACTGAATGTCTACACTAATCGAGCTACCCAAAAGAAATGAGATTTTTCTTCAACTCAGGAATGTGTCTGGCCTTTTGCAAAGTCCACTTGTTCTTGTTTGGAAGTGCAATGTCAATATCTCCAATTCCTACCACATTCAAATCTTCTTCATATGCAAGATATACTTTTCCAAATTCACCTACAACATAATTCCATATCAATTCCCGATGACAAGTTGTATGGAAAGAAGTAATTGAATCCAGTATCCAATCATCAACAAAATTATGAACTGCCAACAGTAGTACATCCCGTGCTTCTTCAGTTACCACATTTGCGCTATCATTCTCGCTATCTTCTTAGGATTTCTGCAGTTCCTCTTTATTTGATCAGTTTTGCCACAATTCTAGCAAGTTGCTTGCTGACCAGACTTTAACTTGCTTTGATTTTGATATTCCTTTGTTTGAGTTACTGTCCTGTAATCTCCCTCTAGAATCAACATTCATTACTGAACTCAAACCCGAAATCTCGCCAGAATCTTTCCTGCATACCTTCTCAGCCAAAATCAAATTACGAATATCATCATTTTTCAGTTTAGATTTATCTGTAGAATTGTTAACAACATTTTCCATGGCTTCTAAGCTATTTAGTAATGAAACCAACAATATTAGTGCTCGAATCTCATCATCAAATTTAATTTTTACAGACGATAATTAATTTGTGATGGTGTTGAAATCATTCAGATAATGTGCAACAGACATACATTCTGTCATCTTCAAATTGAATAACTTCTTCATCTAATACACCTTGCTATTCACTAACAGCTTTTCGTACATGCATGACGGTGCTGCCATGAGATCTGCAGTTGTCATTTTCTTGACGACATTATGTGCAACAAATATCGGCATAATTAATCGAATATCCCCCAGAACTTGTTTATACAACAAATTCCCTTCAGTCTCATCCATCTTTTTCGGTTTTTTCCCCAATAACGAAAAATAAAGTTTCTCCCCATTGAGGTAGTCCTCTATCTGCATTCTCCAGTAACCAAAATCTATGTCATCAAACTTCTCGGTTTTAGATACCTTCACTTCGTCTCTTGCCATCACTTTCTCTCAGATCCGGACCACGGCTTTGATACCAATTGTTGTAAAAAACGACGACAATAAGGCGAAAAAATAGATCAAGAAAATTTGCAAACAAAATAGAACAGACAGATCTACTTGGTTCGGTAAATTGCCTACATCCATAGAGTTGCAGATGATATTATTACTTGAGAAATTAGACCGTCGTCGATCACGTGGTTTTATTTACAAGAAAATTTTAATCTCTCTGCCTTCCTCTCTCTCTCTTCCTTAGTCTCTCCTTACTACCTGTGAGCCACCAAAAAGGGAACCGAAAAAACAGATTTTGCTGTAGCCACCGCACGCACCGAGGAAGAAAAACTTGCGATTGTTTATCTTCTTCTAGTAAGCGGAACACCGAAGAAGAGCCGAAAAAGCAAAGCAGCCTTGCAATTTCCTCTTCTCCTTCTTCTGTTAGCAAGAATGCCGAAGGCGGAAAAGGGAGAGCAGCCAACGCCTTCATACCTTTTTTCTTTTCTTCTGCAAAACTTAAAGATGGCGAGATCCTGCTTGCTTCGCAAAAGCAAGAGGCGGGAATAATTATTTATTTTTATTTTTATTTATTTAATTTTTTTCGTAACCAGGCTCCACTTAACACTAATTTGGCTAGAAACATAAGTTCACCTCTCCGCAAAAATTTTTTTTTTCACAGCACTAGTAATGGAAGATTGTGCATTTTGATCACATAAGATATAAATGACTTGCTTTTCACCTGACAACGCCTTTTTAAGCATTTAATTATAACAAAAAATTTTACCAACAAATCCATTGTCCTCGAAAGTTTGAATTGGTGTGATAATCAAGTATGCTTGTAACTTCTTATCATGACTGTTAACATGCAAATCACATTTTATTTTGCATAAAAATCACTTTCGAAAAGCATAATAACACACAAAGCATGAGCAAAGCATAATATCAACACATAACATCAAAAATGAAAGAATGTGATGCAACTGAATTGAATATAATAGTGTCAGGTTGATCTTGAATCAGAAGTGTACCTGTAACCATTTCTTTAGATTTTTTGGCATGTTGAGGGGTATTTGGAAAAACTTGGTCTGTTGTTAGTTGCTCAGTTCTATGCTCTAACTTTTCACTCTTTATTTGCATTGAAGGTTTTCCCAAAAACTGAGTTTTGTTGGATTGACTGCCTTTCAAAAGTTTCCTGGGTTGTCATTGTCCTAGAATTGTCAGTGGTCTGCCATCTATTTTCTTTTTATGCGGACAGTTCATCTAAAGATGCCATGACTCCATATTTTGAACATTTTGCAGAACCCATCAAACCTTACCCTAGGTGTCTTTTTCCACTCAAAACTGGTTTTTCTAAGTGAGACTGTTTCTGCTTACTTTTTGATTTAATTTTCTTGCTTTTGAATTCCTCTCCTTTACCAAAATCTCTCTTTTGCTAGTTTGACGTTGCCATCGCTAACCTAAAAAGTTCCTCATTTTTAATTCATTTTAGTCTTTTAGTTAGTACTAAAAAGTTACTTATTTCAAACGTCGCCAAATACAACCGTAAATTCTTTCAAGCCGCGTAGAAATCAGTGCCATTTTTTTTCTGTGTACTAATATAATGAGGTGCATGTCTGGAAAGAAAAGTAAATTGTCTCATGTTGCATGACTGATATGGACTTTGAGTAATTTCTGATGATCTCCATGGATGCTTGCCACATTCTGCTAGGAAGACTGTCGTAGTTTGATTGGAAGAGTCAACACAATAGATTCATAAATACTTATTTCTTCACCAAGGATGACAAACACATCATTCTACTTCCTTCGGTAGAGCCCGTTGGACAAAGGAGCCATTATCAACAGAGCAGCGGGACTGGTTTTAGTGACAATCGATTCTTTACCACCATGACCACCACTGTGCAAGAAATTTCAGTTCCAGGAGATTGGACCGAGATGGAGGTATGCTCGCAAGTGCTTTGGGAGATAGTACAGTTGATAGTGGGACCTAGGTGTTGTCAAGGTTAAAGATAAGGAACTATAAGCTCCGACGAATGAGGTCTAAGCTCCCCCAACCACGGGAGACTGATGCGGGGCTATGTGGGCCGACCTGTTCTCGGTCCAGCAAGGTTGGATAGGCCGGTCCTCAAGGGGGGTTGCCGCCCTTGCTCCCCTTTCCTTTTCCCCTTGTTTTCCTTCCCTTCTTTCCTTCTCAACACTTTATTTTAAATTGCTTTCCAAATTTTGAATTTTGATTACATTTATTCACGCATAACTAATCTGATTTTCCCTCACTTTATTTCCTATCGTGATCTGAAATCTTGATTATATTTGATTCTTCTTTCTTATTTTAAGTATTGTCTAAAATAAGTCCTAAACTTATTATAAATAATTGATGATGAGCTTAGAGTTGGGGGTCTTGGTTTTGCATCTGAATTCAGGTTTTGTCTTGGTCTTTTCTCTTGGGGCTGTATCCGACGAGGAGTTGCTTCGATTGTAACCCCATTCGAGATGGTGATTATTTTGACATTTCGATTCCTCCCTACTCCCTTGCAGGCCGCCGTCTCTTCTACATCTTCCCAACCCCCCTCAGGCAGCTTCCTTGCCTGCCACATACCGTCGGACCTCTCCCTGCACCCTCACATGCCACTGCACAACCCTCCTTGCAACCAGTAGGCCGCCATCCCACCTCCAACGTGCTGACGCCTTCCTCCCAGCAGGCTGCAACCCTCCTCGTTTCTGGCAAAGTTGTCGCCATCCACCCAGTAAACTGTAGCCCTCGGTTCTGCTTTCAGCACGGTGCCGCCTCCCTCTCAGTTGGCTGCAGTCCACTTTCCTGCCTCCATCAAGTTGCCCCTTGCCCAAGCAGGCCGTCTCCGCTGCTCCCAGCCCAGCAGGTCGTTCGCCACCTTTCCACCTTTTTCAGGCCTCCCTCCTCTACCCCGCCGGTTCCCAGCCGCCGCCGACGTTCTCTCCTTCTTCCAACTGCGGTTCAATGCCTCCACTCTCGCCACCTTGTTGCCCTCACCTTTCTCTCCCTCCCACAACAACAAGATACTTCTCCATCGATGGTCTTCCGCCGCCCGGCCTTCACCTCAGCCGCCAACCCGTACACTTCCATTTCAGAGCTCCTTCTCATCGAGATTATTTGTCTTCTTTGTTGTGTTGCTTTGTTTGCATTTGCAATTTTTCTGCTCTTTTTGCTTTGTGTGGCGGTTTTCTTTTATTTTTTAAGTCTTCCTTGTATCCTCCATTGATTCAACAATAATATTTGTATCTCAGAGTCGTGGTATGGGTTAGCTCCAGTATCAGAATAGATCAACAGAAGAAGGTGAGGAAGATCTCGAGTACCCCGTTGATTAGATAGGACGAAGCAGCTTCACGAATGAATCAACAACTTAACTATGGAATGGAGCTTTGCTCAACAATGGATACAATGAATTTTATCCAAACGACTTGGATATCACCGATCCAAATAGAAAACAACGGCTTTTATCTAAACGCTAATTCTTTGTCGTCGATTCAAATTTTTAAATGCTACTTTTTAAACATTTGCTATAAAACGGAATTCTTAAAACAGCAAAGCATTCGCAAACGGGGCCAAAATCCCTACTCGTGGGAAATATGGCATCCACATTAGGATATCACAGAGTTTTCGCGATTGAGATTGCAGGACTTTGACTCTTTCGAGATGCTCCCATGTCACCTAAGGGTGCGTTTGGGATGGGGGCCGCATGGACATAGCAGTAGGCTTGCGTGAACTGCATGCTGCCGAATGTCATGCTTGGAAAACAGCAAAAGCTGGGCTCACCCTTGTGCGGACATTGTCCTGGCTGCATTGCGGTGGTATCTTGATAGATCCCAATGAAGAGTTTCCAATGATTTAATGCATTTTTTTTCATTTCATTCTAAATTTTTTGCAATTCTATGCTGTATACTGGCATGCATAGATGAATACTTATCACTAGCTGCAGTTAAGCTATCATTATGGTGCTGTAGAAGGATCAATTTTGGAATGACTGCTCTACAAAATGGAAAAAAGAAGATTATAATTTTATATTGCTTATGATTGTGTGTGGGGGCATTGGGCAGTTCTTCCTCTAAATGCTATTTTTTGTTAAGAAGATTCTAATGCAACATATGTTTGGCGTTGATGCAGGTAACTACCTTGCAATGACTGGTAACAGAATTTCATCTCCTGCTGATGCATTGTATGCTGGCCTTGGAACTCATTACGTACCATCTGGAAGCTTGGCATCTCTTAGAGAGGCTTTTCACTCATACAACTTGTATTGATCTTGCCCAAATTACTTGCATTGTTCTAAATTTACAGGAGGCTATCATGTTTCTTTGGCACTTCTCATGAGCAACTCCTTGATAGTCTGTATTAATATTATCTTTGAAACAATGGATTGTCATATAATGCGGTTGTCATTGTTAAGGGTTACTTAGTGACGTTCATGTCATGTTATTTCATTTTGATTTTTTATTTACGGAATGGTTGGCTATGCATTTGTCATTATTTCTTCTTGTAAAAATCACATTTTATATGATTTTGAGTTTTTCATTGGTTGGTTCCTCACACATGTAAGTTTTGAAAACTTTCAGCCTTTTTTTTTTTAAACTGCAATCAGTCCCTCACTTCTTGCAAATTTAGCCGGCTTTACATTTGATTAATGTGGTACTAACTTATGATCAAATGATCATAAGTAATGGCATCTCTCATTCTTTCCCTTTATTGAAGGAAACAAATCATAGTGTTGGCCCTTGCCATTGTTGAGTTGACACGGAGGAAGATTTCATGAATGGGAACCCTAATTTTTCCCAGTTCTCTTGTTTAGAAAGTTTAGCAACCGTTCCATGGTCTCTTGTCAGGTCACATTCATTTATTAACGAGGCCCTCTTTTGCTCTTCAAATTTATAAACAAATCAATAATGAATTTAAAGATTTTAGTTTGTCATTCTTTTTGTTGGCTGCTTGTTATTAGATTATCTAACCAGTCATATCGTGTTTACAAGTTATTTGGATTGCCATGTCACACTCCTTTCTTATGCATGTCATTATCTTGTTAGATTTTTAATTGCCGATCAATTCAGACTTGACAAGTTTTCAGGACACGGTTGAGCTGACCCCAAAGTTTTGAGCGAAACTCATTTAAACCATAGTGTATAAATCCCTGATGGGCTCAGGACAGATTAGTAGGTTGAGTCAGCGGGATTCCAATACTTGTTATGGTCGGAACCCATTACTTTAAAATTGTTGTCAAATTTCCATTACAAGTTTATATGATTTCGGATTCTATATAATCTATCCTTTTAATGATCTTGGTCTTGCCTGTTTTGTGCAAACAGCTCTGGGGACACCCACGCGGATGTGCAAACAATTTTAGCGCAATACAATAAGGAGCCCAATTCTGATGCTCCTCTGAGATTGCTTTTACCCCATATATCATCCTCATTTGGCAAAAAGAAAACGGTTTCTGAAACAATTGAAGAACTAAAGAAGCTTGAACTAAATACTAATGGACAAGGTATGTAAATCTTGTTTGTGTTTCTGATATTATTTCAAATGACCTGATGTACTTCCTACTTTTCTGAATTCTGCTAATGATGCAATGCTGAGGTTGCATGGCGGGGATTAAATTCTTTCCTCGTCTTCCTTTCTATGTGAATATAATTTAATGGATGATTTTATTCCATTTGTTCCTCCCAAGATTTTTATTTGGAGTTTAATCTGAATTAATGTAACTTTATTTCCTTGATTATCTTACATTTTTGCATTTTGAGAGATTGATCTTACTGAAGGTTTGCAACCCAAAGCAAACATCAGTATCTTTTTGTTTCAAAAATTAAACAAAAATTGTTGTGATAAAAGGCTAATTATGTGTTATCCATGTGTTATTGGGTAAATTTGTATCGGCATTATTCTATTTTTTTCATTGGACATCAAAAAGTACTTGGTTTTATTGATGTAATTTATACTTGCCAAAATTTTGAGTTTGTCATTCCATGCAGCATTTTCAAGTAATTTTGAACTAAAATTGATTTTTTCTTGGCCGTAAACATTTTTCTTTTAGTTCAAATGTTTATTGGCGTTGTATGTATTGTTGCAGTCTCTGAGTGGGCTCATGATGCTCTTCAAGGACTCGGGAAAGGTGCACCTTTTTCTCTGTATTTGACCCAGAAGCATTTCTCTGAAGTTGCATCCGCACATGGAAATGCTGAACATCATTTATCAGAAGTAATAGCATGAATTGTTGATGTCTTGCTATGCCAATTGTTCTTCATGTGTTTATAATTTATTTGTTGCTCCTGTACAGCTTCATGGTGTAATGAAGGTTGAATATCGAATAGCATTGAGATCTTCACTTCGTAATGATTTTACTGAAGGTGTAAGAGCTGTATTGGTGGACAAAGATCAGGTCAGATAATCAGTCCAGACCCCCAACCAATATCTACACTCATTTACAACTTAAGTTAGTTATCTTTTGCTTATATTTTCTGGAGCGTATTGGGCATATGATCTATATATATATCACTCAATGAATCCTGCGTCACGTTTCTAGTCCAGATAACTTCGGAAAGACAACAAGTAAAAGAAAAAATCTAGAATATATTTTTAGATGACTTTTTGTTCCTATAGTTTTAAATGTTCTGGATTTCTACTGGATTCAAAGAAAAAAAATGATATTATTTTAAGTTAATCTGCCTTTGCAATCAAAGTTAAATTCCACTTTTATAATAATCCATTTTGAGAAATTGTATAAAATTTTTGGCAATCTAAAATGTACCACAAATTTTAGATTCCTCAGAAATCAACCGAATCAATTTTATAAAATTATGTGTCAAATCGATCTTTCGAATAGATTGAAAGATATAAAAATTGGAAGTTATAAATTAATTAAATCTAATTAACCATTAATTAATCCTTCCTAATCCCCTCACTATAGCTAACCGACCTAACCCATGCAATATAATCGTCGAATAGGGTAATCCTCCATCCAGAGCTCTCGAAATTTCTCCTCTCCTCTCCCGTTACTCCTCTCCCGCTCTCTCGTTTTCGTTCGCACAGCCTCCCTCCCTCCCTCTCAGTCGCGCTCGATAGTAGCTGCTGTGAGGAGCTATGATTGTAGCTTAGCCTGTAGACATGAACGGAAAGGGGCGAGTGGCTTAGTGGAGTCACATGAACTGTAGTAAGCCATGTCCCACTCCCTTTTCCCTCTCCCGATCGTTCTTCTCTTGTTTCCCCTCGTCCTCACTGCCGGGAGAGCTTATGACTCCAGTTGCATTGCTGGAGTTGGGATTGTGCACAGATGCACGATAGTGTGCCGTTGGCTAGGTTTCCGAGTTTCAGGATGAAAACATGTTCATAAGCATATTCATTGTATAATATTTTACTATTTCCATATCCTTTCATCATTGGTCATCACTCTTCCACAAAGACCATATAAACAGCGTAAAAGCTTGGGTTTTCCCCAACATACAATTATCGACAGCTCCTCTGATGCTCACAGTTCCCTAACATTCTGTCACCACTTAATGCCAATAGTTTCTAAAGTTTTGTCCACTTATAAATATTGAGAGTCAGGAATATTACATAGTGTACTTGGCAATACTCGTGTAATATTCTACCTTTAATATTTTTTGTGACATTTAAATCATCATTTCAACATCAAATATTTAGAAGACATTACATATATCATAGACATGAAATATAATAAATGAATAATTGAAGGGAATTCATATCATAAATATTGTCATATGTAGCATAGCCCGATCATAGCATCACATATATCATAGAAAACTAAACATGCACTCATACATTCAATTGCAGATATTCATTCACAATATGCAGAAAATTTTAAATGTTTTTTTTTCATAAAAAAAACTTACATGAAAATCTATAAAAGAATATTTTTCTTAAAAACAACACAAAATTATTGCACCTGACTTGATGGAGCAGACCTACGACGAGTGCCTACACCATCGTCTCGAGTTCACTGCCTCGTATAGACAACTTGAGGCTAGTAGACAACATAAGATTTCATAAAATTTGACTCATAATGTGCATTAACCCAAAATATGCATTAATTTCTAACACATACTCAAATGAACTTCTCGGCATAATCAGTCCTTCTGAACCTGCCTAATTTTTTTTCTATCACCTCCAACCACTCCTCCCTTATATTGATTTCGTGCTAGAACCCACACAAAAGCTTGCAAAGGATTTTTAACGCTTTTGACAGGAAATCAGTGCCTTCGATGGTTACCAGAAATGATATTTGCACGAAAAATGAGGAAAAAGTTAAAATAAAATTGTGAGGAAGGAAATGAATACTTAGAATGGAGAGAGAGAGGGATTCTTGCCCGTGGATTTCTCTACCCAATTTTACCTGCCTCCTGAGTCGTGAGTTACAGTTTCTCTACCATCTAGGTTGATGCCACATTTTTAGTGCTACCCTCATCAATGATAAGATTGCATACCTTTCTGTTTACTGTGCAATGGGTGTAGAAAATATTGTGGCGAAGCCACTTTAGATCCCTCGTGTCTTCAGCCTGCAAAACCCGTCGAATCACAAATGCTTTCCCCTATCTAGTGGAAGTTGGTAATCCTCAACATGTTCCTCTGCTTCCTGCTACTTGCTAACCTCTTCCACGTCACCCTACTTGGTAAAAGATACAACATTGCTTGTCGAGAGCTGGAGGCTGTGTTCAAATCTGTGGCATTTGAAGCATTTTCCAGAGGGCACTATAGAAAGCTTCTTCTCACTGGGGGTGGCTTTATATGTATTCGAACTAATTTTCTCAACTTTTTGAGGTGTGCTCCTGCCGTTGTTTCCAATTGTGGGCGGCTTTCTGGTTGGTGGTGTATTCGGCTTTGCTTCTGCTGCCTTTCCACTTTCAATGCTAGTGTTTGTACATCCCCCAATGTCCAATATGGTTGTAGATAAACCACATTTCTAATACTAGGCTTCAAGCCCCCAAGATATCTGACTACTGTATTCTCCTCTGGCTATGTCAGGTCGCACTTCAGCTGTAAGTGGTCGAACTGAGGTGTGAACTCTACTTAAAGGTTTCTTTGTTGTAGATTGCGAAGTTTCAAAAACATATCTTGGCGTTAATGAGGGAGAAGCTATTTCTTCTGCATGGTTTTTTCATCTTCTTCCACCTGGTAATCATTTCGCTGCCTTCTCGCCTCCTCTGTCGTTGTACGTTCTTCCACCACAGGGAGACACTTTTCTTCAATTTGATAGCATCTTATTTTACCCGCCTCTCTTCGGGCACCTCTTTGTATTTGAAAATCCGATCAACTACCTGCCATTCAATAAATTCATTCGGATCCATGCCCCCTCAAACTTTCGCAAGTTTACCTTGATTTCGTGGTCTAGGTGCCCTCCAAATGACATCTCATCCCTGAAAGTTTCCCTATGGAAGAGACACATGTATCCGTCCTTAGGCCTCCTCTGATAATGGATTCTGAAACACCATGCCCTATCTTCTTAATTGCTTAAATTATCCTTTTGGAAGGGATTCAAATCCTCATCTTTCTCTCCCCTTCGACTCTCCATGTCGCGGTCAAAAGTAACTTTTCCCCGTGTCATTTCTTCAATCTCTGCAATTCATTGTTGGAGGTGACAGAGCTCTCGTCATATCTCTTATCAGGTAGGCTCAGACATATTTCTATTTAGCAGTATGCTTGACGGTTTGGGATCCGTTGAAGGAAAGAAAAGAAGGAACAAAGAAATAAGAGAAAAAATAAACGAAAGAAAGATAAAAATTTTGTGTGGTGGAATGGGTAGGGGCGGATGATAGAAACCCTAGGATGCTACTATGGTTGGGCTAGCTCTAATATCAAATGATACAACTGTTCACTCAAACCACGTTACAAGATGACAAATATTATTACTGAATTTAGAACAAGGCTACAATGGATACTCAAAACAAAGGAAAATAATCATACAAAGCAAAAGTGCAGAAAGGATTGCTAACAAATGACACAACAACATGAAACAAACAATCATGATGAGGAGGAACTCTGAGGTGATGGAGCAAGGCAAACAACTTCGGTGAAGACTAGATCGGTGTCCGACTGCTGGAATCCACAGAAGTGGAGAAGTTATTGATGGTTGGAATCCATAGTGCATCTTACTGCGGCTTGCAGGGAAGCTGCAGGGAGGAGGTACGACGGTTGGAGGAGGAAGAGGGGCAGCGGGCAGAATGGCCGAATGGCAGCTGGAAGAGTTGGGGAAGGGGCAACACAGTGGTTGCGGCCTGTAGGGAAGTTGCACGGAGATTGGTGGCAGCTAGCAGAAAGGCTAGGGAGGGTTGTCTGTTTGTTGATAGCTGTCAGTGGTTGTTGAGGTCTACTGGGAGGGCAGGGGTGGTGGTCTGCTAGTGGTTGAAGGGCTGCGAAATCCTGTTAGAAGGACAATTGAGGTGTGGTGGGTTGCTGGTGGCTGAAGAGCAGTGAACAAGCTGGAAGGACTGGGGAGGAGGTTTGGTGGTCTTTTTATAGGGCTGGGAAGTGGGTTAACGACAACAGGAAGGGTAAAAAGATAGATAAATATCTTGGCAGGGTCGAGTTACAACCGGAGCAACTCCCGGCAGTGGGCAGAATGGCCGAATGGCAGCTGGAAGAGCTGGGGAAGGGGCAGCACAGTGGTTGTGGCCTGTAGGGAAGCTGCACGGAGATTGTTGGCAGCTAGCAGAAAGGCTAGGGAGGGTTGTCTGTATGCTGATAGTTGTTAGTGGTTGTTGAGGCCTACTGGGAGGGCAGGGGTGGTGGTCTGCTAGTGGCTGAAGGGCTGCAAAATCCTGTTAGAAGGACAATTGAGGTGTGGTGGGTTGTTGGTGGCTGAAGGGCAGTGAACAAGCTGGAAGGACTGGGGAGGAGGTGTGGTGGTCTTTTTATATGGCTGGGAAGTGGGTTAACAACAACAGGAAGGGTAAAAGGATAGATAAATATCTTGGCAGGGTCGAGTTACAACCGGTGGACTTGTGGAGATGATCACCACCTCGGACAATTGATAGCCGGAGCACTACCTCAAAGTCGGATACAAACCTCAAAGGGAAAATACCAAGATACTCACCCTGTTCCTTAGCTTCCTTCTCCTCACTAACATCTTCCAAGGTGCCTTGCTCGATAAAAGATACAACTCTGCTCTTTGGGATGCTGGAGGCTTTGTGCCCAAATTCGTGGCATTTGAAGCATTTTTTTTACAGGCACTGTAGTTGGCTTCTTCTCACTGGAGGTGGCTTTATCCGCAGCTGAACCAACTTTCTCAACTTTTTGCGGCGTGCTCCTGGTGCTGTCTCCAACTATGGGTGGCTGCTTAGTTGGTGGCAGTTGTTGGCTCTGATTTTGTTGTTTTTCTACTTTCAATGCTAGTATTTGGACACCCCCCCAACATTCAGTACAGATGTAGATGTACGATATTACTAATACTAGGCTTCAGACCCTCAAGATATCTGGCTACTGTATTCTTCTTTGGCTTTGTCAGGTCGCACTTTAACTGGAAGTGGTCGAACTGAGCTGTGAACTTCTCCACTGAAAGTTCTCTCTGTTGCAGGTTGCAGAATTTCAATAACATGTATTGGCGGTAATGAGGGGAAAGAAATTTCTTCCGCATGGTTTTCTTCATCTTCTCCTAGCTGGTAATCTTGTCGCTGTCTTCTCTCCTCTATCGTACATTCTCCCACCATAGGGAGACACTTTTCTTCAATTTGATAGCAACTAATTTGACATAACTCTCTTCTGGCACCTCTTTGTATTCGAAGTTCTCCTCAACTTCCTGTAGTCATTCAATAAATTCATTTGGTTCCACGCCCCCCTAAAACGTGAGAAAATCTACCTTGATCCGCCCTCCAAATTACATCTAATCCTGGAAAGTTTCCCAGTAGGAGGGACACATGTATCCCTCTTTAGGCCTCATTTGATATTGGATTCTGAAACGCCATAGCATGTCTTCTTCGTCGTTGAAATTATTCCTATGGAAGGGATTCAAATCCTTTTCTCTCTCCCTCCTTTGACTCTCCAAGTCATGGTCAAAGGTAACTTCTTAGTGTGTCATGTCTTCAATCTCTTCAATTCTTTGTTAGAGGGGACAAAGTTCTCATCGTATCTCTTCTTGGGTAGACTCAGACATTTTTCTTCTTGGAGACATGTTTGACGGTTTGGGATCTGTGAAAAGAATGAAAAAATGAACAAAGAAAGACGATAAAATAAAACAAAAGAAAGAAGATAAAAATAAACGAAAGAAAGAAAAAAATTGGTGTGCTAGGTTAAGTAGGGGCGGATGCTAGAAACACTAGAATGGGACTAGTGTTGGACTAACTTTGATACCAAATGATACTAGAGTTAACCCAACCCGCGACGCAAGAGTACAAATATTATTACTGAATTTAGAATGATGATACAATGGAGACTCAAAACAAAGGAAAATAATCATACAAAGCAAAAGTGTAGGAAGAATTGCAAACAAATGATACAACAATAAGACAAATAATCTTGACGAGGAGGAACTCCGGGGTGACAGTGCAAGGAAAACGATTGCGGTGAAGGCCGGAAAGGTGTCAGACCGCTGTAAAGGCGTCAAACCACAATTGGAGGAAGTGAAGAAGTCGTTGATTGCTGGAATCTGGATTGCAGCTAACTACGGCTTGTATGGAAGATGTACGGAGAAGGTGCGGCGTGTTGACCTCAATTTTCGTGAGGTCTAGTATTCCTCGTAGGAGTTAGGATCTAGCCTTAGGGGTCTTCCTGCGACTATCTTAGAACCTTAGAAGTGGTGCCCGCCTCGTCTTAGTTCGACCTATTTCCGTCCTCTTTTGGAGTTTCGCGTGTTTGGTATCAACTTCTAGCACTTAGAAGGATGAAACCGACATGAGGAAACCCAAAATAGATTCTTATAGGACCTTTCCGAGCCCTAGGGTGGCCTTCCTCACGATTCGCACTCCTGCGCGCGCCAGCTTTGCAATTCGGAGAGTCGACGCGTCCGATTGTCGCAATTCGCATCGCCTGCACCGTTGTTTGCCGAGGACTCGAGTAAACCACTTGTGACGATCGATCGCGGGTCGAAATTTTGTGAAATTTGAGTTTCGACGCGTTTTTGACCCGACTGTCGACGACGTCGTCCGAGCGACCCCGGATGACGAAACGGACTGCTCCAACGCGTCCGGAACGTCGATTTTGCCCGGGGAGGACACCTATTTTGTCGCGTCGCCGTGCGCGGATAAATTGTGTTTTAATTAATATATATGTATATATATATGTATTTATATATATATATTTATATATATGTTAATTAATTCTTTTACCCTTCTCTTTCTTTCTTTCCTCTTTAATCCCTAGCTGCCTCTGCTGCGCTCGAGCTCTGTCTCCCGCAGCTCCCCGTTCGCGTGTCTGGCCTTCTTCCTTTCTCGGTCTCGAGCCGTGCGAGCTCTTCCTCCTCCACGCGAGGGAGGCGTTGACCTCGTCCGTCCTTCCCTGTTCTTCTTCTGCCCGCGACCTTCCTTCACGATGCCGCGCCAGTCCCTTGAGCCGTGGGTTTTCTTCTCTCGGCAACTCGACTCTGGGAAGCTGGTTCCTTGGTACATTAGAGTGGCATTCTTCTCCTCCTCTTCCCGATACTTCTCTCTTGGCCACTGGCCTTGGCCGTTCGGTCCGAGGGATGCGGTTGGCTTCGTCTTCTGTAGGCAGGGAGGATCCTTTTTTTGGCTTTTGTCCCGATTCGAGTGCCGTGGACATTGGGGTGGCTTTCTTTTCTCTTCTTCTCTTTTCCCTGCCTATAAGGGAGATTCTTGGCTGTTAGGTGGAGGTTGTTGAAGGTTTTAGCTAGAGGAGAGGTAAGGAGAGTTGGAGGGAAGGTTCTTTTTCTTTGATTTGGTTGCCTGTGCTACTGTGCTTTAGCACTCTCGAGGTACCCCTCTCTTCCCCCTTCTTCTGGTGCCATGTTTCCTTGCGGTTTTCCTCTTGGCCGAGGCTTTGAGCCTGTCTCTGTTGGATGATACAACATGCTAGCTTTTTTTTTTTTTTTACTTTCGTATATTTTGAGGCATTCACTTTAACAGCATATGAGGGATAGGAGTATGAGCATGTTTTAGGAGGTTGATTTGGTTATTTGTTTAAACTAAGGATTGCATCTTAATGTTTTATGCATGTTTGGGGGCTCGGTTTTGGCTTCCTGTGGCACTCCTTGGTTTGAAACATATGCTATGTAAAAATCTATTCAATTTAAAAGGTGTTATGGCTTGTTCTGAGGGCTTAGTTTAGCTCTAATGGGGAGCTGTTTTCATTTTGTCTAGTCTTGTTGAGTTCGATTTTGGCTTCTGGTTTCTTGTTGAACTATGATTTGTTCTTTTTTTATTTCTAATTGGAGCTTGGCTTTGGCTCTGTTTCTCGAGTATGGTTTCTGTTTCCTGTTGGGAGCTTGGCCTTGGCTCTGTTTCTCGAGTATGGTTTCTGTTTCCTGTTGTGAGCTTGGCTTTGGCTCTGTTTCTCGATTGAG